>BSBM01000011.1:25050000-25630000 GCA_027924585.1 Larix kaempferi | reverse complement strand
TAGTGGGATCTATTTATTTTTTCATGAAGCTGTACCTTGTTTTTTGGGGCAAGTGACACTAAATATGATAATATACTCATGCTTTTATGGATAAGTGTGAATAGAGAGATGTGCCTATGCTAATAGTTTTTGGAAAAAAAACACCTAGGATATTTTAGTTAGTGGGCTCTATTTTTTTCTTCTTGAAGATATACCTTGTTTTTTGGGGGGCAAGTGACACTCAGAATATGATAATATACTGAAAAATGGCACTATTGTCATCTGAAAATATAACAATGTCCATGTTTAATACAATAAGTTATCCATTTCATCCCTTATCGACAATGGGATAGTACAACACTTAAAACCAAGATTCAACAAAAGTTAGATTTGCCGATAATGGGATAATACAACACTTAAAACTAAGATTCAACAAAAGTTACATTTTATAGCCTAACTATTAATCATTATTTTATGTAAAAGTGATATTATATATGACTGGTTATATTTTGAAAATTAATCAAGTGTTATACTATGCAATTGCATACATGATTTCTTTGGTTCTTCATTCAACAAATAATTTAAGTGGATTTCATGTGTGTGTAGTGTGTGTATTTGTAATTTTCTAACCATTGTTGTTAGTAACCAAGAACATGTTTTAATATCAATCTCATTCATCGCATATAAGATATGCTAAGCAATGTAAGGATTTTTTTGACTATATGAGTATCTTTGAAAATTAAAACCTTTCGTTATCTCTTTTAAGTGAACTTGAGTAATAACTAGGCCAAAATAGAAATTGAATTCAGTGGACCTTGAATCCATTGGATATTTGTTTTTAATAATAAAAATTTCATCTCTCTTTTCTGAATAATAATTGTTGCATTTTTTTTCCTAGGAAAGCCCCTTTGGTAAAATAGATTTAAAGTTAGTATGTTTATCTTCATTAGTATCTCTAAAGAAGAAATTAGCTTGATAACAATAACAAATATTAGACATGATCATGAAAAAATCAATAGAAATAAATTGGAAATGAACTCCTAATTAAAGATTATTTGGAAAAAATTATGCCCTCGTGTTAGAATGCTTGAAAACTACCTTTTATGTTTGGAAATTTTGAAACTTGAGAGAAAACCATACCTCAATTATAAAAATACAAGTTTTATTAGCAATAGGAGATAAACTTAAGTGTGTGAGATCTTAAGCAATAGCAGTTTCAAATCTATTTCAAAATACGTTATATTCATATTGGTAGAATCCCCATCAATGCTCATTTCCATGCATGAAACATGTCCATTAAAGAAATGGTTGAGAAAATCTTGCGAAACATATAGGAATGCTTTCTAACAAACTCCAATAAGAAAATATCACTTTCATAGTGTTAAACATTTTTTTGTTAATGATGACAAAACATTTACTCTTCTGAAGGGATGGCAAATTGAATCCCTGACTACCCTGACTATCATTGTTTTTGCACTTGGCTAGGTTGTCATTAGAGGTAATGAAACAAGAAAGGTTAGGGAAATATCTTATGATAGTTGATCCTCCTAATTATTTCGATATCTTAAGACATGATAGAACTCTAGGATCTCAAAGAAACTGCCCTTATTTTTGGATGCATTGAATGACTAGCAAGTTTTCTATCCATCGAAGATGATCCTCTTCACATATATAACTTATGAAAATCGAAGATGAGGCCCTTCAGATATATACCTTATGACAATTAATGAATCTCCTATGACAATAATATAGGAAATTATCCTTGACTTCAAGACTCTGAGGCCTTGAAAGAGAGAAAGTGCTTGATTTGATTATTACTGGCTCTACCCAATCCCCATTCAAAAATTTATCCTAATTTTCCATTGTAGCAACAAGCCCCCCCCCACACCTCGCCCCCACCCCATACCCTGACACTTGCCACCTAGATTATTACTAGTCCATTAACTTTGGAAACTAATTATATTAAAAATATGTTTGGGATATCACTAAAAGATGAAATAGAGGTTAAATGGGACTTGGTTTATTGACAAATTCTACATAGTATTTAAGTCATTTTTCAAAATTGTATCCTTGTGACTTAAATCCACTTGAATGATATATTTAAAAAATGTTAACTATTTTCTATGTAAATTTAAGAGGTGTACGAAGAGAAAACATGAAGTTGGGTAACACTTTTGTTTGTTTTTTGACATGCAAAATTGCAAAATTTTATGTTTTTCAACTTCAACCCCTTTAAACCCGTATCTCTCTTAGGAATTTAGCCTTGAAGTAAACACAAGAATGTTACATAATTGGATTAGCTTCATACCCATATTTCTTTTAATTTTTTTGGATATATTGTGCGATAAATTTTAGGGGCACCAACGACATATACTTTAAAATTTTAGGTATGGATAATGAGTGACTTGTGTGCCCCTTGTATTTTTGAGATATGGTTATTTATTTTAGGATAAAAATATGTATGTTCATAATCTACACATATTACACTTGGGAATGGTCTATATTTTGAGGTTTTTAAAGACTTAATCACTCTTTTTTTATTATTTATCGGAATGACATACATTAAAAAAATAGTGCATTATCGACACATATTGATGACCTTCAATTTTCTTTATATTATGACTCTTATCAAACAACCTAAAAATACCCTTTTGAAGAGGATAGTGCAAGGAAAATCCTGTGATTTTTTCTACTTTTTAGTTGTTGTTGTTTTGAAGATACTGAATTTTCATTGTAACTGATTTTTAACTCATTAAAATTCTTAATAATAAAGTTCAGAACAAAATTGATAAAAAAAATAGCAATCCTTAATGAAAATCATAAATTCGTATACCATGAAAAACTAGATTCAAAGAAGAATCTATTGGTATAAGCTCCGATGGATAATTCTAATAGTTTGTAGGGTTTCGATCCTGTTTTTAGTGATAGGTTCCTCAAATATGTAGAAAAGCTCTTGGTTTTCATTGACTAGAACTCTAGGGCCAGAGTTTGATAAACTCTCATTCGAGAGTTTTTTAAAAATATGACGATGCCATTGGATAAAAATATCGAACGAGAGTTTAAAATCTAGGCCAATATTTTATTGAAACTCTCAGCCGAGAATTTATGTTGAATTTTTTCTGCATGTTCTCTCACGAGCACTTCTTTTCCCCTTCGCTCCTCTTGCAAAATAGTGTTTCCCAGCTTGGAGATAAATTGAAGAAAAATTGTGTTAGAAATAGTTATTGAAGCATGTTGCTTACTGAACCTTAAAAAATGCAGAAATATGAAAATCTAAATCATTGTGCAATTATTAAGCCTTTTTTCAAAATTTTATTTCTATGATTTACTCCAATTAAATAATATATTTCACAAATAAATAGAAGATGAAATTCAAACTAAACTATTCATATTCAAACTTACATATATATTGAAGAAAAGTTGTGTTATAAGTAGATTATAGATAGATAGATAGATAGATAGATAGATAGATAGATAGATAGATAGATTTCCTTGGAAAAAAAGTGTAATTTCATTTCATCTTTCCAGAGAAAAATTACATTGTTTGTCTTCACTCTTTGAGAGTGTCATTTCGATCTTTGAAGATCATATGATAGAAAAATACTGTGAATGCCACCACATAAATGTGTCAAAGTTTCAGAACTAAAAGAAAATACATACAAAATTACAAGCCTAAATCCTGTATTTAGTCCAAAATAGCCAAAAGAAACTAGATATTTAGTCGAATACTGAGTCCACTGTAAAGCCAGACAACAGATAAAGAATCTACATCATCAAAACTATCACAGAAACCAGATCCGTCTGTGGGAAGACCATCAAGTAGTATCAGTGTCCCGAGCTGTCCCAGACACCGTCGAAAACAAAAGACCATAGAAACCCCTCGATCAATAAAGGACCTGTACAGAAGTAACATACCATTCACTGTTTTAAGCAAAAACATAGAAATCCTTCAATCTATGAAGGGCCTATGATAGTATTCCCTGACCAAGCCATCAGTAAATTCTTTAATTTTCCAGTGCCCTGTTCCCAACAGCAACCTCGCTTTCGATGCCCGGTCCGCTTCTTCATTATTTTCCCTGTAGACATGAGTGCATGCAAAGTTTTCAAAAGTAGCAGTGGTAGACCGGATATAATCCAAAATGTTTGAGAGTCTATGGTTGTAACAGAGTTCTGTTCCAGATATCCAATTGATAACATTAAGAGAGTCCCCAAAGACTGTTATATTTCGACACCCCTTCTCGATTGCAAAGATGACAAGATACTTAAGGCTTAGAATCTCCGCAAGGTTGTTACTCCCAGCCCCAAATCCAAGTGACATTTCAAAGAAATGTACAGGTGAAAGAAAAAGTATTGCCCTTCCCCCACAAAAATTATTTTGACATGCACCGTCAAAGAATCCCCACGGATGGGAGCGGTCTATATCCATAGGTAGAACAATTCTATTGTTAACCACTTGCTTGATCCGTTTATATGACAAAAAGTGCTCGTAGCAGTTCACAATCGTTTGAGTAGGTAGACACTTGATGTCCATGAACACCCGTTTGTTCCTAGCTATCCAAACACCCCAGACAACAAGTAGTGGAAGTGCTCTGTACTCCCGATAAGTCAGGTTTTGATACCACTGTTTCTAGGCATCAACCAAAGACGCCCCACCCCAATGAAAAATAACCTTCAAAATCCTGGAAACAATCACCCATACAGTGCTGATGTAATTGCACTGAAGGGAAAATGTGTCCCACCATCTCCTCATTTTGATGACAAAGAGTGCACCAAACCGACCCATGTCTGTTTCTTTTCTGTAAAAAATCCCAAGTAGGAACCCTATTCACTAGCGTGCACCACATAAAAAGACGAGTCTTGTGAGGACACGACAGTTTCCATACCTTCATCCACCACCACATCGGCTCCCTCTGTACCAATTCAGCACTGATCCTGATGTATCTCGCTTTTGGGCTATAGTTTCCCAAAGGATCCCCATCCCAACAAAGCTCATCCACTTGTTCCCCCAGAGTAATGTGATCCAAGCAAAGTGCCCTAATGTTTTGAGCCAGTTCCCTCTCTTCATCCTCCCCGAGGCCAAAGGAGTTCGCCGAAAGCCATACATGACAACCCAATCATAGTTCCTCTTAATCAACAAGTTGATGAAGAAATAAAATGCCCCTTTGACCTAGGGATTCAATAGTCCCCTCCAGCAGCAAATGTTGTAGTTCATAGCCCATCCATGGGTAATGTCCAATCTGGATCAAATGTCCATTTCCAACGTCCCAAGCCAAGTATCGTTCTATAATATGAAATGATGCTACCATAGGTTTTCAAATGACCGATCCCCCAGAATGTGATTTAGCTGCATTCCGAATCCAATTGTCAAGTGAATTAGGGGCAATGTATTTATGGATCATAACCCGAGCCCAGAATCCTCCAGATTTGATCAGATGCCAACCACACTTTGCAGCTAGGGCTTTGGAAAAGGAAAAGATATTCTTCAAGCCCCATCCCCCCATAGCCTTGGGAACAACAATTCGTTCCCACTTGACCCAGGGAGCAACAAAGGTATCCCCCTTACCACTCCACATAAAATGAAATCATGGGAATCTATCTTGTTCCAATATGCCTCGGGGAATATAAGCCAAAGACATCCAATAAACCGGGATAGCCTCCAAAATTTATTTGACTAGGACCAGTCTTCCAGCCCTAGACAACCATTTAAAGCACCAACATTTCAATCTCTTTTCCAGTTTTTCAATCATCCACACCCAGTCCTGTTTCTTATATTCATCTGGTTTCATATTGAAACCCAAATACTTCAGCCCATTCTAGATTGTAAGATGCGAGAAGGGGAAAAATTGAGTATACACCTGCAAATCTGCCTCACACAGAAGGTTAGTAGACAAAGTGGACTTACCAGCATTAATGTCCATCCTAGTAGCACGAGAAAAAAGTTCCAAAATCTCCTTTAGCTTGTTCCCATCCTTTCGAGAGCCCGAACAGAAGATAAGGATGTCATCAACAAAAAGCAGATGGGTAATGAATAAACCAAGAGCCACCTGTATTCCCCCAAAGTGACCCGTCCTCCTGGCCTCAATGATGGATCGACTCAATCCTTCCGCGACCAGAAAAAAGAGCAAGGGTGATAATGGACATCCCTGGTGCAAACCACGGCCTGAATGGAAAAATGGTGTAGCTGCCCCATTGATGAGGATCGAAAAGGATACAGTGGTTATGTAGCTCATAACCCACTGGATAAAATTAATGTTTAAACCCAAATGTGTAAGCAAAAATCGAAGATAGAGCCAACTTACTTTATCATATGCCTTTGATAAGTCAATCTTTAGAACAGCCCCCTTCAGCTTCTTAGTTTTAATACTGTGCAACCCCTCCTGAGTGACCCCAATGGATTCATGGATCTGACGACCTTCCAAAAAACCAAATTGCTCCTCTGATATGTGAGAAGAAAGGATGGCCTTAAGGCGCTGAGCAATAATTTTTGTGACGATATTATAGACAGAATTACACAGTGAAATAGGTCGAAAATCATTCAGAGATGATGGGGTGTCCACCTTTGGAATTAGTGCAATGAAGGTAGAATTTATGCTAGCTGGTATTTTAACTTCCAGCCGAGTGTCTTCAACCAGCTGAAGAAGATCCTCACCAATGTAATCAAAGAGTCCCAGGAAGAATTCAATCGTCCATCCATCAGGCCCAGGACTTTTGTCTTTCTGAAAACCAGATAGCACCTCTTTCAATTCGTCAGCCATTATAACATCCATCAACTTCCTGTTATCCTCCTCTTCCACAAACCTTGGGAACAATTGAGCCACCCTAATGACTTCTTCGATATTTACCCTGCCACAAGCCTTGAAAAGGTTCCGAAAGTGGTGAACCCCCACACCAGCCATCCCATCAAAAGTATGTTGAATAGTGCCCAGATGATCTTTTAAATTCCAGATAATGTTTGCAGACCGTCTTCCTTTATCATATGCATGGAAGAATTTAGAATTCTCATCACCACTTTCTAACTAGATAACCTTGCTCTTCAAGCACCAAGTCTCCTCCATCTCCGAAAGAATGTGGTTTCGTCACCCTTCCAACCGAGCCAAAGAAATTTTTGACTCAATGGATAGAAAACCACCTCCAGTACTCAAAGCAATGGTTTCTATATCCACTTCTATCTGTTTGAGCTCACGATCCTCCTTAATTCTTTTTTTAGCCACCCATTTGTTAATCGGTCCCTTCAGGTTTTTGATGTTCTCAACAAAATGAAAAGCAGTCGAGATGTTGCTTCCAGGCCTATATGGGTTCCATAATGATTGAAATAAATAAAAAAAGGTTGTATCCTTCAACCACGTTTTATTAAATTTCAATAGGCAAGGCGACTTCACGGGGCCATTCATAATCTCAAGAAAAATAGGATCATGATCAGAGCAACCACCAGAACTGACCCATTGACGTACATCAAAGTAGTTCTCCACCAAAAGATCCACTAACAAGAACCTGTCCAAACGTTTTGCAACCCGATCCTCCCCCACCCGTTTGTTTCTCCAAGATGGTTTAAGACATACAGGTTCAACGTCAACCAAATTACCTTCCACCAGCTTCTTGATAAAAAAATCCATGAGAGAATCCACCTGAGCATGTGGACCCCAAACTTCAGGCTGACCCAAAGAAAAATTTAGGTCCCCCCCCCAGAATAACAAAATCTCCTTTAATCAACTCTTTACTCAACAATGATTCCCAAAAGGGAATCCTATTGCAATAAGGACCATAAATTTTAACAACAGTGAACTCTTTATCAAAATCCAAGGTCCAAAAGGATAAGCCCAAGACAGAATCTATCCCCCACAGATTGGTGACCCTGATACGAGCCTCGCGCCAACCCATGACCAAACCCCCAGAACTCCCGCGAGCATCTGAGGCTTCAAAATGCCTTCCCGTGAACCAACCATTCAACTTCTCAGACACCTCTAATCCCCCACCCATAGTTTCCTGTAACAAAAGTATATCCGGATGCTCAAGATCAAACACCCACAGCAAAGTTGATCTTTTAAAGGGACCAACAAGACCCCGACAATTGTAGGACATAATCTTCATTAGCACCCCTTTTTCTGGGCCTGCATTGCTCTAAGTACCCTTTCAATGGAGAGTTGTTTTCCTTCCAGCATGTCTGAGCATGCTCTAGACTTTGCTTTGGACAAAAATGATTTACGACCTCAACCCTTAACCAAATGACCCTTGTCTTTCCCAAGACCACCAATAGAGGGTTTGGTAGTGGAACAAAGAAAATAACCCGACTTAGAAGAGCCAGTGGAGGACTATGGCAGATCCACAGGAGTAATAGTAGCAAGTGAAACATCAGGGAGCAGATCAGTGTTAACTTCCTGAAGGAGGGGGTCAAGAGGCATGACCATCGGAGAGGAATAGGAGGCTAAAGAAATAGGGAACAAAAGTTGAGAGGAGATGTGCAAGTTTTTAAGACCTTCCACCCAGTCAAGTCCAGGGATAGTTATATTCTTAAAAAAGAAATTAAAGGATGAAGAGGTGCAAGGAGAAGGAATAGTACCCGAAGATATGGACGTCAGGCGTAAGAAGGAGTTCTGCACCTCTCCAAAATTTTCTACCGGAGGGGGAGAAGAAATAACCACATCCAAATCAGCAGCAAAGGCCGAATCGGGTACTTCAGCATCTTCAAACAAAGGGGTCTCACCGCCCGGAGACGCAACTTGAGAACCCCTAGGAACCTGTGCATCCAAACCATGCATAGCATCCCTTGGAATCTCCAAACCATCCCCCTTGCCATTCGACCGCTGTAAGGGAGAACCATTCTTAGTACGAAGGGGAATGTGGCAATCAATGGTCGGGTGACCATATTCGTGACATCTACGACACCGGAAAGGCACGTTTTCATAATCAAGGATTTGAGGAAAAACATAAGGTCCCTAGTGAAGGTCCATTCCATCAGCGAGACCATCCCACACGTTTATGTTAACCAGGATACGTGCTACCTTTTGAATCTTGGAAGTAATAAAGGATAAATCGACATCGAAATAGGAACCCAAGATATTACGTATGTTTCGAAAATGTTCCTCAACCCAATAGTGCAATGGAAGCCTAGGTAAGCGAACCCACAAGGGAATAGTGTCCATGCATTCATGGTTGGCGTCGAAGAGAGGGTTCCACGGTTTCAGCAACAAAGGAACATTCACTAAATTCCAATTCTTTCCTAGAGCCCATAGGGCATGTTCCTTCGTTGTAAAGTGGAAGGAAAACCATCCACCAGCGAGAGCCACCACCTGTGGAACGTAACCAAAATGCCGCAACCACACCTGCAAAGCCCAATTGATAACCATTTTGAGTGCCACCGCTCGGCCATAAACCTTCCCAACCAGCACTATCTTGACCATTTGTAAAATTTGTTGAAAACTAATGTCCTCCCCCAAAGAGTAATTAGGTGCCTTCCCTCAGTTTTTAAGCCACTTACTCCTCAATTTAACCCTAGAACATGCCTCTCCTTCAATGTCGACTCCCCCCCACTAAGGAGAAGAATCCTGACCATCCATGAAAGAAGGGTTAGGAAACCCTTGATATTCACAAGAGCCAAGAAGACCAGCAATAAATCCCGGTTCAGGAGAGGAAAAATAGTCTACAGCAGTGTTGACCTCCGGAGCCAGAGGGTTTCCACCATCACCGAAACCAACCACGGACTGGCCCGAGCCTGATCCACCTGTGGAGTTCAGAAAATCCGAAACACTGCCAAGACTTGACGGAGACCTCACCGGAGAAAATATGGGAGAATGCGTACCCAGAAAGCCACAAATGTTTAAATCCCTGTCATTCGCCTTCAAAATCCCATCCAAGATATAGGAGAAAGGAGCGCCTGAAGAATTACCCAACGAAGAAGGTAGGATAGAACCTTCCACCACATAATAAACATGGTTGTATGGTAAATACGCAAACAGTAACCGTTCACCCCCACACCCACGATGAAACTCGGCTCCAACACCGTCCCGAGGACCACCAGGTGGTGAGACCCATATATCCCCCTATGCCAGATGATCACTACCATAGTCAAGTAAATCGTCCATCTCCATGACAGCGAAAACGAAGGAAAAACAACAGTAAACGGGAAGGGTTAGGGTTGTAAAACAAGGTTTAACCAAAACTTACCTGTCAAGAAATCACCAAAAACCTCAAACGCATGTATCATGCATCTCGGAACCCATATAGCAAGCCTGACAACGATAGGTCTTCAGTCGGCCTGCCATCTGCAAAAGAAACTAAGTAGAACCTACCGCCATCTCCAAAAACCATAACCCCCCTTTTCAATTTTATCAATCTATGAATCTATGAATCAAGTAGCTTTTCTATATATATATATATATTATTTTCCAATTAACACCCTGCAATAACTAAAACTAAATTTGCATTAACTTTAAAGTATTAAAACATCTCTCAATTTATATAACATTTTTTCCACATAAAAACAAATATATATTATAAATAATTATTAACACATTCATCCATTATATGATTATAATTATTAACACATTCATCCATTATATGATTATAATTATTAACACATTCATCCATTATATGATTTGACATTTATGAATAATAAGAAAAGTGTTATCGTTTTTTTTAATGATTAATAAATAAATAATAATTACTATCAAAGTTTTTAACACCAAACTCATTATAATGTGATTTTTTTTTATTATAGGTATATGATTTATTTTTAAAAATAGAAAGAAAGAACATACATATATAGTTTTGTTTAAAAAATAATTTATGAGAAACAAAAAAATCTTTATAATATATTAAAAAACATTATGAGATTAATTTTTTTAAGAAGAGAAACATAAAATATATATATATATATATATATTAAGCAAAAAAAAAGGCCTTTCATTCTATCAATAAAGTGGCAGAATTACAACTTGCAACATTACAACCATCCTGGTGCTAACAGAGCCACCACAGAGTATCAAACAAATCCATTACATCCATCCTGGTGCTAACAGAGCCACCATAAAATATCAGACAGACCCAGAACCCCAGGCCCAAAGCCAAAGCTGCACAAACCATAGCAGAGTCACCAAGGCTATATCGCGAACAAAAAAGACGCAGGCCGAACCCAAGAGCTAAAACAACAGAAACCATAAGACCCAAACCCCCTAACCAATAAGAGGTCCAAATCCAAAAGTACCTAGAGTAAACCTAACAAAAAAGCAGTATCCAGATAGAAGACCCATAACCAAAGAACCATAACAGAGGCCACAATAAAACAAAAACGGATGGTAATCCAACCTTCACCCTGCCGATAATCATAAAGCCAATAGTCGTCGCACCAAAAGAACCAGACAAAGCTTTAGCCGGACGGACCAGCCTCATCTTCAATGATAACCACCGAGGGTGCCTCCACAACCTCCTTATCTTCTAAAATAATCTCACGTGGGTTTTCCACTTTCTTAGACTGAGCCAGAAATGAAATACCCATGTCGCTAGCCAAAGCATCTAATTTCATGTGAATCCATTTGCAGTTCTCAGCAGTATCCTAACACAGGTATTCCAATTTTTTAAGGCATGGAGAACCAAACAGAGCATCCCCCTAGTTTCCAGGCACTATGCAATCAAAGTCTTTGTCACCCACAAGGTGACGACAGCCCGATTATACAGGGCCATCCACCTCATCGTGTTTCCCGGGTCATGAATCCAATTGGCCATAGCAACCGCCTCCTTAGGTAGTTCCTCCTCCTCCACAAGGCGCCATAAGTCCGTTTCAATTTCCTCTATCTCTTGCTGCACACCCGGCGGGAAGAAATGTCAAAAAAATACCGTCGTCGCAGCAGCGTTCCACTGTTCACGGCTAGGGACAACCTACAAAGGAACACCCCCTCCCACATTACTATGCTCCCCATAAACATGACGACCTCTCCTCAGATGTCTGCCTCTCGGTGGCATAGTTCTCACCCCCTTGCGCTCACTCAACACCCCTAAAGAGGAAATATAATAGCTCAACCCAACACAGACGTGGTCCAGGCGATAAAACCTGTGACTGTAACCTTTCCTCACCTCTGAATTTAAAGGAGAGTCGCCCCCTACCTTCATAACCTTCCTCATCATGTCCCAACCTCTGTAATGAATCAGCCTGTCTTGATCCTTCGTCACCACCATCCTCTGCTGATCTTGATAGTCCCTACGGATCATGCGAAACCGATCTCCCATGTCTATCTCACATTTCAAATCCCTTAACTTAAAATCCCCAACCGATATGAAAACCTCGGAACACCATACAACTGTCCTTATGGGGATCTTACCATAACACCATCTGTCTGTACAATCAAAGACAGATACCATCAGTTCCTTTAATATCGATAGAAGGACAAGTTCTATCGTCGACATTTGACAGCATTTCATCACGGTCACAGTCAGCGATCTTAATACAATTAGGACGACACGTATCAACTGGTAATTCTAAAGCATCCCCATCCCATCGCTCATTACATTTACTGGTGCCCTGGTTAGCAAGCGCATCAGCCAAACAGTTGGCACTCCTCCTGACATGCTGGAAAACGATTATGTTAAACAAGGTGATGAGGTTTCCCAGATAGGTTAGACGCCATGCCAGACGCCATGAAGTTTCTAGTTTGGCAGCCTGGGTACCATTAATAAGTTTGGTAGCTATCTATATCAGCATGTTAGAGTCACCTTCCACTATAATACTGCTAATGCCACAACGAGCCACGATGCTCAATCCTTGTAACAATGCTTCACACTCTGCAACATTATTAGTTTCACGCCCAAGATGACCATAGTAGCTGAACAAAACCTTTCCCTGATCATTTCGCACAACTCCACCATAACCTGCCATTCCAGGGTTTCCTTTGGAAGCTCCATCAAAGTTCAGCTTTAGCCACCCTTGTTGAGGCAGTGACCACACAGTTGGACTGTTTTGTTTCCTGTTGTCGGTAGTGTCGTGCCCGATGAACTGTGGAAGCACCGTGATACCCCAGGAATGGAGAATTTGTAATTCATTGTCCGGTATGCTCAAATCTTGTTTAGTCCACAAGGATAATTTCAACATTTCCGTAATCCCATGCTGGATATGCCCCTGGACGATCTTCCACGAGCTTCATTTTCCCTAGAACAGGCGTTTATTGCATTCCTTCCACACCTCCCAAAGGCGAAAACCAGGAAAGAGTTGCCATATACGGTTCAGGATTCCCCCATGGAAAGGATCCCCTCTCCGATGTCTCACCGTTTGCTGCAGTATGGTCCTAACCCGCTCAGATCTTCGGAAAATCCTAGCTCCTTCATCCCACGGAGCAGCAGTGAAATGACACTCATCTAAAAGGTGCACTATAGTTTCATTGTGTTGGCCACAAAGGACACAGATGGATGTACCCTCAAATCCACGCTTCACAATGTTATCCTAGGTTAAGATCCTACCTCTTAGTATCAGCCAAAGGAAGAGGGTAATCTTAGGCCATAATTTGGCCTCCCATAAGTCTTTCCACGTATGATCTCTCACAATACTTCCAGATCTGGTTTGAAGGTTATAAGCTTCTTACATTGAGAACATACCTTTAGGACTGCAACCCCAACAAAGAATATCCCTCCCCCCTGAGTTTTTATCTGCCTGTTGCTAACAATTCCATGAAACTACCTGCCTATATCTTCCCCATAGGAGAATCTTTATAATATATTAAAAAAAGGTTATGAAATTAATTTTTTTAAGAAAAACAAAGAATGTATATATAGATATCCATATTTTTTGTTTAAGAAAATGATTTATGAAAGAAAAATATAATATTATAAAAAAACAAAAAACTAATAATTTTAATATATTTAAAAATTCTTTAAAACTTTAAAAATGAAAAATTCATTATAGTAATACCAAAATTTCTAACTAAAATGTGTCCAAAAAAATATTTAATTTATAAAATATATTAACCATTTACAATACAACATTCACACCTCATAGTTCATTCAAATATTTAGTTTTCCTTTAATTTATAAAATATATTAACCATTTACAATACAACATTCACACCTCATAGTTCATTCAAATATTTAGTTTTCCTTCCCCTTCATGAGGTGAAATAGAAATTCAATATAATTGAGATGTGTGTTTTTTATTCTTAGGTTTCAAGTATTATTGTGTAGGTAATGTGCTTTTGCATGCCTCTTATTCATTGTGGTAAGATATTTTGATTTTGATTTAGAACTAACAAGAGTTAGGACTTAAATGTAAGTTAATTATGTCATAACCAATTTTATTGTAAAGAAAAATGAACAAACTCCTCTTTCAATTTATTGAAGTTACTTTAATCAATGATAAAAGATATGTCTTCTATATTTGCAAGAACAACTTACTCTAATATCTCTAAGATCTATATCACATTATTACTCCTTTCCAAATCCCAAAAATATTATATTGACTTTTTATTAATTAACTTAGATTTATAATTTTTTTAATATATAAATCTATATCACTTTTTAAATCTCTACTAAATATCAATTACTATTTTGTTTTTTTGTTTTCATTTTTTTAAATATGTAAATTTATAAATATATAGATTTATATCCTTTTTAATCTCTACTAAATGTCAATTACTTTAAAGTTTTGTTTTTTCTTTAGATTTTCTTAAAATCTATCAATAATTTTCAAAGTCTCTACTAAATATAAATTATTTTACGGTTTTATTTTTTTTCAACGTTCTTGTAAAATGCCTAATTTATATATTATTTATATATTAGTTTAATATTGATATATTTTTTCAAGATCGAATCAAAATAATATAATAATAATGAATTCACAAATTTCATTTCTATTATACTAAAATAGTTCTCCATACCGCCGCCTTGATGTTTATGTATTACGCCTCTATTTTACATGTTACATAACAATGCACTAGGTTAAATTAGGGCCATCGTGTGGTATAAGCGCCACTGGCATCCTTATGATGTGAATTATGATTCGAAAAGTGCCTATCACGTCAACCGTTACCTTGAGGGTCTAGTTTTAATATATGTTTCATTTCCATGCATGAAACATGTCCATTAAAGAAATGGTTGAGAAAAGCTCGTGAAACCTCTAGAATGCTTTCTAACAAATTCCAATAAGAAAATATTACTTTTATCGTGTTAAACACTTTTTTTGTGTGTGTTAATAATGACAAAACATTTACTCTTTTGAAGGGGTGGCAAATTGAATCCCTGACCATCATTGTTTTTGCACTTGGCTAGGCTGTTATTAGAGGCAATGAAACAAGAAAGGTTAGGAAATATCTTATGATAGTTGATCCTCCTAATTCTTTCGATATTTTAAGACATGATAGAACTCTAGGCTCTCAAAGCAATTGGGCCTTCTTTTTGGATGCACTGAATGATTAACAAGTTTTCTATCCATCGAAGATGAGCCTCTTCACATATATATAACTTATGAAAATTGAAGATGAGGCCCTTTAAATATATATTTTATAACAATTAATGGATCTCCTATGAAAATAAGATTGGCAATTATCCTTGACTTCAAGACTCTGAGGCCTTGAAAGAGAGAACGTGCTTTTATTTGATTATTATTGGCTCTACCCAATCCAATTCAAAACTTTATCCTAACTGTCCATTGTAGCAACACCACCCACCCCCACCGTGTACCCTGACACTTGCCACTCCAGATGATTACTAGTCCATTAACTTTGGAAACTAATGATATTAAAAATATGTTTGGGATATCACTAAAAGATGAAATAGAGGTTAAATGGGACTTGGTTTATTGACAAATTCTACATAGTATTTAAGTCATTTTTCAAAATTGTATCCTTGTGACTTAACTCCACTTGAATGATATATTTAAAAAATGGCAACTATTTTCTATGTAAATTTAAGAGGTGTACTAAGAGAAAACATGAAGTTGGGTAACACTTTTGTTTGTTTTTTGACAAGCAAAATTGCAAAATTTTATGTTTTTCAACTTCAACCCCTTTAAACCCATATTTCCCTTAGAAATTTATCATTGAAGTAAACACAAGACCGTTAGATAATTGTATTAGCTTCATACCCATATTTGATTTAATTTTTTTGGATATATATTGCGAGAAATTTTAGGGGCACCAATGACATATACTTTAAAATTTTAGGGGCACCAATGGCATATACTTTAAAATTTTAGGCATGGATAATGAGTGACTTGTGTGCCCCTTGTATTTTTTAAATATGGTTATTCGTTCCAGGGGAAATATATGTATGTTCATAATCTACACATATTACACTTGGGAATGGTCTATATTTTGAGGTTTTTTTAGACTTAATCACTATTTTTTTATTATTTATCAAAATGACATACGTTAAAAAATAGTGCCTTATCGACACATATTGGCGACCTTAAATTTTATTTCTAATATGAGTCTTATCAAACAACCTAAAAATACACTTTTGAAGAGGATAGTGCAAGGAAAATCTTGTGATTTTTTCTACTTTTTAGGTGTTGTCATTTTGAAGATACTGAATTTTCATTGTAACTTATTTTTAACTCATTAAAATTCTTAATAATAAAGTTTAGAACAAAATTGATAAAAAATAACAATCCTTAATGAAAATCATAAATTCTTATACCATGAAAAACTAGATTCAAAGAAGAATCTATTGGTATAAACTCCGATAGATAATTCTAATAGTTTGTAGGGTTTCGATCTTGTTTTTAATGATAGGTTCCTCAAATATGTAGAAAAGATCTTAGGTTTCATTGACTAGAACTGTAGGCACAAAGTTTGATAAACTCTTATATGAGAGTTTGTTGACGATGTCATTGGCTAATGATGATAAACTATCATCCGAGAGTTTAAAATATAGGCCAAGAGTTTTTTGAAACTCTCAACTGGGAGTTTATGTTGATTTTTTTCTACATGTTCTCTCACGAGTGCTTCTTTTCCCCTTCTCTCCTCTTGCAAAATAGTATTTCCCAACTTGGACATAAATTGAAGAAAAAAATGGTTAAAAATAACTATTAAAGCATGTTGCTAGTAAACCTTAAAAATAGAGAAATATGAAAATCTAAATCATTATCCAATTATTAAGCTTTTTTTCAAAATTTTATTTCTATGATTTACGCCAATTAAAAAAATATATTTCACAAATAAATAGAAGATGAAATTCAAACTAAATTATTCATAATCAAACTTACATATAAATGATTGAAAAGTTATGTTATAAGTAACTGACAAATATATATATATTAATATTCAAATTATTTTCCAAAACTAAATTTTCATTAACTTTAAAATACTAAAACATCTCTCAATTTATATAACATTTTTTCCAGTTCAAAAAACAAATTTATATTATAAATAATTATTAACACATTCATCCATTATATGATTTGAAATTTATGAATAATACGAAAAGTGTTAGAGATTTTTTTAATGATTAATAAATAAATAGTTATTATTATCATGATTTTTAAACCAAACTCATTAATAATGTGAATCTTTTTTTATTATATGTATATGATTTTTTTTAAATAGAAATAGAGAACATACATCTATGTTTTTGTTTAAAAAATGATTTATGAGAAACAAGAAAATCTTTATAATATATTAAAAAAACATTATGAGATTATTTTATTTTAAGGAAAATAAAGAATGTATATATAAATATCCATTTTTTTTTAACAAAATTGATTTATGAAAACAAAATATTTATAATATTATAAAAAACGTGAAACTAATAATTTTAATATATTTAAAAACTTTTTAAAACTTTAAAAATGAAAAATTACAATTTTAATAGACAAAATAAAGCATTATTTATAATACCAAAATTTCTAACAAATGTATCCAAAAAAATATTTAATTTATAAAATTTATTAACTATTTCTTACTGACCTCATAGTTAATTCAAACATTTAGTTTTCCTTCCCCTTCATGAGGTGAAATACAAATTCAATATAATTGGGATAATTGAGATGTACGTTTTTTATTCTTAGTTTTCAAGTATTATTGTGGAGGTAATGTGCTTTTTCATGCCCCTTATTCTTTGTGGGAAGATATTTTGATTTTGATTTAGAACTAACAAAGGTTAGGACACAAATGTTAGTTAATTACGTCATAACCAATTTTATTGTGAAGAAAAATGAACAAACTATTCATTAGATCTCCTCTCTCAATTTATTAAAATTACCTTAACCAATAATAACGGAAATGTCTTCTATATTTACAAGAACAACTTACTCTAATATATCTAAGATCTATATCACATTATTAATCCTTTCCAAATCTCAAAAATATTATCTTAACTCTTTATTAATTAACTTAAATTTATAACTTTTTTAAAATATAAATCTATATCACTTTTTTACTCTCTACTTAATGTCAATTACTATTTTGTTTTCTTTAGATTTTCTTAAATCTATAAATTATATCACTTTTTAAAGTCTCTACCAAATATCAATTATTTTACGGTTTTGCTTTTTTTCAACGTTCCTGTAAAATGACGAATTTTTATTATTTTTATATTAGTTTAATATTGATATATTTTTTCAAGATCGAAGCAAAATAATATAATAATATTGAATTCACATATTTCATTTCTATGATACTAAAATAGTTCTCCATCGTACAATTTTTTTCCTTTGTGCCTCTTAACTTTATACCGCCGCCTTGATGTTTATGTATTACGCCTCTATTTTACATGTTGCATAACGATGCACTAGTTTAAAATTAGGGCCATCGTGTCGTATAAGCGCCACCTGGCATCCTTATGATGTGAATTATGATTGGAAAAGTGCCTATCACGTCAACCGTTACCTTGAGGGTCTAGTTTTAATATATGTTTTTTTAAATTGAAATGTAATTCCTCACGGAGTCACGCCTTTAGCTTATATCCACGTGTGATAATGATCCGCAGCATGGAGGTCGAGCCCAGAGTCAAATTTCCCTACACACGCGAGTTTGGAAAATTTCACAGCACAACTTGTTTGACAAATAAAATGGATTTATGAATTATTTGAATTAGTGTAAATGTTGTCTACTGAGCTGATTAGGTGTGTTTCAATAAAGTTAATCCACCTTTGTCCTCCCCCAATGTCCTCTTTATATATCCATTAATACTTGTCAATCCTCCCCCAATGTCCTCTTTAAGTCTTGTCAATATGCAAGCAATAGCATAGCACAAGTATCTGAGTTTGAACTCTCTATCTCTGTATTTGTACACAAGGCTTTTGTACATGATATCTTTGTGCATATATGAGGAATATTATAATAGAGATCAGAAGAATGGGTAACATGCTCTTGCGAGGATTCGTGCACCGTCATGGTCGACGGACAAAGATTATGAAAGCCAACGGAACAGTAATGAAGCTGCGGAGTCCAGTTTCTGTGAAGGAAATACTCATTGATTATCCAAATCATGCCATATTTCAGGCATCCGCTGGTCCTCGACTTGGGATGAGCAGTTTCAGTCAACCTCTTCCTGAGAGAGTGGAACTTGTAGCTGGTAATCTCTATTATCTCATTCCTCTCCCACTCCCACAGGATGAACTCATCGATAGAGGGCACTTTGCGAGAGACAATTCCAGGTTACAGCCACAGCATTCTGCAGACGTAGCCAGAGATTCAATAAAACAAGAAGAAGCAGATGAGGAAATTGATATGATTAATATAAGAGGCGGCGTCAGGACTCAGGGATCGACAGTGCGTGTGAAGGTTCTACTTAGAAAAAAAGACATCGCTTCTTTTCTGTTAGCGAACGGAGTCAAAGTGGTAATGGGAAATGTAGTGGTGCCTCCCTTAATCCAACGTGTCAGTAGGCAGTCTCCATGGAAGCCAAGGCTGGATACTATCACTGAACCCGACAGCCCGCTTAATGGAGATTTATAAGCATCTCAGAGAGGAGCCTACACGCTGAGATAGTCTCCAGAGTAATTTTTATATACGTACTTAGCATTGTATTACATTAATTGCAAAGATGAAATCCGGTTAAAAGGTTTGTTGGGTGAGTTATGAAAGGTTCAAAACACTATAAAAGTTTTATCAAAGTGTTATTCATTTGGTTAAAAATCTAGTTTATTACAGTAGGACAAAATACAATCCTGTAAAATATTATTTTGTAAGAAATGTTATTGATGAAGGTGGAGTGGTTCTCTAAACGTTCCACACTCAAAAGAATAGTGTAGACATGTTCACAAAACTAGTTACTTTAGAGAAGCTAAGGTGGTCCTTAGATTCTCTCGGCTTGCAGGAAAGGTGATGAACAAAGCAATGAGCAAGGCATCATGTAAATTTTTGTCAAGGTGGAGATGTTGGAAATGGGTGACAACCAGTTCTCTTTCTCTTAGTGATTGTGTAACTGTCTAGCCGAGTAACTAAGTTTTGTTAATTATGAGTAACTGTGTAAGAAATATACTTCTTTCTTGTATTCTTGTAGGAGTAGAGATTGATGAGAGTTGTTGTAATCTTAATGTTTTGAATAATAAGAGAACGGCTACCATTGCTCCCTGTATGTTTCCCTCTCGAGGGTTTTACCAAGTAAATCTCTCTGTACATTTTATGTGTTTGCCATTATTCACTCATTTTATGTGTTTGCCATTATTTACTTTCTAGATTAATTTATTCAATTGCATATTATTTTTTGTGGCTGCTTGATGAAGATATTAAATGAGAAAGAAAATAATGGCAAACACATAAAATGTACACAGAGATTTACATGGTAAAACCTTCGAGAGGGAAACATCCATGGAGAAATGGTATTGATTCTCTTATTATTGAGAACATGAAAATTACAACCACCTCTGATTCTCATCAATATTTTTATTCTACGGAATAGATGAAGAAATAAAATTTCTTACGCAATTACTCATAACTAACTAATTTGGTTATTCAGTTAAAAAATTACACAATCACCGGAAGAACTAGTTGTCACCCGTTTCCAACAATCTCCACCTTGAAAATATATTATCTGATACCTTGCTCATTGCTTTGTTTGTCACCTTTTCTGCAAGCCGAGAGAAGCTAAGCACCACCGTATCTTCTCTAAAGTAACTGGTTTCTTGAACATGTATGCACTATTCTTTTGAGTGTGGACCTTTTCAAGGACCACTCCACCTTCATCAACATCATGTCTTACAAAATGGTATTTTATAGGAATGTGTTTTGTCTCACTGTGATAAGCTAGATTTTTATCCAAATGAATAGCACTTTGACTATCACGAAAAAAATTTATAGTGTTCTGAACCTTTCCTAACTCACCCAGCAAACCTTTTAACCATATTTCTTCTTTGCAAGCATGTGAAGCAGATAAATACTCTTCCTCTGTAGTGGACAAAGCAATAACATTATGAAGCTTTGACATCCAACTAATAGCTCCACCTGCAAGAGCAAAGACATAACCTGAAGTGGATCTCCTCTTGTCCAAGTCACCTACAAAATCAGAATCAATATAACGACAGACTTCATCACTGCAACCATCAAAGGTGATACAATAATTTATTGTGCCTCTAAGATATCGAAGCACACATTTCACTGTTGCCCAATGCTCTTTTCCTGGATTTTCAATGTATCTATTGACAACACAACCTGCATGTGAAATATATGGTCTTGTACTTATCATAGCATACATCAAACTTCCTACTGTATTAGCATATGGTACACAAGACATATACTGATTTTCTTCATCACTACTAGGACTCAAACCTGAAGAAATGTTATAATGAAAATCTAAAGGGATATTAACTGGTTTCACCTTATTCATATCGAATTCTGAAGTATTTTCTCCACATATTTCTTTTGTGATAACCAACGCTTGTCATTTTTCCTCTCTCTGTGTATCTGCATGCCCAACATCTGATTTGTTGCTCCTAGATCCTTCATATCAAACATCCTAGTCAACTGATCCTTTAACCTGTTGATTTCAACCATGCTTTTTCTTGCTACAAGCATATCATCAACATATAATACCAAAATAATGAACATGTCATTTTCAAAAATTTTAAAGTACACACAATGATCATACTCACTTCTAGTAAAATTCTGGCTCACCATGAAAGAATCAAAATTCTTGTACAATTTCATGGCAGACTACTTCAGGCCATACAATGATTTTATGAACTTGCAAACAAACCTCTTGTTGCGATTCTGAACGAACCCTTCTAGTTGTTCCATGAAAATTTCCTCATCTAAATCTCCATGTAAGAAAGCTGTCTTGACATCTAGCTTCTCTAACTCCAAATCATATAAGGAAACTACTGCTAATATAATTATGATAGAAACAAGTTTCACAACTGGTAAAAAAATATCATGAAAGTAAATACCTGCTTTCTGAGAAAAATCTTTTGCAACCAGTCTGGCCTTGTACTTCGGAACAGTGTCATCAACTCATTTTTTCAGTTTGTACACCCATTTGCAACCAACCAATTTCCTACTCTCAGGAAGTTCCACAACATCCCATGTTTTGTTCTTTGCCAAAGAATCTATTTATTCTTTCATTGCAAGTTTCCATTTGTCACTGTTAGGCACTTCTAATGCTTCCTGATAACTATTAGGTTCTCCTTCATTAAAAATTTAAGCAACATATGTGAAAAAATCATCATACCTCTTTGGAAAAGTTATGACCCATGTATATCTTCGTAGAGTTTGCTGTGGCATTTCCTCTATTCCTTGATATGTTATCGTCTTCTCGTCCTCCTGAGGAGTTTCCTCATGAATATCCTCCTCTTGGACATCCTCATGATTCCTCCTCGTAGATGACTGAGTATCAAACTGAATTTGTTGCAACTGTGGTTAATTAGCCAGTTTCAAATCATTACTTACATTTAAATTTGATAGAGAAAGTTCATCAAATATTACATCTCTATTTATGATGATTTTGTGGGAAGTATGATTCCACAATATATATCCCTTAATACCATAACCATATCCAACGCAGATCAATTTGTTTGATTTAGGATCTAGTTTGGAACGTCGATTTTTGGAATAAGTGCATAGGATTCACAACAAAATACTCTAAGGTTAGAATAATCACATGGTTGACCTGTCCATACCTCTTCTGGAATTTTGCAGTCAATTGTTGTTGATGGTGATCGGTTGACCAGGTAACAAGCTGTAAGCAATGCCTCTCCCCACAATTCCTGCTGCAACTTTGCATTATTGAGCATACTCCTTGCTATTTCAAGAAGAGTTTTGTTCATGCATTCAGCAACACCATTTTGCTGTGGAATGTAAACAATGGTTTTATGTCTCTCGATCCCATCCTTCTTGCAATAATTATCAAACTCCTTAGAAGTAAGTTTGGTTCCATTATCTATTCTAAGACATTTAATGAACTTGCCAATGCTCTTTTCGACCAAAGCTCTAAACTGCTTAAATCTATCGAAACGTCAGCTTTTCTCTTTAATAAGTAGATCCATAATTTCCTTGAGTAGTCATCTATAAAATTGACAAAATATGATGATCTCCCACAAGATATTTTAGGAGAGGACCCCATAGATCAGAATGATTATAGTCTAGGATACCTTTATTGGTGTTTTTTCCAGTTTTTAATTTTTGTTTAGCTTTTTTACCATAAATACAATGCTCACAAAACTTCAAATCTACATATTTTAAACTAGGAAGCAAATTTCGATCAACAAGTACCTTCATTCCTTTTTCGATCATATGACATAATCGTTGATTCCATAAACCACTGGAATTTACTACATCAACTAATGCTACTGTTGCATGATAGATTTTCGTTCTCCCTTCAAGTTTATATAGGTTCCTGACTCTTTTTTCATTCATGACAACCAAGATACCTTTCGATATCATCATAACTCCACCTAGAACTGTAAATTTGTAATCGGGAGCATCTAGAACTCCCATTGATATCAATTTCTTCCTAAGTTCAGGTACATGCCTCAAATCTGTTAGAGTCCTAACAGTTCCATCATACATTTTTATCTTGATACTCCCTACCCCAACAGTTTTACATGAAACATTATTTCCCATATAAACTACCCCGTCATCTATATATTTGTATGTGGAATACCAAATTCTATGAAGACACATGTGATGGAATGCTCCAAAATCAATTAACCAGACATAATGGTATCATGAAACAATATATGTAGATAATACCTCATCGATCATACTTGAATCCTTCTCGGCTATGTTTTCCTCCTTTGTAGAGTCCTCCTCCTTAGATGCTTACTTCAGTTTCCAACAATATTTCTTAAGGTGCCATGTTTTATTGCAATACCAGCACTTCAATTTACTATTTTTCCCTTCGAATTTGATCTTGATGTGCCCCTTGAATGTTGGCCTCTTTCACTGGTTCTTCCTCTGGCCACCATTACTTCTGATGTCAAGTTTTCAAGACTATATTTCTTTCGAGTTTCGTCAGAAATCAAGGCTCCCACAACATCATCAAAGCTAATAGACTTAGTAGAACTTAAACTGAGAGAGGTTACAAAATGTACCCAAGAGTTAGGCAAATAGCACAAAAATAAAATTGCTTTGTCTTCAGATTGAATGTTATCATCCATGCTAGCCAACTCACAAATAAGAGTATTGAATGTATTCAAATGATTTGAAAGTTTTGTACCTTCTTTCAGACACAAGGTAAATAACTGTTGCTTCAGGAGGATTTTATTCGTCAAGGATTTAGTCATGTACAGGCTTTCCAATTTTGTCCAGAGACCTTCTATTGTAGTTTGAGACACGATGTTAAATACAACATCGTCGACCAACCACAAACGAATAGCACTAAGAGCTCTTTCATCCATCTCCTCCTAGTATTCATCTAATATATCCACGGGTTTCTTTATCTGCCCTTCCAAATCCTTTGCCACTCCTTGTTGCATGAGCATATCCCACATCTTGACCTTCCATAACTCGAAATTATTGCTCCCATTAAACTTCTCACTTTCAAATTTAACACTCTGTGTTTTTGCCATTTTCTTAAGAAACTAGATCAAAGCTTTATAAAAGACCAAAGTCTTAAATAAAATATACCAAACCCTTTTCAAAATAGTGAATCAACTAATTTAATAATTTAAATTCCCAATAAACAAATGGATAAAGGTTTTCGAAAAAAAAAAATATTTTTAATAGTTTAAAAGACTTTCACCTTATAACTCCCACCTTAATCCACCTTATAATTGATATATATACCTTTTGAACGTTAAAAAGAAATCCATTATATGCTTTATAAATCAAAAGCATTTAAGCAAAATTTATCTCAAAATTTATTTTAACTCTTTTTTTTTCACATGAAAAAACTAAAATACTAAAAATACTATACTTTATTAAAAATATAGTGAATCATCCATACACCTAGTGATAGTAAATAAAGACCAAGAACCAGACCATTCAAGATAGGTTAATTTTAACTCATTAACCTATACATGCCTTTATACTTTGACCATGAACTACAATATTCTCCTTAACGAACGAATGGTACCTTCATAAAACAAGGGCGCGATAATTCCAAATGTTTTCGCTCCTTTCGATAAAATAAGGGAGCAATAATTCCACAATTTCGAATGAACGATATGGGCGTGATAATTTCAAATTTTCGCCCCCTCCTTTAGCAGACTTTCGGCCATTCCTCAGCGTTAAACCAACAACTTTTTTTTAATGATTTTCGCTTCCCTCCCCATGGTGGACAAAGTAATAATAATTTTCAGCAATCTTGTTTTCTGTGGTCTCTTACCTTGCTCTGATACTACTTTTTGGAGGAAGCAGCCACAAAAAATAATATGCAGCGGAAGAAATTAAACAAGAAAATAAATAATGGAAAACACATAAAATGTACATAGAGATTTACGTGGTAAAACCCTTGAAAGGGAAACATCCACAGAGTAATGGTATTGATTCTCTTATTATTCAGAACATGAAGATTACAACAACCTCTTACTCTTATCAATCTTTTTCTTGTACGCAATAGAAGAAGAAATAACATTTCTTACACAGTTATTCATAACTGACTAATTTAGTTATTCGGTTAAACAATTACACAATCACTGGAAGAACTGGTTGTCACACATTTCCAACGTTATTCTTGTTTTAAACAGTTACATGTACCAACCAACCTTGTTTTGTGATTTTTAATCATTTTTATGATACTTACGAGGAGGTGGAATCATTTATACATGACAAGAAGAACAAGGGGGAGTGATGTATTTATGAGAAAACTTGGAAGTGTTTGTTGTGATTTTAAATCATTTTTATGATACTTACGAGGAGGTGGAATCATTTATACATGACAAGGAGAACAAGGGGGAGTGATGTATTTATGAGAAAATTTGGAAGTGTTTTAAGAAGTGAAAAAGTATGCAGTGTGTTATTTTTATGCAAATAATGATATAGTGAAAAATATGTTAATACATTTTTAAAAGTTAAAGAAAGAAAAATATGGTATATAAGATTTTTTTTTTTTTTTTTTTAATTTAATAGTAATATATAAAATGTTTATTTACATTGATCATAATGTAACTGCCGGCCAAATAGTAACATGTGAATTGGAAATTGATGTGCAAAAATTGGAAAATGTATAAAATGTATAAATAGAAATTGTATAGAAATATGTAAATGTATAAATATATTCAAAAATGGTATAGTTAGTGATAGTATGTATTATTTTTTAGTAATTAGGAAAAACCAAGTCGTCAACAATAATGAATAATGACTAACATAAAAGAGAAATGTAAATTGGCAATAGAATATTGTTAAAATGTTTAAAGAGAAATCTCCATGTACATATAAAAGCATTGTTGTACTACATTAAAAAGATTTTGAAAAATAGATACTATGAGTATATATGTAAATATTTTGAGAGTAAGGATATATGTTTCACATGGGTTGCATAGAAGGTGAGCACATTTGAGCTCTATTGAAGAAAAATAATTAAGGTAATGAAAATAAAAACATTTTTTTTTGTTTTGAAAGTGGAAATACCGATCTAACGTATATATTTTTTTTTACTAAACATACTTGAGCGAAATGTTTTTGGGATGCAATTACAAATAAAAATGTATTTTATTTGTATCAATAGTAAGTAAATTGGATATGAACCAAGAGAACAACAAAAGTAAAATAGTAATGGATAGAACTTATATTTAGTTGATATCGAATGGTAAAAGAAATTGTGTAGACTCAAAATGAAATCACTTCTTTTGGATGGTGATAATATAGTCCAGAAATATTGAATATATAAAAGTATTTATGAGCAGACATTTGTAGCAATTTGTAATGATAACAAGTAATTTAGAAAATATGGAATTTATGGTGAAAGTAATGACATTCCAATGATTTTGATAGAAAATTATTCATTTCTACATTAGTTCTAACATTTCTCGTTACTGGAGAAATGAGTTCTCTCTTCATCAAAGTTCCTTTGTCCTCATCTTCAACGTTTCTCTTCATATGGATGGTCTTTAGTGTGATGCATCATTTCACTAGTTTCCCCTCATCATAAATCATCCTAGGGTTTTGTAGCTTATCCCTAACCATCACAATTCTCTTGAGCTGGTTTCGGCTTACTACAAACCATATACTAAAAAGTGTATTTTAGATCACCACAATTTTTACAATAGAACACATGGTTTTGCATGACTACTAACTATCATAATGGGGAAACTGACTTTCAATGAACACACTTAATTAGGATTTCTTCAATATGGATTCATCCTTAAAATTTTTGCTTCTCCTTTTTGTACTTTCATAAAATTGATTATTGATGTCCATATAAAAAAAAATCCATTTATTAAGATACATAGGTGCCATTCGCTGTACTTGTCAATTCGCTAGGAATTTTTTCACCTAGATATAATTCATCAACATTTTAAACTCTCCTTTAATCATACATTGGTCCCTCACAACAACTCGCACTCTAAGGTTACTTCAAATCACAATTGAAGATTCAGCTTCTTTGATTCATCACCAATCTTAGATACAAGTCCACTTATCACCCTCATAACTATCCAAGTGATTGATTCCACAACTTGATTTTGACATGCATCAAGTTTAGACTACATGTACAAGTGTCACCCCTATACCTCTCACGGTTTTCTATTCCACAACTTGATGTCACATCCTTGCATAAGAAAGATACATGCTACATGATTACATGTGTTACCACACTAACCAACATATAACCATTTTAAACTTGGATCTATTAAGCACCAAGAGGGATTGAATTTCTTCAGGTGTAATTTTTTTACAGATTAAGAAAAAATTTACACCTCAAGATATTTGATCACTCTCCTACTTTATATATCTAGGTTTAAGATAAAATCAATATAATTTATTTATTTTTAAGCCGACATCATTTGCAGTTTTATTTCTTTTTTTATGGGAATGTCATGCTACATAACATTACACAACGTTATGCATTACAACATCTCCCCCATACTGGGTTGTAGAGCACCTCGCTACTCTCGGTGTAATGAATCTAGGACTGACTAAAATTTTAAAGAGAGGTTGTTGTATATTAGAGTATACAAATATGATTTGATACAAAAAAAATACGTAACAACACAATCCAATATGGATCAAATATGGAAGTAGACTTCTTATATATAATATTTTTAATTAAATATACACAAATATACTATAAATGTACATACATCTATATAGTAAAATTAAACATATTAAATACTATAAATTTACATACATCTAGATATAATAAAATTAAACATATATAATATTTTTAATAGAATACTAAATATCAAGCATTAAATATTAAACATTAAAAATTTCATTCATTTTTTTTAGATATATTATTTATGACCAAAATTACTTTTTATAAACAAAAATATAAAGCCATTAGTGTGAGAGAGAAGATCATTAGTTAAACTAATAATTATTTTAATAAGAAAGAAAGAAATATTTACCACTATAAACTGAATGGTATTTATTTTATAATGTTTAAATAATTAAATTTTGGTGTTTTAAAATAGGCTTTCAATCCTTAGCTTGTAAAATCTCATATCCATATTACACCTACACTCAATGTTCGACGAATTCCAAATTGCTCAAAATTTCCATACAAGAAAGGCCAATACAACCAAATTATGCTACAATGTGTAATGTCCCCTCCCGCGAACCCAACTCCTAGAAGGGAATATGCTACCAATCTAGGGGGCTTTTCATAAGCTCCGCCAAGTCATTAGATTCACAACTATAAAATTAAGAGTGTGCAGATGCCATTTAAACAATTAAGCACAACGGAATTAAAAACTCATCCACACACATATTTTATATGCATACAACATATCAAAAACAATCATCAATTTAAACATTGCAGAAGTAAATGCATAGACAGCAAGACACTTATCTTTATCGTGAAATGGCCCCAAACAACTAGCTATGTTGTTGCAACGTTCCTCCCAGCCGTAGGTCTCTGCCCAGCCTGTATTATTTCAGCACTCAAAAGGGGACTCTCAAGCTCATCACATCTCAAAGCAATGGATACCCATCTCAACCCCAACATTTCTTAACACACAACAACTCAAAACTGAGCATAGATACTCATATAACAGAAAAATCACAATTTATGGGCATGAGGAAAAACGTTCGACAACCAAAAACAATAGGGCAATTGGGGAATCACCCAGGGAGAACAAAATCATTTCCAGAAAAAATTTGTGGGCACTCAAGGGACAAAAACGACCTCCATAAACCCCAAATTCGTGGCTCCCTTCCTCCCAACCATTGTATAATACAAAAACAAGTTCCCAGGCATGGAAAATGCAGGAGATAGATGAAAAACGTGATGGGAAAAGCCCCAGATAGCTCAGACTGCATGAGAGGGCAAAGGATTGGGAATCCAGGGGCCAAAGCGACCTTCACACAGTCATTAACTGGCAGCAAGGTTCACAAAAACGATTTTTCCACAATGAAACCAAATCTGGAAATTCAAAAACGTTTTTACAACAATAATGGAAACAACAAGCTATCAAACTTATCTATTGAGCTTCCCAATGGATTCTCTTCTTTCCTCACAGTCCAGCCATCACAAAAACGCCCTTCTCAGCTTGAAAACCAGTGAATTTACAATGTTTTCCATGAGAGAAACGCACATCAAGCTCTAAAAACGTGAGAGAGTGAAGTCTAGTTATGAATAATGGCTTGGGAAGGAAATTCGTGGGTGTTTTATTGCCCAAGAAGGAGAAACATGATTTCCCATGAGGGTGGTTTGCCCATACTCGAATTTGGACAGCCATACCTCCCCAATCCCCAAGGCATTAACTTCTTCACCCAACTCTTGGGAGAAATTAATGATTGGGCACCAAAGTCAACATGGGTAGTTGATGGTTGATGGGTTCTCTCATTGACACTTGGCTTGACTTCATGGCTCAAGGGTTTGAATATTTCCCTCCCAATTCCTTGTAATATCATGCCCCCATCTCTTGTTGCATTGCATAGCTAGTTGTGGGTATTTATATTAAAATGCATATTTACAATTCCCATGGTTCTCTAGCACATGGGCAACATAATATCCAATACTTTCCTCTTCAAGGTCGAGTGTTCACTAGCGGGGCCTTGGCCTTGAGCTCCACGCTAGGAACCATACATAATATGCATACAATATTTACATTTTAATGCAATGGGGTCAAAATCGAGATATTACAATCCCCCCCCCTTGGAATAACACCGTCCTTGGTGTTCCAACACTTAGGAATATATACCCACTTTACAAATGTTTCAAAATTCACAAAATGTGGCAGGTCTATCCTGCGTTCATCTCTCTATTTTGAACTTTCAGGATCAAGTACTTTGGCTTCCTCAAGCTGCTCCTGCTGGCTTTGATCTTCCAGCGTTACAGGTGGGCATTGCTCCACAACAATCCCTTCCTTGTATTCACGTTCCAGTTGATCTACAGGTCTGGAATTTCCATGGCTGCCATCTTTCTTGTTGTCCTGACAACTATTTGAGGAAGATTTTCAACCAAAACAATAGCTTTTGGTCTGCTGCCATGATCAATGTGCACAACTGGCTCTTCACTTTCCTCACTAGCAACACTTGCTTGTGTCGGCTACAACCAATTGTTTCAATTTCTCCCTGTGAAATTTATCATGGAAACTCTAAATTGTTAGGACAAGCATAATATAAACATTAAACTTAGTCAATTAATCTCCCAATTGACATGGAACGTCCATGCTTTATTTATGAGACTTCCACACTTTTCATGCTTCCTCAACATACACATGATCTCTTTCATGTTTATCCTTTCACAGTGAAATAACTATTTTATCATTCACAATTTAATTCAAGCAAATAAACACATTCTTCTTCTAGTCATGACATGCATTCATCAATTCTTTGTTTTATAAATGCATCAATAAAAATGAAAGAGAAGAGTAAGAGTTTCTCCCTCTTAGTCTTGTTTTATTATGGAGCTATGCCATCATTGTGGTTTCATGCTCTTTAGTCTCTTTCACTTTAATGTGAATGCTTAAATTGCCCTTTATTGGTTATGACACTTAGTTTCTAAGGTCTGTCTAATGCTTTTCAACTTGGGTACCCCTTCCCATTCTGCTTACAGAACCTATGGTTGCTAGGACCCACTCATGTTCACTAGTACCATCTTTTATTACTGCTCATATTGATCTCTTTAGGATGGCCATATGTCCATATGCATCCCTATGATGCCTTCCTGGTCCTTACTTCCAACAATACCTACACTCAAACATTGAATTAATTCACATGTTTAGTTTATTTCATAAGGTTTTTTTCTCTAAACAAGAGTTTGAGAAATCATAACCAAATCATATACACACGTATATTCATAAGCAAGAAGCTGCAAGATAACCAAATATTTATCTGTATTGGATGTCTTCACTTTATTCCACATGATCCTTCTTTGCTTTACGAGCCTTGGATTTCTCGTGGACACAATTATGAATGTTGGGCCAGCACGTAGGTTAATCCATAATCATTCGAATAGGAAATGCCAGGCCAATACGCTGACTGGTTTTATCATTTGTTTAAGGGGTATTGGGCCAGCATACACGCTGTTTCACAATATTAAGTAGTGAATGCCCAACCAGTTACTCTCTAGGTTTATCAATAATTTCATATCGCCCACTCATTTAATCTTTGGATTTACTAGTAATTTTATAGCACTTTCAGGGTCTTGCTTTCCTGCAATGACCAAGGTTTCCAACAAATAAACAATAGTGTATCAGCTTAGTTTTTAGAAGACTTATACCTGAAATATTCATTATTCCAAACAAGACATAAATGAAAATGAATACTTATCTGTATTGTGCGTTTCCCCTCTGGTCCACAGGATCCTGCTTCTCTTTGCAAGCCTTGGGATCGCCTATGGACTTGGATGTAGTTAATGCTTCACCAGTACACCTTCACACCGACTGGATTTACCAAGCATTTGTTGGTGCCCAACCAGTCCCATACCTAGTTGGCCCTCTCCATTGCCGAGCCAGCACATTCGCCTGGGTCATCGACCAATGGAAGGAAACTACGCCACCTGACCATTATAGGTCAAGGCTCTACTATGGAGCCATAAGCATCTCAGGGTTTTCAGTCAGTCTTGGTGCCCGCCCTCCTACTACTTTCCCAATAGATATTTTATGCCTTCACCAATGTCACTACACCTTCTTGCACCACAACCCTTCACACACACAACTCTTCATTCATACAAGGATGTCACTCCTTCTCTGGTGCAAATCGGTAGTTCCTTTTAGGAACTTTCTAGGTGAATTTCTTGACTGCAAGTTAGCATGACCCCACTCACACAAGGATGATACCTCTTCTTATTACACATCTCTTCGGGCATGTCCATCCCTTCTGGTAATATTTCGTGTGAGCATAGAAAGGTTACCAATTCCTATACAGTCCTTTTGCGTACCCTTCTTCACTTTGCCTCTTAATGTGTAGTATCAATCTGCATCTGTGTAGGCTGACAACACAAGAAGGATAAGCAGCTCATCAGTATTTCTGCTCAATTTTGTAACCATAATCCATATCATTCACTATCAAGTATTGAAACACCGGGAATGCATCCATTCCCTTAGGGTGTAGTCCATATTGAAAACCCTATCATGACCTAGCACCAGAAAAGGTGCACCCCCTTTCCGATGTGTGCCATGTAGGCCCTAATCATACTCAAGTAGTCTGCAATGATATAAATAAGATAGAGCATGCTCTACATATTAACCCTAATAATTAGACATGCATGTTCTTGTCTAGGGTCACATAATACTCATTCATTTTGTAGATGTATATCACATGCCTTCTGGGCATAGCTTTACCATCTCACTCTCATGGTTTACCGTCATGCAGTTTAGCTGAGATATTGTCAATGGAAATTCACCCGAAACCCAATTCCCAAGCATGGGGTCTTTCCCATCTAGTTTGGCTTTTGCAGGCCATCACTCCTGGTCTTCCTGCAATGTGTCTTCCTGGCACATTTATCAAATAGCCAAATAGTTAGTAGCATTTAGCAATAAGCTTCAAGTATGATTGTTTCGTAACCAATCATTAACATTAATAATTAATTCAACATGAATTTGCAACTCTGTCTCTTACAGAAATTGATTTGTTTAACCATGAGGCCATCCTCATTATGTTTGGCTCTCGTAAGTGGTATCACTCTATCCATTATGGTTTTACACTTACTACCATACATGAACATCCACCTACAACATGTTCTCCTGACACAATTTATATAAGTCAAACAGTGATTAGCAATTATAAGCAAATTCTCAAATCTGAAATCTACAAATTTGTTTTCCTATAGAAATTAGATTTGCAATCATGAGGTTATTCTCATAAATTTAAACCATAAAATTTTTAGATTTGTTTCATGCATACTTTACAATCATGGGAACCTTCTCATAGCCTTTGGCTTCTGCACATGGTAGGTCCCGGTCTTTACTATGGACTTATCCTCACTGCCATACGTAAGACTTTTCTACTTGAAAACTGAAACTTCTATTAGCCAAACACGTTGTGAGTATCTTATGCATATAATCCTTTCATTACTACAACAGTTATTGAAGTGATCTTAGAATTATAACACTCAATAATTCAAACACCTTCAGCTGTTAACATTTGAAATGCAATGAAATATATATATATATATATATCATAATAGAATTGCAAGACACAGGTACATTGTTCATGACATTTAAATAAACTGTAAATACTTATTACTTCACATCCATATTCTTTTAGTGTGCAATCACTCAATGTATAACCATAGGATTGTACATAATATTTTAATGCACATCTCCTCAATGCAACCCTGCATTAATTTTATGAGTACTATGCATTCAAACATATTATGGCCTAACCATGTGCTACCATGACAGGGCCATAAGTCCTCACTTGCTTTGGTTTACAACCGCCGTGGCATGACATAATTTCATATGAATGCATTGGGATTTCTAAGCAATTATAGGGTGTAAGGATCATTGCCTTCACTTACCCATACCTCACCATACTTGGTAGGTTAATAGTCCCATTCGGGCACTCAATACCATTTGCAAACCAAATCATCATAGTTCAAAACATAGTTGAAGGGAGCTTACCAAATCCTCTTTCAACATTCATGCAATTAAGCACAATTAAACATTACCTGCGTGGCTGTTATTAACATCGCTTGATGTTACTTGATCAGTTGGGATCTTACCAAGGCTACTCAGTCCTTTTGACAGCATCATGATCACGAACTTGTTGCACCATCCTCTCTTCATAAGGTCGTTGGTCATGTGCAACAACGTCATCAACTTCTTTAGCCATGTTTTGATTGTATTTGTCCTACAACCAATACAAACACAACTAATTATTAGCAACCACCATAATTATCTCAATTGGCTCATTGCATATGTGAAACCTCACTATTTTACCAATATGTAATGTCCTATACATTCAAAAACATTTTTACATGCACTGTGCAATATTTATTAATATGCCATCTAGTGCATATTCATCTTATCTATAGAATCCCTTGCATTTTCAATCATGCTTCTATGGTCTGATTCCTACAATACGAGTTGTCATCAACCATAGGCAATACCATTAGTGGAATATTGTATGTGTCACTTCACTACCTTTACCCATATGCAACATCATGCTCATGCATAAGAAATTCACATGCATTATTCTCTTGCATTTTCAGCATCCCTATGCCATAAATTTCAGTATATAAACTTAGGGTATATAAATATAATAACAATAGAGGAGTTAAGGAATTCTCCCTTTCCCATTCCTCATCATAACATGGAGTTCCTCCTCCACATCATAACTGATCCTTTTCTTGGCTTTCCTTGGACTCTTCGGCACATTTTTTTTTAGCCTTAACTCTTCTGCTTGGTGCTAATGTTGAGCATATGAAGGCCTCCCTTTAGCGCAACTGATAAAAATAAATCTGCCACTTGGCGCATTCGCTAATGATATGTTTTCTGTCGACGCAAAATTTAATCGACAATACGCCGCCTCGGCGGTAGTAACATTCCTTTGTTGGCCGCCTGTAGCACAAAGTATAAACGTAAACCGGTCATCATTATCTTACGCTACTTAGCGCAATTAGTAACCATATCTTGACTTCCATTCGCGTAGGATTTGTCCTTAAGATCGCCGACACACAACAAAAAATCTCTTAAGTCTTTTCTTTATGGCTCGTTGGCGCAATTCCCATTAGCGCACATTTTGCGATTAAAACTTGCGCCAAAGGCGCAAGGATTATCGATATATCTCTCGCTTCCATAGCCGCGCCTCATCTTTCCTCGAAGTCCATTCTTAGCGCAACCCATCAGCGCAGAGTTTAACACTAAGACTCCCGCCAACTTCACACTCTTCGAGAAAACCTTGTCATTGCACTAGTCCCGCGCCATCGCAACTCCTAAGCCTAAAATTGCTGCCGCGCACAATTTTTAAGCTTAGATCCACCGCCAATGTCATAGACTTTAACACATATTTTGCCACACATGCTGCGTGCATTCGCAGATTTTAAAGTTAAAATTGCCTCCGCCGCGTGCATAACTTATTGTTAATTCCGTTGCCACAGCCCTAACAGCAGACACTTAGAAAATTTTCAATTTTTCAAAAATAGTTAGAATTTTTATAGAAATATTTGCTTCATTTCTTTACAGAGGTACGCCTCTTACAGATCAAACTCGCATAAAACAGTAAAAGAATTCCAAGAACTTGCACCTCTGCTTTGCCAAAATAAAACAACAAAATAGTATAAGGATAACAAGAGGTTGCGCTTCCTTCTCTCATTCATGGGGCAATCAATCAAATACAAAAACATAATGCTACTGCATTAGAAACAATGTAAGTAAGCATTCAACCTGAAAAGGGGTTTTCTCCCTCCTTCCTCACTTTCATAGCATGAAATCAATGCAAGAAATTTTGCAAGAATCTCCTAAACAGTCATGGGAATGATTTCTCATTCTAACGAATAGAAGCCATGAGATCTTCAGGTTTCTTGAATGCATTTTAATTCCAAATACAAAATACATGTACACACAATGATTTATATTTCTATGAAGGGCCCAACAGCCGTATTGTTGAACCTTAAGCTCTGATACCACAATGTAATGTCCCCTCCCACAGACCCAACTCCTAGAAGGGAATATGCTACCAATCTAGGGGGATTTTCATAAGCTCCGCCAAGTCATTAGATTCACAGCAATAAAATTAAGAGTGTGTATATGCCATTTAAACAACTAAGCAAATCAGAATTAAAAACTCATCCACACACATATTTTATATGCATATAGCATATCAAAAACAGTCATCAATCTAAACATTGCAAAAGTAAATGCATAGACAACAAGACACTTATCTTTATTGTGAAATGGCCCCAAACAACTAGCTATGTTGCTGCAACGTTCCTCCCAACTGTAGGTCTCTGCCCAACCTGTATTATTTCAGCACTCAGAGACCACCCCCGAGCTGGGCATGATATCTACAAGAAAAAATGAGACTCTCAAGCTCATCACAGCCCAAACCAATGGATACCCATCTCAACCCCATCATTTCTTAACACACAACAACTCAAAACTGAGCATGGATAATCATAATAGAAAAATCACAATTTTTGGGCATGAAGAAAAACATTGGGCAACCAAAAAACAAAAGGGCAATTGGGGAATCACCTGGGGAGAACAAAACCGTTTCCAGAAAACATTTGTGGGCACTCAAGGGACAAAAACGGACTCCATAAACCCCAAATTCGCATCTCCCTTCCTCCCAGCCATTGTGCAATACAAAAACGAGTTCCCAGGCATGGAAAATGCAGGAGATAGATGAAAAACATGATGGGAAAAGCCCCAACTAGCTCAGACTTCGTGAGAGGGAAAAGTCTTGGGCATCCAAGGTCCAAAACAACCTTCACACAGTCATTAACTGACAACAAGGTTCACAAAAATGATTTTTCCACACTGAAACCAAATCTAAAAATTCAAAAATGTTTTTACAACAATAATGGAAACAACAAGCTATCAAACTTATTATTGAGCTTCTCAATGGATTCTCTTCTTTCCCCACAGTCCAACCATCACAAAAACTCCTTTCTTAGCTTGAAAACCAATGAATTTACAACGTTTTCCATGAGAGAAACACCCAGCAAGCTCTAAAAACGTGAGAGAGTGAAGTTTGGTCATGAATAATGGCTTGGGAAGGCAATTCGTGGGATTTTTCTTGCCCAAGAAGGAGAAACACGATTTCCCATGAGGGTGGTTTGCCCATACTCGAATTTGGACAGCCATACCTCCCCAATCCCCAAGGCATTAACTTCTTCACCCAACTCTTGGGAGAAATGAATGATTGGGCACCAAAGTCAACATGGGTAGTTGATGGTTGATGGGTTCTCTCATTGACACTTGGCTTGACTTCATGGCTCAAGGGTTTGAATATTTTCTTCCCAATTCCTTGTAATATCATGCCCCCATCTCTTGTTGCATTGCATAGCTAGGAGTATTCTGCTGTGACTTCTCTTTAGATTCTGAATCATTTCTGTTGTCACAATGATCAGCAATTCGACTTCCTCTTCCTCTGCTACTAGATCTTCCTATGCCTCTGCCTCTAGTAACATGTAAGTGAGATTTAAAAGCATTTTCTAATGGAGTGTCATCATACCTGTTCTTTCTTGATTCATGAGCAATCAAAGAACCAATCAGCTCATCAATGTGCATTTGACTGAGATCTTTAAACTCTTCAATTGGAACAACCACTGCTTCAAACTTCTTTGGCAATTTCTCTATCACACGCTGATCTGGAAGGTTTTCACCATACTGTCTCAGCTGGTTTATAGTACTCATAACTCGAGTCATAAAATTATCAACAGTCTCACTGTCCTTCATCTTCAGATTCTCGAAATCCCTTCTTAAGCTCTGCAACTTAACATTCTTCACCTTGGTCACACCTTGATAGCAGGTTTCAAGAGTGTCCCAAGCTTTCTTCGAAGACTCAACACTTGATATCTTCAGAAATATTGATTCATTTAGGCCTTATTGAATAAGGCCAAGAGCTTTGTTGTCCTTCTTCCTATTCTCCTTCAACAGAACACGCTCAACATTTGATAGAGCCAATTTAGCAGCTTGATCAGCTGGCTCTGGATAGCCAATCGTAACAAACTCCCAAAGATCTTGAGCACGAAGGATAGTTCTCATCTTAATAAACCATGTGTCATAATTCCTTTCAGTCAACACAGGAATTTTTGGCTGCACTGAACTATTGTTAGTAGCCATCACTAATTAAATCCAAATTACTCAAAACAAAAACAAGAAATAAACCTTAACCGGGCTCTGATACCACCGAGGGAAGGCAGGGGAGGTGTTGCAGTTGCTCCAACAACACACACAGATATTCAAAGTTAAAAAAACTCACCTACAATATAGTCTCAGCTGACTGTTATAGTCGACTGTGATATTCAGCATAGTCACAGCTGACAGTATCAGCTGATTGTTTTACTCAACAGTAACCTACAGGACAGTCACAGTTGACTGTCACAGCTAACAGTCACCTACAGGACTGTTGTAGCTCTATTACAACTGCCTGTTACAGCTACGTTATGATGACCCCTACATTCACAAACTTATCTAATAACAACTAATTATAATTAACTCTCAAATATCATCAATCACTTAAACTGCTATAGCAAACTAATCAGCACAAATATTTCTGAGTTTACAAACTCATAAACAGAGCAAAATTGAAACACACAGGAAAAACTTCTGAGTTTAACATAAACTTCATTCGCTCTATCTTGCTTCACGATTACATGGATGAGTATTTATAGTGATTTAGGGTAATCATACATTAAATGCATTTAACCCTTCAATACAAAATTATTAATGCATAAATAAATTCTCTGCTACAGACTGTTACAAACTGAAAAAATAGAAAACTGTGTTGGCCCTTCTGAACTTGATATGTTGCAACATATGTCTCTTCATCCTTAATGTTTAAGTCAGTTAAGCGGTGGATGCCTCTTCATGGTTTTAATATTCTGGGCTAAGTTGGTGACTTCCACTTCAATCATTGAATGTCTAAGGCGGTGTGGTGGTGGCAACACTTCAAAATCTATGCGGTTACAAATCTGGGCGGTGTTGCCCCTTCAAAATTCCGATAGACGTCTGTGCGGATGGTGGAGTAATTAATATTTTTCTGACATAATTTGCATCTTGGGAAGACTTGGAGCTGCTTTATGTCTAGCCTCATTGTTGTAGTTTCAGTTGGAAAATTGGGAAAAGATTTAAAGGAACTGCATTAGGCCCAGCCTGAGCAGTAGCCATTGAAGTTGTCGGCCGAGTTGATGTTGCAATTGCATCTGTCTGTGTTGTTCCAGTGCCGAGCTAAGAAGATGGGAGCCGAGCTTTAGAATCTAAGGAAAATGACGGTGATATCGGCTGGAATGAGGTTGAATATGAGGAAACGGACAGTGATATATGCTTAAGAGCTTGCAGGTGGTTGTATTGAAGGCTAGCTGGCACATGCAGCCTTGAGAGGATGCCACCACACCACACATGGATGAAGACATAGCAACTTGCCATGAAGACTCCTGGTTGTTGTCCACATGCCTTGCTTCGTTGCCTACTTCCGCCACGCTCACTGTATTAAATACCGATATTGCTTAGCCGCGAGAAGAGGCCAAATAAAGAGTGCAAAAGAGTGATTGGCCCAGAGACAAAACCATACACAAAAGTTAGGTTAAAATATATTGGTCTTCGTGAGAACTAATACATTTTACGATAAACCGATTCCTATAGTCCATGCTGCTTGGAAGGCGGGCAAGGACTAATAACCATTTTATTAACCAATCTCAATTCCCTAATTCCAATGACCCAGCTACATTAATTATAAACCACTACAAAATATGTTGAATCAATTCTTATTTCTAATCATTTGTTGCATAATTTAATTCTTGATTATGTGAATGCATTTGCTATAAATGCATTACCTATTCAGATTACACATAAACTAGTTGACATGGAAACTTTTAGGAGCAAAATTTAGTCTATAGACTAATTTTATAGTTTTTTTCCAAAAAATTTTAACCCAAATTCCATAAAATATATTTTTTAAAACCTAATTGCCTATTCTCGATCATCTAAAAAAAAATTGACTTGCTAAAATTGAAACAACCCTTCAATTACAAAGTTACAAAATAATGATTTGGCCCGAGGACTCGAGACTTTTCCTAACTCTAGTAATTCAAAGATTATTCAAATGACTCAATTCACACTGAAACTTGAAACTTGCTCGCTTCATATTCATCCGTCGAAAGCCTCCAAAGCTCACAAATTGCACATTTATTAGAAATCGCTCCACAGTGAATGAAAGTTTAAGAACAATTTCAGCCATCAATGACTAAGAATATGCATTAACTCGTCAAATGGACATATGAGCTGATCCCCAAATTTGATGGTTACAACCTACGATCCATAATATTTGAAAGTTTCAGAACAATTTCAGCCATTGATGCCTAATAATATGTTGGAAAAGACTCCTCAACTGGTCTGATGAGCCGATTCCCATGCCGATGATCGTTATTTGAAAATTACGAAAATAAATTCAGATTCCAAAATATTTTATTGAATTTAAATATTTTGTGCTTTGCTTAATCAAACTCGTATAAACTGAAAAGTAAAACAATTTGACTTCCAACGGGTATAAATATGCTACCATCATAAGACAAAGTTTATCAATTGGTTAATTCAAATAGCTCTAATTTATGGTCATTATGATAAAATTAAGATGAGTTAAGAGGTAGGAATTTCAATATTATTAGGCTATATTGCCCACAACTATTTATAAAAAATGATTAGAAATTATGTTTGCCTAATTCAATTTAATAGAAATTAAAAATCCCTATAAATTTTTAATTTCAAAAATTTAATAGAAATTAAAAATCCCTATAAATTTTATATTTCAGTTTGCTAAAAATATCTAACGGAAATCATATATTTTTCCAAACGTGAAGTTAAAATTCTGTTTCTAGATGTTTTGGTCCTCTCCAAATAGATTGATTTCTTAAAACTCTAACAAAAAAATTTATTTTTATATTTCTCCACATGGATTCAAATTCTTAAAAAATATATTTTGACTCCACTCCAACTTATCCAAATTTTTGAAAGTCCTCATATGCAAATAAATCCAGGAAACTTTTTTTTCACAAAATTTCGACATTACTGACCAGAAACTAAAAGATATGTTGAATGAACTTTATTAACTTTTCCCATTCAAGTGTATTATAATTTATAAAGATTATCTAAAATATTCTTGAAAACTCTATTTAAAAATATTCCGAAAGTTCCACATTAATATTTAACTTTAAAAAAAAAAAAATCAGACATAAAAGTTGTGCAAAATTCCATTCAAGGATCATCCAAACCATTGAAACTATAAAAGAGCGACTTCTTTGAAACTTTGATCAAATAAAAAGTAAAACAAACAGTCAAATTTATGTTGAATTTTAACCTATTTTTTGAGATAATCCTTTTCCTAAATCCCAAATTCGAGGCAACTTTCTCAATCTACACCTGACTAATCTCACATGTGTTAACAGTTTGGTTGTTGATTGTTGACTCAACCGCAATGCTACACATAACTATCACTGCATGACGAATCTTTTGTTAGAGCCCTCTTTCACATTACCATCTCACGAGCTTTCGGGAGGGGAGAAATGAAAACGTAGAGAAGCTTTACCGGGTTCTAACATTTAACTGGACAACATTCTGCAATTTTTATCGGCCACAAAGACATGTTCCAGCTCCCGGGCAACCAGTATTTAGCCTCCATCTGGACTCGGAAAAAATCAACGGTCTACCAACAGTAAGAGGATGTAGAGCTCGCTTCTGTGTACAAAACTCTGTTGAATGGCTTAAAGTCATATGCATGTCACTAGTTATAATCTTAGAATGAATGCGTGAATCGATATAGCCAATTAAAATGTGTTGAAAACGTTCAGATTTATTTAGATGTTTGTTATAATGCAGGTAACAGAAGGAGGCTCTCCAGATCTGCCAAGAGGCGTGGGGATGTCAAGGTTATCCCTCTGACATCTTCTGCTCAATAAAATTTAAAGAGCTAAAGAAGCATTGCATTTCTAAAAATGTATATGGGCCTAAATGGCAGAAGACTTGCTAACAAATTTTTAAGAGGGCATGAGGTGAGATCTCTCCATCGAGAGGAGGCACGCTTTAATTTCTTCTATCCCTTCGAGCCAAGTGTTTGAAACTTAGACATCATCAATTTTATACTATCTTCTAAATGAAGAAAGTAACCTAAATACTAGCGCGTCATGAACAAGCGTCATGAACAAGTTATCTGTTACTTGTTCTCCATGCTTAGTTGTATCACTTGTTGTATATGTATCAACTAGCTACCTATTATCTTCATGTATGAGATATGAGTTATCCATGCATTAGTTACAAGGTTTTTTTTTCTATAATTGTTTATTTTGAATTTTGAAAGACGACCATAAAATCAACTTGGACAGTACACTTGTTCCATCCTCCTTCAATCTAAAAAACAGTACACTTGTTTCATCCTTCTTCAATCTAAAAAAAACATAGATGGTAGTCCACCCCAAATTCTAAAATATAAACACCTATCGATATAATAAAAGATAAATATTTTATTTAAAAAATACCAATTATGGAGGCACGCTTTAATTTCTTCTATCCCTTCGAGCCAAGTGTTTGAAACTTAGACATCATCAATTTTATACTATCTTCTAAATGAAGAAAGTAACCTAAATACTAGCGCGTCATGAACAAGCGTCATGAACAAGTTATCTGTTACTTGTTCTCCATGCTTAGTTGTATCACTTGTTGTATATGTATCAACTAGCTACCTATTATCTTCATGTATGAGATATGAGTTATCCATGCATTAGTTACAAGGTTTTTTTTTCTATAATTGTTTATTTTGAATTTTGAAAGACGACCATAAAATCAACTTGGACAGTACACTTGTTCCATCCTCCTTCAATCTAAAAAACAGTACACTTGTTTCATCCTTCTTCAATCTAAAAAAAACATAGATGGTAGTCCACCCCAAATTCTAAAATATAAACACCTATCGATATAATAAAAGATAAATATTTTATTTAAAAAATACCAATTATTTTCCAAAATAAAATAAAATGTTACTTGTTAAAATTGAATTTGACAGAGTTGTCATTTTAACTTGGGATTGGGATTGAATAATATTGCAAAAAATTGACAAACCGAGATTGTTTTAGAGAGTAGCGCATGGAAATAATCTTAGAGACGTTAGTTTATATGAAACTCATATTCGCAATACATATTTGATGATAAACACAAACAAACTATATAGTCACATCAGCCCAAGATTTTATCAAACATGTTTGTAGATATCCAAGCAAGCTGTGGGGTTCAACAATGGTATCCAGACTTGGCTTCCATGGCAACTACCGAGTGGCACTTTGAATGAAGGGAGGAACGATTAAATTTTCTATCATATGTAGGACAACACATGTTCATCCAGGTTCCGTCAACTTTTACTATCCTTATCCATTGATAACATTGACGGCAGTCGATGCCTCCTCGCAGCATGGGCACGTATGCCCACATAAGTCTTAATATCTCTCTAAGTGTATTGTTAGAGAGGAGGTTGAGCGGGGTAAAGGATAATATGATTTGAACCATAGTTACCAAATTCATCTGAATTGGATGAAAAAATTGTTGGAAATATTGTAATTAATGAGTTGATAGCGTATCTCATATGCGCCGGCCCTATCAGACTCTAGTCGGTTATTTTGTCAGTCTACAATGTCAGACAGTTAGTCGGTTTGCAGCCAATCCGGCTCACGGCAAGTTAGTATTTAAGTAGCCACATTTGTATTCCGCAAGATCAGATCTTCTTAGGTAGAAATTTATTTCTGTGTTTAATGCAACCCTGTAGCTTCCAAGTGAAGTGATCTTGAGTCGGTGATAATGAAAATCAATCACAGAGGATTAGATAGAGTGAGAGGAGTGAAGAAGAGAAGAGGTTAAAGACCCGTGAAGTGTATGAAGAGCCCAAGCTCTGTGAATGTAAAAGATTGAAGTAAAATCTCATCTCTCTGTAAATGCGGCAAAGTTACTCTGTTTTACTGTAGCAATATATAAGTTCTTAAGTTTTATGTATTCATTCTCAAGAATGTTGGTTTATGCATGTCACGCATCTATTTCAAATTGACCTATGTAAATGTTGTTTGCATTTACTCACAGTAAAAGAAATCAAGATTTCCAAGTATTTCACTATGGTATAAGTTCTATTTTAACAAGGAGTAACTGTGCAGTAAGTTTCAACATATGTTTCAGTTCTCATGTTTTAAGATAAATATTATTTAAGTTTGGGTTATGCACAGTTAGATAGGTATACAAAGTTAACCACGCAGTTAATCTTTGTAAAAGTTGAAAGAAGTTTGAGAAGTGATTTGTACAAAGTGCGCAGTACATACAAAGTCAAGTTCCACAAAGTTATAGAAGTGCGCATTTATGCGAACATTCAATTGCGCAGTAGAAAGTGGAATCGCGCACTTAATCTCTATGCAGTAGAAATGTGCAGTTAATCTGCACACAGTAAATAGGTGAAGGTGAATCATGCAGTTAATTTCCGTGCTGTTAATTTGAGAAGTAAAGTGGAAGAAAAATTAAAGAAAAGTATTTGCTAGGAACAAAGCAGTCCCTTAGCAAAAGAAAAAGAAAATATTCATCATCTGTGCAGTTAAAATCTTATTTAGTGCGCAGTATTCCTGTCACCTACCCAAATTTTGAGAATATTATTTTATTTGCAAAATACTTTATGTTAAATTATAATTACAAAGTTTTGTAATTATGACAAAGTTTGGTCAAGGATGATAGTAATTACTGATTATTATTATTTAATAAATTAAAATAGGAGACAAATACCCAAGGGAACTGTTAAATGAGTGTTCAATGACCCACTAAGAGGAATGGAAGCTGTTAAAAGGATGGGACAGATGGCAGCATTTGCACTCCACCACTAGTTGTTGGTTATGGGACAACCACCCCTAAATTTATGGCATTATCCCCCAGGTGGGTGGAAAAGAGAAGGCAACTCATTAATGACTAGTTAACCACTAAAAGTCCTAGGCAGCCTAGATAAGGCAATTCGAATTGAGCAGACAACTTCTACAATATTTTCTGCAGAAATATTTCCTCAAGTGTATCAGGTGATCATTGAGAGATTCGAATAGGGAGGCTATGTGAGAGTGCAATTGTGAGTCTGCTAGTTATACTAGAAGGAAATCCAGAGGTGCTAGTGCAGGTCTCTTTGACTACTGAGTCTTGATGACTGGAAAATCTATATTCTATTGCAAGTTGATGTACTAAGGCTTCTATAGAATCTTCCTCCTGGTGGTTCAAGGAACAGGCTCGGGGGTCCTAAGGCAAGTAATTTGGCTGTCTTCAGGAATAGGTTGGGTGGAACAGGCTCCTTGGGTGGTTTGTTTCTCCTACAAACTATCAGGTTCTACACTTTTTGTTGTCAATTTAGTCAATTAGAATTTTATATTTAACAGTAGGTAGTAGAGTCAAAAGAGTATAGAAGGAATTGTTTTTACTTTCTAACCTAAGTATGTTTTCTAAATGAGAATGATATAATAGATGAAATGATTGATAAAATTACTTCTCTGCATTTTTTTCCATGCTGGTTTCTGCATCATACTCTAGTACAGGGAAGTAGAATTAAATCAGATAACTGATGGGCATAATGCCAAGTGAATAGATAGATTGATACTGTAGTGTTCTTTTAAATTCTAATGTTTACATGTTTAAACACATAAACATAATAGTATATAATAATAGTTATAGAAAGCATTCTCCTGTACTTAGTTATAAAAGACAAGCAATTCATCGCTATACAGAACTATATTTCTATTTATCACTAACTATTATTGAAATCTATTACCATGTTTTCTATTGTAAAGGTGTTATGAATACCAAATGTTTCAGGCATTATTAATTCTAGATTTCTAATAGCTGCAAAAATTCTTGTAATTAGAGTTATTATATTTAAATAATAAATAGATATTTATCATTCATAATATTTCATATCATAAATTTATTTTAGTGAATATATCTCATATGTCCATTTAACTATCAACTAGGGTTTCCTTATTCAAAAGCTTTCATCATAGTTAGAATCCAAACATTCTATCTTTTCAGCATTTATGTTTTAGGATCAAAATCGAAACCTTTGACCTAGAAATGAATCAATTTCATTTTCATGACAAAAACAAAACTGGTCCGACATATACAATGCTTAACAGTTATTTCAAACTTTCAATTTATAAACATAGACTTACGATTTCCTCTAATCAAATAGGAATATGCTTTCAACATTCTAAACATTTCTTGGACCAAACCCTAAGTATATTTTACTTTTGAAACAACAACTTAGATCATTGATTTGGTTCATTATTGAAATTGTTACAGCAGCAAAAATACTTAGATTTGATTCTCAACCAAAATCCAAAACTATTGAAATATTAACACCTTTCAACACAAAACATTGTTGTAAATGCAGTATAACACCAAGGGTTGAATCCTTCAAATATCATTCTGTTTCATGTAAAAACGTAGCTCCATTTTCCATTTAAACCCTAAAATCGCACAGTCCATCTATTCTTTTCATAGAAACGATTCAATAATAATCTTAAAACTTGTTATAAAAAACAATTACTATTCATTCTACATCGACGATTGGGATTCCAAACATTACATAGTAAACATTTGCAGTTTTAAAAACTGTATGATCCATTCAAAGGAACGAGGGTTTATTCCCCATCATTTACATTTCTTTTTATAAGATATTTTCCAACCACATATTACAGTAAACATTGTATCAGCTAGCTAAACTAAAAACTTTAATAGTGGGCTTTCAACAGTGTTCCCATAAATTACAAAGACTGAAAGATAATTGTGCCAGGATTCCAAACACCCAAAAATCCTTGTTAAAACATTATTCGTCAACCACATTCGGACCAGGAGGACCTACAAGGTAGGGAACCGCCGAGGCTTACTAGTGGGCGAGTAGCAACCTCCTACCAAGCTCCAATACTGAAAACTTTGATGAAATAAATACCTGCCACGAAAATCACTTTTGGTCAAATGTTATTCAGCAGAGAATTTGAAATTTATCAAAGAAACATGAGAGCCTAAAGATATTACTTTACCTTCGTAAGAGTTTTAGGAAGCCACATAGAAATGACAAAGCCAACCTTTGAATTAGACAGAGAAGTTCCAACTCTGCAAAAATAGGATCATATCCTCATTTAATTCGACCTTTGGTTCTTCTTCATCAAACAGAAACTCCAAGGACTGAAACCCTCTTCATGCAAAGAGAAGTAAACCCTAGACTCGAACCTTCAATGTCAAAACCACTATATTCACTTGCAGGAAGGCACGGTACTTAAACTATTTACAAATATCAAGAATCACATTCATGGGTCACAGTATCAAATCTCGGGAGAGATCCCTAAACATTAGCAAAACGACACCCTAAAATTTCTCAGCCTGTTGGCCTCTCCACAGAGCCAAACCAACACATTGAATGGCAAGGACAACTATCAAAAGCATAAACATAGCTCAGGTTAGGGTTCCAATTCAGATCCCGAGAAAGCATAAGATCGACGATGGAGAATACTGCCATCTAAGCACGTTGAGATATGGACACCCACTGCATTAACACCACATTTATTATCTCATCTACATTATTTCCAACTCAGTAGACTCTAGAACAAAGTTGATACAGCTCGATGACCAAATGATAGTTGTGAACTGCTTCACGTGTTTTCCAAGCCTGGTGAGCATCCATGTAGACCACACTCAGTAGAGTAGATTGAAGGATTGAGTGTTTATAACCTAGCTCGTTTACGATGCCAACAAAACTCGTACCACAATCATTGATTAAGCCATCATTACACCTGTCAGTGGTAAGCTTAGGGTTACAATATAATACACACTTATTCCAAGGTTTTCTTATCCATGATTAGTCATACTTGGACTTACATTCTTTTAATACAAATCGTATTCCATAGTTAGGGTATAAGTCTCTTTACTTACAACATAAAAATTGGTCTATATATCCTAGTTTGTTATATTACATGAATAATGGGTCAATCCATATAGTTGTAATTTCTATATTGGAAATATCATAATTATAAAAGTAGGATATTAATGGATACTATTATGTATGCTCATATATTTAGGAATGCATAATTATTTTAGTTGTTTTTGAAATCATCCATATACACTAAGTATTTATCGACTCGATGATAATAAGACTCTATATAAAATCGAAGCATTCATGACCTCTACATAGTAATAATACTTCTATTGAAATGAAAGATGACAATAGTATCATCCTAACACTTAGATAGTGTAACCTATTACTTAGCCTAGAAATTTATAAGTACAGGCGATTCATTTTGACAATTTCACTAAGGATTGTAGAATAGAAATAGTAAATTACGATATGTAACTATGATCAAACAACACATCTAAGTTAGACAAAGGTCCATACCTGAAACAAGGGAGTAACTAGCATTTTCACCAAACATTTATATTTTAACGAAAAACATATTTTACTCTTAAACACTTGGTTGTCGCATTCTCTTACCTGAAATATGCGCAAGAGGGATAGGAACAAATGCTTTGGCTAAACACAACTAAGTAAGCCTCAGGGACCTCATAGGACCCCTTTCATCACCATCCAAAAACAAAACTGTCAGCACATTGTCAAGAAAACATAATCGTGTGATAATCGAATTACAGTTAACACAAGCAGAACTAATGTCGTAAGCATGTTAAAAGAAGTGTGTCACGTCGGTGTCTTTAAAATATTTTTTGTTATGAGATTCAGTAATTAAATTGTTTTATGTATTAATAACTTATTTATTCAAGGCTATCTTGTCAAGCCTTTATTATTTCTGCATTCGCAATTTATGTTACATTTAATGTTGTTATAAAAAATTTAAATTTTTATGAAATTATCGAGATGTTACATGTGGTATCAGAGCTCATGTTCGAACTCTAGGCTTGAACAGGTCCAAAGAACACACAACAGAAAATTTTATTACAGCAAGAATCTTACTAATTAAAAATTTAAACTATTGTGTTATATAAAAATTGTTTTTAAGCTACAGGTATGGAAGGATCAACTGAACATATAGAGGATAGATTTCGACCCAACAGTGGTAGCACGGGACAACATTATGAAGAAGAATCCCATGGCAAATTAAATGACAATTCGTCAGAATCGTTACATGCATTTCAAGAGTTAAAAGCAAAAATCAGATCTGTAAAACAAGACAATGAGAAAATTTTGAAGCCTGCACAAGAAGAACTTAATCAAGTACTGTTCGAACAATGCCCAACTGATGAACATGATAGAGAAATTGAAAATACCTCCAAGATTGAAGAGTTACCTCATCGAGAAAGGGGTAAGAAAATGAAAACTGATGATGCGAACAACATTTCAACATCGTCAGAAGCTGCCAATGAAAAACACAAAAAGAAACGTAATTATTCAAGTGATAGCAGCGAGGGAGATTACAAACCCAAAAGAAAAAGTCACAAATAGTATGAACAGATTTCTAGGGAGTTCAAGAAAATTAAACCCCTAAACTTCAATGGTGAAACTGAGAAAGGAGAGACAGCAAAAGCATGGTTGTCCGGCATGAAGAAGTACTTCCAAATTTATGATTACTCAAAATCATTGAAGGCAAAGATGGCAATATACAACTTGATTGGGAAGACAGATATTTGGTGGCAGGACATCAAAAGAGTGAAGGGCATCAAAGACAGGGATGTAAATTGGAACACTTTTAAAAGACACTTCAAGAAAAAGTTCTTATATGAACAATACTATGAGGAAAAATCCAAGGAATTCTATGATTTAAAACTGGGAAGTATGAACATGAAAGAGATGAACAGTAAATTTATGAATTTACTAAGGTATGTTCCATACCTTGTGAAAGAAAAACCGAAGATTCAAAGATACCTGAGTTGTCTACCTTTCAACATCAAGGACAGAATAGAGTATGACAATCCAAAGACTTTAGAAGAGGCCATGAGGAAGGCAACTTTCTGTTATGACACTAATCGGAAAAGAGAAGGGATATCTAACTAGAAAAATCATAAACCCAACAACTTTGAGCAGAAGAAGAAAAATTTCAGGTTTAGTGGAAATTCTGGTTTCCAAAAGAAAAAATTTCAGAACCGAAATTTTCAAGGAAACAATCCTAGAAATAATCAGTAGCAGAATTTTACAGCTCCTAGAAATACTCTTAATTCTACCAGAACTAATGACCAAAAGTAACCTATCAAATTTTTTGAGTGTCAAGGTCCTCATTATGCTTCAGAATGCCCCAAGAGGAAACAGACAGCTAACAACATTCATTCCATATAGACTTAACCTACTGTTGGAGACTTAGCAAGGGAGATGCCCCTAATTAATGCAGCACTAGACAATAGGAAAGCAGATCATCAAGTATCTATGGTAGAGATTGAAGGCATGCTACAAAACCATCATGTTACTATTTTGATTGATCCAGGTGCTAGCCTGAGTTATATATCACCAGATGTTGTAGAAAGTTTTAATTTGAAAACAAAAAAATTCAATAAATCCTGGTTAGTTAGACTAGCAACAGGAACAAAAAGAAAAGTATATGATTTTATTGAAAGTTATGTTTTATCTATGAATCGGTTAAAGATACAAATCAAGTTGAATGTTTTACCTTTAGGATCCTATGATATCATAATTGGAATGGACTGGTTAGAATCCCATCATGTCATTCTGAATTGTTATGAGAAAATTTTTACATGTTTAAATGATGAAGGAGAAACTGTAGAAGTAAAAGGTATTCCAAGAAAGACATCCCTTTGACAGATTTCAGCTATGCAAGTAAAGAGGGCAGTTAGAAAAGGATGTCAAATGTTTGCAGTAAATGTAGTGAATGATGAGTTGATTACTAAAGAAAACAAACTAAAACTAGAAGATATACCTGTCCTAAAAGATTTCAAAGATGTTTTTTCCTGAATAGATTCCAGGATTACCTCCTAAGAGAGATCTAGAATTTACCATCGAGTTAATACTGGGAGCGGTACCGAATTCTAAAGCTCCATATAGGATGAATATACTGGAATTAAATGAGTTGAAATCATAGTTGAAGGAACTGGTTGATAAAAACTATATAAGACCCAGCGTGTCTCCGTGGGGAGTACCTATTATATTTGTTAAGAAAAAAAATGGCACTCTAAGGCTTTGTATAGATTATCGCCAAGTGAATAAGATGACAATCAATAATCGATATCCGTTGCCCCGAATAGACGATCTATTTGATCAGCTTCATGGAGCAACGATATTTTCAAAGATTGATGTAAGGTCAGGATATCATCAAGTTCGTGTGAGGATGAGGATATTTTTAAAACAACCTTTAGAACTTGATATGGACATTATGAGTTCGTAGTCATGCCATTTGGATTGACTAATGCTTCGGCTGTATTTATGTGTTTAATGAACAATATTCTGCACATATACTTGGATAAGTTTGCTATTGTGTTTATAGATGACATTCTATGTATTCTAAAAGTAAAGAAGAGCATGACGAACATCTGTGTATTATCTTACAAGTTCTGAGAGATCATCAGTTATATGCTAAATTTAGTAAGTGTGACTTTCACAAGGATAAGATTCAGTATTTAGGACACATAATTTCTAAGGAAGGAATCTCGGTTGACCTCAATAAGATAAAAGCCATTAATGATTGGCCAGTTCCTAAGGATGTGTCGGATGTACGATCATTTATGGGTATTACTGGATATTATAGAAAATTTATAGATGTTTTTTCAAAGATTCCCCATAACCTGCTTACATAAGAAGGGGAAGAAGTTTGTGTGGGATCAGAAATGTTCAGATAGTTTTAAAAGGCTAAAGGAATTGCTAACTACAACGCCTATTCTAAGGATAGCAGATCCTAATAAGGATTTTATAGTATGCACTGATGCATGTAATGACGGACTCAGTGGAGTCCTAACACAAGAGGGACATGTTGTTGCATACGAGTCTAGAAAGATGAAAATACCTGAGAAGAACTACTCTACTTATGATTTGGAGTTGTTAGCAGTAATTCACGCTTTAAAAATGTGGCATCACCATCTTATTGGCATAAAATTTACCTTGATGACAGATAACATGGGACTGAAGTATTTATTAGATCAGACAAATTTGAATGCTAGACAAGCTAGATGGCTAACTTTTCTAAGTGAATATGATTTTGAAATTCAACACATAAAGGGTAAAGAGAATAAAGTTGTTGATGCTTTAAGTCGTAATGCAAGAATAAATTTTATTTCAGCCATCAGTACATACACAACAGATTTGGAAAATCAGATTTTTGGAGGGATTGCAACAGATGAAGAATACAAAAAATTACAAGAAAGGACAACAAATAGCAATACTAAAAATTCTATGGCAGATTACAGTTAAAAGGAAAATGGACTATTATTGTACAAAAATAGATTGTATGTACCCAACATACCAAAAGTAAAAATTCTGATTTTAGATGAGATGCACAAAAGTCATTATTCTGGTCATCCAGGTTATCAGAAAACCATCACTGTGTTACAAAAAGAATACTATTGGCCCATAATTAAGGATGAAGTAGTAGAATACATAGCTAAGTGTTTGGACTATCAAAAAGTGAAGGTTGAACATTAACATCCAGTTGGACTGTTGCAGTCTTTTCCTATACCTAGCTGGAAATGGGAGATTATAAGCATAGACTTTATTATTGGACTACCCAAAAATCAGAAACAAAATGACTCTATCATGGTGGTAGTTGATAAAATTAGCAAGGCAACACATTTTATACCTGTAAAGACTACTCATAAGGCTCCAGACATTGCAGAAATCTTCATGAAACAGATTTTTCGATTACATGGGATACCAAAAGTGATAATTTCAGACTGTGATTCTAAGTTTGTTGGAAACTTCTGGAGGTCTTTGTTTAAAGGGTTGAATACAACCTTAAACTTCAGCACAACATTTCATCCACAAATGGATGGACAAACAGAAAGGGTGAATCAGGTATTGGAAGACATGCTTAGGATGTATATTAAAGACCAGCCTGGTAAGTGGGAGGACTACTTGCATTTAGCAGAATTTGCTTATAACAACCATTATCATGCATCAGCTAGGCTTAGCCCTTTTGAAATTCTTTATGGTAAGAAATGTGATACAACTGTTTCTTGGAATGACCCAGTAAATAGAGTTATTTTAGGACCTGAATTGTTGCAGGAATTAGAACTAATTGTGAAACAGGTACAAAGAAATCTTAAAGCTGCCCAAGATAGGCAAAAGAGTCAAGCAGATCTTAGAATGATTCATAAAGAGTTCCAGGTTGATGAACATGTTTTTCTTAAGGTAAGACCGCAAAAGATTTCATTAAAATTAGGATGCTGTGCCAAGCTAGCACCCAAGTATTGTGGTCCTTTCAAAATTTTGTCAAGGGTTGGACCCGTGGAATACCAACTGGCTTTGCCACCAAATTTATAGATACATAATGTTTTCCATATATCATTTTTAAAGAAGTATGTACATGATCTACTCATGTTGTAAATTGGAATGATGTACAGGTCGGACAAGACGACGATTTTCAGGTGGAACCGGACTGTATCCTTGAAAGGAGGGAAACTCTACTCCGGAATCGCACCATTGGGCAGGTAAAGGTGCAATGGAAGCACCTTAGCCCAGAAAAGGCAACCTGGGAGTTGGAGAGTAGTATGCGGTCAGCATACCTAACTTTGTTTCAGGAACACTCGGAGAGTGACTAAACAACATCGAGGACGATGTTGAGACTTAAGGGGGGGTGTATGTCACTTACCCAAATTTTGAGAATATTATTTTATTTGCAAAATACTTTATGTTAAATTATAATTACAACGTTTTGTAATTATGACCAAGTTTGGTCAAGGATGATTGTAATTATTGATTATTATTAATTAATAAATTAAAATAGGAGACAAACACCCAAGGGAACTGCTAAATGAGTGTTCACTGATCCACTAGGAGGAATGGAAACTATTAAAAAGCATGGGACAGATGGAAACATTTGCACTCCACCACTAGCCGTTGGTTATGGGACAACTACCCCTAAATTTATGGAATTATCCCCCAAGTGGGTCGAAGAGAGAAGGCATCTCATTAATGACCAGTTAACCACTAAAAGGCCTAGGCAGCCTAGATAAGGAATTCGAATTGAGCACGCAGCTTCTACAATATTTTCTGCAGAAATATTTCCTCAAGTGTATCAGGTGATCACTGAGAGATTCGAATAGGGAGGCTACGTGAGAGTGTAATTGTGAGTCTGCTAGTTATACTAAGAAGGAAATATAGAGGTGTTGGGGTAGTTCTCTTTGATTGTTGAGTCTTGATGATTGGAAAATCTATATTCTACTGCAAGTTGATGTACTAAGGCTTCTACAAAATCTTCCTCCTGGTGGTTCAGTGAACAGGCTCGGGGGTCCTAAGGCAAGTAATTTGGCTATCTTCAAGAATAGGTTGGGTGGAATAGGCTCCTTGGGTGGTTTGTTTCTCCTACAAATTATCAGGTTCTACAGTTTTTGTTGTTAATTCAATCAATTAAAATTTTACATTTAACAGTAAGTAGTACAGTCAAAAGAGTATAGAAGGAATTTTTTTACTTTCTAACCTAAGTATGTTTTTTAAATGACAATGATATAATAGATGAAATGAATTATAAAATGACTTCTCTACATTTTTTCCCATGCTCTTTTCTGCATCGTACTCTAGTACAGGGAAGTAGAATTAAATCAGATAACTGATGGGCAGAATGCCAAGTGAATAGATAGATTGATACTGTAGTGTTCTTCTAAATTCTAATGTTTACATGTTTAAACACAGAAATAGAATAGTATATAATAATAGTTATAGAAAGCATTCTCCTGTACTTAGTTATAAAAGAGAAACAATTCATCTCTGTACAGAACTATATTTCTGTTTATCACTAACCATTATTGAAATCTATTACCATGTTTTCTATTGTAAAGGTGTTATGAATACCAGATGTTTCAGGCATTATTAATTCTAGATTTCTAATAGCTGCAAAAATTCTTGTAATCAGAGTTATTATATTTAAATCATAAATAGATATTTATCATTCGTAATATTTAATATCATAAATTTATTTCAGTGAATATATCTCATATGTCCATTTAAATATCAATTAGGGTTTCCTTATTCAAAAGCTTTCATCATAGTTAGAATCCAAACATTCTATCTTTTTAGCATTTATGTTTTAGGATCAAAATCAGAACCTTTGACCTAGAAATGAATCAATTTCATTTTCATGACAGAAACAAAACTGGTATGATGTATGCAATGCTTAACAATTATTTCAAACTTTCAATTTATAAACACAGACTTACGATTTCCTCTAATCAAATAGGAATATGCCTTCAACATTCTAAACATATCTTGGACCAAGCCCTATGTATATTTTTCTTTCGAAACAACAACTTAGATCATTGATTCGGTTCATTATCGAAATTGTTACCATAGCAAAAATACTTAGATTTGACTCTCGACCAAAATCCAAAACTGTTGAAATATTAACACCTTTCAACAGAAAACATCGTTGTAAACGCAGTATAACACCAAGGGTCAAATCCTTCAAATATCATCTTGTTTTAAGTAAAAATGTAGCTCCATTTTCCATTCAAACCCTAAAATCACACAGTCCATCTATTCTTTTCACAGAAACGATTCAATAATAATCTTAAACTTGTTATAAAAAGCAATTACTATTCATTCTACATCGACGATTGGGATTCCAAACATTAGTTAACATTTGAAATTTTAAAAACTGTATGATCCATTCAAAGGAACGAGGATTTATTCCCCATCATTTACATTTATTTTTATAAGATATCTTCCAACCAAAGATTACAGTAAACGTTGTATTAGCTAGCTAAACTAGAAACTTTAGTAGTGGGCTTTCAACAATGTTCCGAGAAATTACAAAGACTGAACGATAATCATGCCAGGATTCCAAACACCCAAAAATCTTTGTTAAGACATCATTCGTCGACCACATTTGGACCAAGAGGACCTACAAGGTAGGGAACCACCGAGGCTTACCGGTGGGCGTGGAGCAACCTCCTACCAAGCTCCAATACTGAAAAGTTTGATGAAATAAATACCTGCCACGAAAATCACAGAAAGAATGTGAAATTTATCAAAGCAACACGAGAGCCTAAAGATATTACTTTACCTACGTAAGAGTTTTAGGAATCCACATAGAAATGACGAAGCCAACCTTTGAATTCGACAGAGAAGTTCCAACTATGTAAAAACAGGATCATATCCTCGTTTAAGTCAACCTTTGGTTCTTCTTCATCAGACAGAAACTCCAAGGACTGAAACCTTCTTCATGCAAAGAGAAGTAAACCCTAGACTCGAACCTTCAACGTCAAAACCACTGTATTCAGTCGCAGGAAGGCATAGTACTTAAACTATTTACAAATATCAAGAATCACATTCACAGGTCACGGTATCAATCTCGGGAGAGATCCCTAAACATTGGCGAAACGATACCCTAAAATTTCTCATCCTGTCGGCCTCTCCACAGAGCCAAAGCAACACATTGAATGGCAAGGACAACTATCAAAAGCATCAACATAGTGGAGGTTAGGGTTCCAGTTCAGAGCCTGAGAAAGCATAAGATTGACAATGGAGAATACTGCCATCTAAGCACATTGAGATATGGACACCCACTGCATTAACACCACATTTATTATCTCAGCTATGTTATTGCCAACTCAGTGAACTCTAGAACAAAGTTGATACAACTCGATGACCAAATGATAGTTGTGAACTGCTTCACGTGTTTTCCAAGCCTGGTGAGCATCCACGTAGAACACACTCAGTACAGTAGATTTAAGGATTGAGTATTTATGACCTAGCTCGTTTACGATGCTAGCAAAACTTGTACCCCAATCATTTATTAAGCCATCATTACACCTGCCAGTGGTCAACTTAGGGTTACAATATAATACACACTTATTCCATGGTTTGCTAATCCATGATTAGTCATACTTGGACTTACATTCTTTTAATACAAATCGTATTCCATAGTTAGGGTATAAGTCTCTTTACTTACAACATAAAAATTGGTCTATATATCCTAGTTCGTTATATTACATGAATAATGGGTCAATCCATATAGTTGTAATTTCTATATTGGAAATATCATAATTATAAAAGTAGGATATTAATGGATACTATTATGTATGCTCATATATTTAGGAATGCATAATTATTTTAGTTTTTTTTCAAATCATCCATATACACTAAGTATTTCTCGACTCGATGATAATACGACTCTATATAAAATCGAAGCATTCATGACCTCTACATAGTAATAATACTTCTATTGAAATGAAATATGACAATAGTATCATTCTAGCACTTAGATAGTGTAACCTATTACTTAGCCTAGAAATTTATAAGTACAAGCGATTCATTTTGACAATTTCACTAAGGATTGTAGAATAGAAATAGTAAATTACGATATGTAACTATGATCAAATGACACATCTAAGTTAGACAAAGGTCCATACCTGAAACAAGGGAGTAACTAGCATTTTCACCAAACATTGATATTTTAACGAAAAACATATTTTACTCTTAAACACTTGGTTATTGCATTCTCTTACCTGAAATCTGCGCAAGAGGGACAGGAACAAATGCTTTAGCTAAACATAGCTAAGTAAGCCTCAGGGACCTCGTAGGACCCCTTTCATCACCATCCAAAAACAAAACGGTCAGCACATTGTTAAGAAAACATAATCGCATGATAATCGAATTACAGTTAACACAAGCATAACTAATGTCGTATGGATGTTAAAAGAAGTGTGTCGCGTCGTTGTCTTTAAAATATTTTTTGTTATGAGATTTAGTAATTAAATTGTTTTATGTATTAATGACTTATTTATTCAAGGTTGTCTTGTCAAGCATTTATTATTTCCACATTCGCAATTTATGTTACATTTAATGCTATTATAAAAATTTTAAATTTTTATGAAATTATCAGGATTTTATAGTTCCTTTTCCCTTTATCTGGTATTCGAGCGCAGGTTAACAAAAAGTAGAAATTGTATTTACAAAAGGGAAAAGTGATTAAGAATGGCTTCCACTTCTAGTAATTTGCAAACTCCAATATTTTCTGGTAAAAATTATGAATATTGGTCTCTAACTATGAAAGCTTTGTTTAGAGGTCAAGATGTATGGGAAATAGTCCCGCATGGCTACGTAGAACCAGCAAATATAACAGCATACAACAATCTCACACAAGCTGAGAAGTATGTTCTGAAGGAACAAAGGAAGAAAGACGGAAAGACGTTGTTTCACATACATCAAGCAACACATGAATCCATACTCCCAAGAGTAGCAGCAGCGTAGTCGGTTAAGGAAGCGTGGGACACACTGGAAACTGCATATCAAGGTTTGAAAAAGGTAAAAACTGTGAAACTTCAGATTCTCAGAAGAGATTTTGAATCTCTGTCAATTAAAAATACAGAGTCAGTAGACTCATTCTATACTCGTGTTATTGGTCTGGTTAATCAAATAAAGTCTCATGGAGAAACGTTAGGTAACCAAAGAGTTGTGAAAAAAGTTCTTAGAGTTCTTCTAAAAAAATTTGAATCTTTGGTTGTAACCCTGGAAGAAAACAAAGATCTGTCCACATTTACTATTGATGAGTTGAAAGCCTCACTTCTCAATCATGAACATAGAATTAGTGGTTCAGATACATCGCTGGAAGGTGCATTCGCAGCACAGTCATCCATAAGTCATGGAAGAGGCAGAGGAAGATCAAACTCTAGAGGCAGAGGATGAAGTTCGTTCAGAGAAGGTCACAGCAGCAGCCCTATGCATGTCACTAGTAGAGGCCAGAATTAGACTCCCACTCAGTCAAGTGGACAAAGGTATTATAAATCAAAAATTCAATGTCATTACTATAAGAAGTATGGACACTTCGCATATGAATGCAGGAATAAGCAGTATGACCAACGAAAGCAAGGTGAAGCACAGTCAAGAAACAACAACACTCCAAACAGCTCACTGTTCTTAGCATGTTCATCTCTACTTGAATGCAATGTTGTCCAAGAAAGTCCAAATGACATATGGTATTTAGACTCATGCTGTAGCAATCATATGACTGGTAATTTAAATCTGTTTTCTAGTCTAGATAAATCAATTCAAACTGATGTCACACTTGGAAAAGATATTCAAGTTACTGTTTTGGGAAAAGGTACTGTTGATATTCTAACCAAACAGGGGGAGCAGAAATTTATGCTTGATGTTTATTATGTTCAAGGTTTGAAGCATAATTTGATGAGCATAGGACAACTAATGGAAAAAGGTTACAGAGTTCACATGATAGGAAATGATTGTGTGATCAAAAACATATATCCAAGCAATCAGTTAATTGCCAGAGTGCCGATGACAAGAAATCGCTTGTTTCCTTTGAGGATAAGACCCATCATAAGAGGAAAAACAACTCAAGTTGTTCATGAAAGTCAGAATGAAAATTATGGAATTGTGCTCTGCGTAGAAAGCAAAGGAGCAGACATTCACTACGTAAAGGAAGAAAAAGACAGCGCAATGCAAGCTGTGTTTCAAATAGAAATAAAGGATGAATCCTGGTTATGGAATTTCAGATTTGGACATCTTAATTTTGGTGGGCTGAAGCTACTGCACATGAAGGACATGGTGAAAGGATTTCCATTGATCGAAAAGCCATAAAGAATTTGTGAAGGCTGTATTTTTGGAAAACAGCACAGAGAAACTTTTCCAGTCGAAAAGTCATACAAAGCTCGCACACCAGTTGAAATTTTGCACTCGGATATTTGTGGACCGATGCAAACACAGTCCATGGAGGATGCACTTATCTTCTCACATTTATTGATGATTTCACAAGAAAAATTGGTTTTATTTTCTAAAACATAAATCTGATGCGTTTAGCTGTTTTCAGCAGTTCAAGGCACTTGTGGAGAAGCAGAGTGTTTACAACATCAAGATATTAAGAACAGATAGAGGTGGTGAGTATGTCTCAAATGATTTCTTGATTTTTTGTAAAATCATGGCATACAGAAGCAATTCACTGTGCGGTATACACCGTAGCAGAATCCCATCCCAGAGAGGAAAAAAAAACCATTATGGAGATGGCGCGCAACATGTTGGAAGTCGCGCATCTGTCAAATGAATATTGGGTTGAAGCAGTGGCAACTGTTGTTTACATCATGAATCGATACCCGACGAAGAGAGTGAAGAAAAAATTTCCACAGGAAGCATGGATAGGTATGAAACATAGTGTTTCACATTTAAATTTTTTTGGTTGTGTAGCATATGCTCATGTTCCAAATGAGCTAAGAAGGAAATTAGATAATAAAGGACAGAAATGCATTTTTATTGGATATTATGAAAACACAAAAGCATACAAGTTGCATGATCCTATTGAAAGAAAATTTATTATCAGTTGAGATGTTCAGTTTGTAGAAAATGAAGCATGGGATGGAATTGTAGAGAAGAATGTCAAAATCGTGTCACATGTTGAACATGATGACAACGCAGAAGATGTGATTGAAAATATGCATGTAAATCAGATCTGCGTAGTTCCGCCTACTCCAAGGATTGCACAGCATGTTCCAGCACAAGCAACTCCGACACAAGGCGCAGCTCAAGCTACTTTGACAAGCACACCAAGTGCGTACAAACTCCACCAAGCAGTTCATGCAGCTCGCGCAGTTCGACACCAGCAACTCCGCCAAGGACAGGAAGTCTGTGTGAGATATATGAGATTGGTACACCTAATTAATTCTCATGTTTTGCATTATTTTCTCAAGTTAATGATCCTCTAACATTTGAAGAAGCTATTGAAGATAAAGTTTGGGCACAAGCCATGGATGAAGAAATGGAATGCATTGAGAAGAATCAAACATGGGAACTAGTTGATGTTCCTAAGGACAAGGATGCCATAAGCGTGAAATGGATTTATAAGACCAAGCAAGATGCTGATGGGAATGTACAGAAGCACAAAGCAAGATTGGTAGCAAGACGGTTCACATAGCAGCCTGGCATAGCCTTCAACAAAACCTTTGCACCTGTAGCACGAATGGACACAATCAGAATAGTCTTGGCCATTGCAGCACAAAAGAAATGGCTTGTTCATCAAATGGATGTTAAGTCTGCATTTTTAAATGGTTATTTGGAGGAAGAAGTATATGTGGAGCAACCACAAGGCTATGAAGTTCCAGGACAAGTACATAGAGTATACCGGCTGATAAAGGCAATGTATGGTTTGAAGCAAGCTCCTAGAGCTTGGTACAGTCGCATTGACTCATACCTCATTCAGAATGGATTTCACAGAAGTGAATGTGAGCCAACGCTGTACACAAAAATCAACCAACAAGGTAATAAGATAATTGTCTCCTTGTATGTAGATGATTTAATATTTACTGGTGATTTTGGCATAGAATAATTTAGAACAGTCATGGAAAGTGAATTTGAAATGACTAATTTGGGGTTTATGAAGTATTTTCTGGGCATTGAGGTCCAACAATCTGAAAGAGGTATATTTATATCTCAGTCAAAGTATGCAAGTGATGTCTTGAACAAATTTAAGATGTTAAATTGCAAGACATCTCCAACACCAGTGATAACAGGTTTGAAATTGAGCAAGGATGATGATGGATCCAATGTAGATCCTACGCTGTTTAAAAGGCTTATTGGCAGCCTTATGTATCTTACAGCAACAAGGCCAGATATCATGTATGGAGTCAGTTTAATCTCAAGATTCATGGAGTCACCAAAAATATCTCATTGGCATGAAGGTAAAAGAATTCTGAGGTATGTAAGTGGAACAAAATACTTTGGTATTTTGTATTCAACCTCAGAAAATTTTAAACTCGTTGGATACACTGACAGTGACAATGGAGGCAACATAGATGACAAAAAAAACACATCTGGGAATACATTTCATGTAGGAACATGTGTTGTATCATGGGATTCAAAGAAACATCCCATAGTAACTCTTTCTTCAACAGAAGTACAGTATGTTGCAGCTACAAGCGCTGCATGTCAAGCAGTTTGGATGCGTAGGATGTTAAGTGATCTGTCGCAGGTCCAGCAAGAACCCACAGTCATTTACTGCGACAACAATTCAGCTATCGCATTGTTAAAGAATCATGTGTTCCACAAGAGAACTAAGCACATCGACACAAGGTATCATTTTTTCAAAGAATTGATAAACAACAAGGAAATTTGTTTAGAATTTTGCAGTTCTGAAGATCAGGTAGCAGACATATTTACAAAACCACTGGCAAAGGACCCATTCCAATATCTGCGAAGTTGTTTGGGAGTGACAAGTTCTGGGCGGTGAACTTTGTCATGAACAAAGCATGTCGCAGCTCTGAAATATTTTGTAATATTTTATTTTTGTTTGATGATCCCCATACGCTCATAATTAAGGGGGAGTGTTGGAAATATGGCAATTAATGAGATGATAGCGTATATGATATGCGCCGGCTCTATCCGACTCCAGTCATTCATTTTGTCAGTCTGCAATGTCATACAGTTAGTCGGTTTGCAGCCAATCCGGTTCACGACAAGTTAGTATTTAAGTAGCCGCATTTGTATTCCGCAAGATCATATCTTCTTAGGTAGAAATTTATTTTTGTGTTTAATGCAACACTATAGCTTCCAAGTGAAGCGATATTGAGTCGGTGATAATGAAGCTCTATAAATGAAAATCAATCACAGAGGATTATATAGAGTGGGAGGAGTGAAGAAGAGAAGAGGTGAAAGACCCATGAAGTGTATGAAGAGCCCAAGCTCTGTGAATGTTAAAGATTGAAGTAAAATCTCATCTCTCTGTAAGTGCGGCAAAGTTACTTTGTTTTACTGCAGCAATATATAAGTTCTTAAGTTTTATGTATTCATTCTCAAGAATGTTGGTTTATGCATGCCGCGCATCTATTTCATATTGACCTATGTAAATGTTGTTTACATTTATGCACAGTAAAAGAAATCAAGATTTCTAAGTATTTCACTATGGTATAAGTTCTATTTTAACAAAGAGTAACTGCACAGTAAGTTTCAACATATGTTTCGGTTCTCATGTTTTAAGAAGAAATGTTTTAAGATAAATATTATTTAAGTTTGGGTTATGCGTAGTTAGATAGGTATACAAAGTTAAATGCGCAGTTAATCTTTGTAAAAGTTAAAAGAAGTTTGAGAAGTGATTTGTACGAAGTGTGTAGTCCATACAAAGTCAAGTTCCACAAAGTTAGAGAAGTTTGCATTTATGCGAACATTAAACTGCGCAGTTGAAAGTGGAATCGCGCAGTAGAAACACGCAGTTAATTTGCGCGCAGTAAATAAATGAAGGTGAATCATGCAATTAATTTCCGCGCTGTTAATTTGAGAAGTAAAGTGGAAGAAAAATTAAAGAAAATTATTTTCTAGGAACAATCCCTAGCAAAAAAAAAGAAAATATTCATCATTTGCGCAGTTAAATCTTATTTACTGTGCAGTGTTCCTTTTCCCTTGAAAAATTGGGAAATTCAAATTCCATTCGAATGAAAAAATTCAATGAAATCTGATAATGTTTGCTCTTTCCAACTCTGACAAACATTTATTTAAAGTTAAGGTACGGGGTTGAGGTTAGAGGTTCACAAAAATGGGGCAAAGAGGGATTCTACCCAGCCACAGGTTCCCCATAAACTATACAGGAAGGAGGTCTCCCTCTCAAATGACTGGGGTTTGATGCCATAATGTTCAAATGATGCGTTGGGTGTTCATATTCTCATGGCCAAGTGAGGAGTGCGCCTAACAATGGGATGTGTTGTAAATTCAATACTTAAAAGCTGGACTGGGTGCATTGTTCGAGGGACCTAAGGGAGCTCCAGGATATTCCTATCGGAACGACAACCTTGAAAATAAGTGGTTGTTAGATCTGCAACTTGATCTATGTAAGAGGAGACCTAGATATACTACAATTTCCATTTGGAGTTGGCCTGTGTTGGAAATATTAGTTTCCAATTGATGTCCAGTCTCCCATTTCCATTTGGAGTTGGCTTGTGTTGGAAATATTAATTACTAGCTAATGTCTATCAAGTCTCCCCCGGGGCACGTCTCCTTGTATTTAATTAGCGGTGTAGTATTTTCCAAGTAAAGATATTAAGTAGATTTAAGACAAAAATTAATTGTTTGTCTTTAATGTTACTCGCTTTTGAGAGAATCCAATATCAAGTTTCTATATATTTAGAGGTGCATTAGTGAAAAACAAAGAAGAATAGAGTAGAGCTGGGAAGAGAGAGAGCAAGAGAAAAAGATAAAGTAGAGGATTGGAGCACAAATTCTGCTTGTGAAATATTTGCAAAAATGTAAGCAAAAATGCAAGGAGCTCAAACTTAGTATAACACAAAAGTCTCTTGATATAGAAGAAGTCCAAGAACAAAATATTTGTAGTTGAAGAGGAAGTGCGTTAAGTAAAGAAAAAGCTACATCCCAAGCTCTATGTATGTGAAGAACTCACGCTATGCACTTGTAACTCTTTTTATGTGCACAGAAGTTTATTTTCAAGGGATTTAAAGTGTCTTGGTGGATTAACACTTTATGGATAATTATTAAATTCTCTTTTAAAAGGCGTCAAAAGCTCCATTGTTGGAAATATAAATTACTACGTGATAATTTAAGGCTTTGTCGAAGGTTCCCTTTTGATAGTGAATAATGTTTTTTTTCACGTCGCAGTGAATAATCCCTTTGTATTATGGGTTTGTTTAAGTAATGGTTTGTCAAAGTATTTAATGGGCAGTTCAAGTTAAGTTTGTCGGGCATTTCATGTTAAATTTTTACTGCGCAACAACTTGGTGAAGAAGAAGGGAAACTTGTATAAGTTCTAGTTAAGGAGCAAGATCATAAGCTTGATATCAAAAAAGGGGAGCTGAGGTTGCTAGAGAAGTTGTTGAGCTCAAGCTCACAGTATTTTTGAGAGGCATAGTCGGTATTTTTAGTGGATTTGAAACTCATTGAGATAGAGAAGAGCACCAATGTCAAGGAGAGCCTTTTCCATTGCTGCACAAAAAAGAGTAGTCATAAGTCTGAGCCGAGGTTGAGTCAAATAAATATTAAGAGGAGGGAGTTAGTCAAAGATGAATGTTCCCTCAAGTATTAGTCTTTTTTTTTGGTGAAATCTCACTTTAAGAAAAGATCCTTTGTGTAAGGAAGAAATGAATCATCATAAAAGACTCAAGCATACTAGAAGAATGAAGAAGAGGGCAGAAGACAAGAAATATGTAGAAATATTTTGTGAAGTCTAAGTTGAAGTTGAAGAATCGATAATTTATTTGAGAAGTGTTAGTTTGGGATCTTCTCCTTTTTTTGACGGTAAAGATTATGAATGCTAGTTTTCTAAGATTAAATCATTTCTTTGTTATAATGGTTTGCAAAATTGCATAAAAAATAGATGTGTCGAGCCTGATGAAGATGCATTAGCTATCTCCTTCATCTAACGAGCTCTGGATGTTAATATTTATTATGTAATTGCTTAAGCAAATATGGCTAGAGAAGCCTGGGAAAGGTTGAAGAGAGAGTTTGATGTAAGGGGGAGATATATGGTTGAGTTATAGCCTATTAACATTTCAGCAGATAAATTTGCAGAAGCAACAAAAGATAGTCAAATTGTTGGTGAACCCAATAGTGTTGATACACTAGTGGATGATGATAATGTGTTTGAAGTTGAAGATGAGAAGCAACTCAAGATACATCCTTCAAAAGAGGATGAAGTGACATATTGTGGAATTAATGTTGTAGTAACAACTGAATTCGATGAAAAACCTACAATAGTAGATGAAGAAAATATTATATATTTTTCAGGTCAATTTTTTGAGGCCTTGCTTTGTAAGCCAGAAATTGAAATTGAATTTGATGAGGTTGTTCTACCACATATAAAAGCAACAACAATAGAACTTGAGATTGCTAACACAGAATATACTTTGGCACATAAATTCAATGAAAGTAAAGGGTGTGAAGACTCCGTCAATAAAATAGAGTATGTGTAGAATGATGATAATTGTAGAAATGCAAGTGAAGTAGTTTGTTCTTTGGCATTCAACAATGTCTATTGCCGATGACAATTATGAAGAAGTTGTCAATGAAGCAACCAGTATTGTAGAAACTACCCAAGAAGCACTAAGGGTTAACAATGATCATCATGATGGAGTGGAAACTACCATAGCAACAATATTTGAAGCAACATCAAAAGCTTAGAAAGATAAAGAGCACTCTGTTGAAGTGCTTGAACCTGTGTGCTAGATATAGATTTGTAATGTTTTTGAAAATATCGATGATTTCAATTTTGTTGAAGAATTTGATAAGATTGTTGTAGAATGCACAGTTGTTGTAGTGATTGAAAGAGATAAAGTACAAGCAAAAGGCATCTGGGTGATTCCATGAATGTGCTCCGCGGTTTTTGGCAAGTGGGGCACCAAAAACATGTGCAGTAGAACCTCGATTGAGGTATTTTTAAACCCTTGGCTGAGGTTTTAATACCTCGATCGAGGGCTTAAAAGTACCTTGATCGATGGTTTAACCTAGACCTCAATCGAACTATTGAAACCTCGATTGAGGGCTGGGCTAAACCCTTCATCAAGGTATTGCTTGATTGATCTGTTGAAATAAAAATAAAAAAAATAAAATGGAGCCTGCGGGCTGGCTCAGGCTCATTTGCGATGCTGACAATGACTAAACAAGGAGATCGACCGAGAACAAGGAGATCGATCGAGGACCATACACACTCACTACCTCACCAAACCACCAGAGAAAACCATGCCATCAAGTCCACCAAGTATGTGGAACAAAAACCTCGGTTTTTTGTCTTTTTAAATCAATTTTATTTATTGTTTGTTTTTTCTAAGTTTATATCAATCGATAGCAAGGATAATTTTAGGGGCGAAATTTAGCCCATGGGCTATTTTTGCATTTTGTTTTCCAAAAAAAGATTCGCCAATTTGCATTTTTTGAAGCCCCATTTCGCCCAATTTTGATGGGGTAAAATTTTTTCACTCTAAAAATCGCCATATTATTATATAAACTATATAAAATTCTTAGAAATTGAAATAATTTTAGAAAAATATCGCCAAATATTTTATAGTTGACATTTTAAGAATTAGTAAGATTCACCAAGGTTTATACACTTTTAAATAAGTATGGGTCCTTAAAATTATCCCTGATCGATAGCATTGATGCTACCTGTTTTATTTCTAAATGTGTAGCGGAAAGCAAAAACGCTTACGGATTACACATTTGGAAATAAAATCGGCAACATAAATGTTGCCGTTTTTTTTTCAATAAATTTAACCAAATTGTGAAAAAAACCATTGAAACCTAAATTGTTTATACCTATGAACCTATCAATTACCAAGAACCATGTGAAAAATGGTTGAAAACACCGAGTGAAAACATATGTAACAAAACCAATTACAATAGATTAAGTATGTTTTCAATTTTAAATTTAAGTTTTAATTATTTATTCAAGTTTTAAATATTTATGTTTATATCAACCGAGTGTTTATGCTACCGGCGATTTGTTTCAATTGGTTGAGAATGCCAGGAAGATGGAAAAAATTAAAAAAAATACACATTTGAAAATAAAACCAAGAACCATGTGAAAATTGATTGAATTAGCAAGAACCATCAATTATCAATTATCAAGAACCATGTGAAAACTCGAGTGAAAACAATGTGCTACAAATCCAATTACATTAGGTTAAATATGTTTTAAATTTTAAATTTAAGTTTTATTTATTTATTCAAGTTGTAAATATCTATGTCATTTATGCTACCGATTTTATTTTAAAATGTGTATTGGTAAGCGAAAATGCTGCCGATTTTTTTCAATCATCTAAGAATGCTAGGAGGATTGAAAAAAATATACATTTGAAAATAAAACAGGTAACATAAATGTTGCCGTTTTGTTTTCCAATAAATTCCAATAAGGCCATATAACCATGTAACAAGAACCGATAACATTAAAAAAAAAACATTTGAAAACCTTTGAAATGGAAATTTCAAATTAAAATTGAACTTGGAATTTCAATTACAAATTTCAATTTCAATTTCAGTTGCAATTTGCAATTTCATTTGCAAATTTCATTTCATTTTTCTATTTCAATTTGATATTGAAATTGCAAACTACAATTCAAATTGCAAATTGTAATTGGAAATTGCAATTGCAAATGATGTAGATATGCTAGATTAAGACCCGCTTTCCCTTAAGTGATTTCCACTTGCTCTTTGAGATTTCAATTGCAAATTACAAATATAATAAACCAAATTATCAATAAGATCAATAAATTATATTCAAACATATATAAACTAATGATTCTCCTTTGTTATACTTAGCATGATTCTCCTATGTTAAAATAACTTAGCATCAAGTTCATTTAAAGTAATTATTTTCCTATGTTAATGATTTGATGTAATTGATTATACTTAGCACATGCTCCTAAGTTTAAAGAATATAAAAGTGATTAAGTGTGTCACAATGGAATGTGATGCAGAGACTTCTCTAGAGCGAAGTTCATTGCTTTGTGCTTGCTAGAGCATGAGAGGATATGAGGTGGCCCCATGGGGTGTGGCTCATCAACGTTCTCGTTCATTGAGGCACGAGGCCACACCAGGGTCACCTGCCACTAGCGAAAACAGTAGGAGGGGTAGCGTGTCAGTTCATCCCAATGATATACAACCAGATCCCAAGGAGGAGGAGGTGCGCTAAGACACAAGTACATTAGGTGCATATTTTGTTTTAGATACGTTTCCAGTCATTTTTTAAAATATAATGCATTCAATTTCACTTGCAAGTTATAATGTATATTTTGACTAACATTTGTGTTTCTGTTTGGATCGTAGGTTCCCCCGAGAGGATCTTATGATGATGAGGTCGCTCATATTACCCTTGTTGATATTACCACCTAGCGAGAATGGGTGCACTCATGCGTCTATACACTCACGGATGATTCTCCTACTAGACGCTCGTTGTTGATGATGTTATCGACAGTTGATGATCTGTTTTCCCTCTATAGGGGAGTGGGACCTCTTAGTGACATTTGGTGTTTTTCAAGCCAGAGGAGAAGACATGATGTTACGGGTCCTGATAAATGGGACTATGTGAAAGCTACCAGAAGAGGCCATGACGTCAAGGGAACTTTGTTCGACATCCCTCCTGATTTACCTACCGGCCAACTGCTTAGACTCAGGTATTTTAAGCTTGAGGCCGTAGAACCATATGTTTATGATATATTTATTGGAGCATGGGGCATGCTCTTCCACCATGACGGGGTCCCTGTATACTTTGAAAAACATACAAATGCAGAGTTTTTTCTAGAGATGCACCCAGACTACACCAACACTAGATCTAAATTCTTTGGTGCTTGTAGGGGACATAGCTACCAATGTCCTGGAGCTCACAGAGACCCTTCTTTCATGCCACCCCCTCCGAGGTTGGTACCGATTCCAAAGAATATGATTATAGGGTCAGAGGACGTAGTCCATCCATCCCAACTTGATACAAAGGCCAGGAAAGGGATTGCAGACTCGCTGCTCACTGCCATAGGAAGTGCTATTGTTGTTGTGAAGGGAGAGACATCCAGACCACCCTCCGCACCTCCACAACCAGAGATAGAGTGGGTGGATGATGATATACTCAATTTTCACCAGAGATAGAGTGGGTGGACGATGATATACTCAATTTTCACTAGAGATAGAGTGGGTGGACGATGATATACTCAATTTTCTTGATGAGGAGGCCTTATGGGGGTATGCTTGGTTAGCTCGAGATGCATACTTTCGGCTGTATCACAGATGCAGTGCTACATGACAGGTATATTTTTGTACAATTATGTATGCTTTCATGTTACATCATATTAGACGTCGTAAATTGAATGCTCAATAATACTTAAGGGAATTTTTTATCCATCCTCCCATCTTGAACCGCTGGACTCAGTTGTTGAGGTAAGTTATAATTTATGTTCCAATTCAATTTGTGTTTATTAATATCAATTTATACTTTATGTTTTAATTCTTGATTCGATATTTTATGTTTTAGATCCTAAATTTCAAGTTCAAATTGTACAGGGTAGAGGCAAGGTCGTTGCTCGGGATGATACACATGAGAACTAACAAGGTCTTGACCAGCCAAACCTAGAAACAGAGGTAAGTTTTAATTTATGTTCCAATTCAATTCACATTTAGTAATTTCAATTCATACTTTATGTTTTAATTCTTGAATTATAGTTTATGTTTTAGTTTTAATTATTAATTTCTAACTTATTACATGTAATTGCACCTTACACAGGCATCGCTACAGGTGGGTGTCAATGCTTCCATCACTTTCTCAAATGATTGGGATGCATCTTGTCCACATGGTCTGGATGAGGGCCCATCGACCCAAGTTCTGACTCACAGGCCAGATATCACCATTGACTCGAGTAAAGTGAGTTTCACATCCATCCATTAAAAACTTTCACTTCTTGTTGAATATTATCCATTGGTCAAAATCTAACTAACTTACAAAGTTCACAATTTTAACTTTTACAGTATGTTGAGATTGAGGCCTTCTTTCATAGTTTACCGCCTCAAGGCCAGGGGTCTACGGCAATTGATGGCAGTCATAGGGCTGATCAAGGGCCTGGTGGTGGTAGCGGCCATTGACTTGATGATGTATACATTTTCATGTTTTGAAAATTTTGTTATGTATGTACATATATGGACATTTATTATTTGAAATCTATGTACTATTTTAAAGTATATTTTATCATATTTACCTTCATGTGTATTTTGTATCAATTTGAAATCGATCATCTTTTATATTACATCTAGATATAGTTATTACCGTGAAAAATGTTTTGTCGGTTCAATTGCAAATTTAATGTGCAGTGAGTACAATATAAAAGTTCAATCTCAATTACATTACAATTGCAAATTCAAAATTTAAAATTCAATTACATTACAGTCTACACATTACAATTTACACATTGCAATTAAGTTACACTTTCAAATTTCAAATTTAATGTGTAATTTCAATTGAAAATTCAATGTGTAGTTACAATTTAAAAGTTAAATTTCAATTACAGTTGCAAATGTTAGTGTAGCTTATTTCTGAGGATATTATTTTCCAGGAAGCTTTGTTGTCACCGTTGTTCCAAGGTAGCCAGATTGTAGCTTATTCATTGTGAGTTGTAGCTCATGTAGGTTGTCATTATAGAGGTCTTCTCCATTTCTATAAATGGAGACTCTCTCTTCATGTACTAAGACATCAGAGAATAATAAAACCTTTTCATGGTATCAGATCAGGTACAGCCCTTACTCTCTCACGAGAGAGGCTCTAATTCTTCCCTTGTTGTTTTTTTTAGCAGATTTGTAATTGTCCTTTTCTTTAAGCTATTCTAGCATTTTATTTGGGACATGGTCTTCTCGTTGTTGGTCTGATTTTTGTTTTCTGAAAGGGATGGATCCATTTTTTTGCTCGTTGTTGCTCGGTTCATAATCCATGGCCTATCTGCATGGGGGCTTCACAAGAAGGAAATATAATACCACGTTCATTCATATTGCGGTATTAAATATTCATGAAAACCTAAAAATTATATTGCTTATATATTAAGGGGCAAAGGGTTTTTTTAATTTAATGTAACAATACAAAAATACTTTGGGGTCTTTTTTATATGGGCGGGTTGACAAATATCCGCCAAATGGAGATGGCAGGATCACGATCGGATGAGAAATCGAGTTGAGGCAAGGCTCGGGCTTACCAATACGTAGGGAAATCGCATCTTGAGGCATGCTTGAGGCTAGGGGGTTTCGTGGTGAAGTGGGTTTCGAGTCGATCATAGTCGAGAGATAGTGGTCATTGACAACCAATTGTTACCAATAGCACTCATCTAGTTGTTACCAATAGCCTTGGGAGGATCTAAGCCTCCAGGGCCTATTATAGGCCCTTGATAGGCCTTGGTGGCTTGAATACCCAACCACTCGTGCCTATTACAGGCCTTGAGAGGTTTAGTCAGCCTCCTAGATCTTGTTACAGGCCCTAGGGGCTTGGATAACTAGCCCACAACAGGCTTAGTCAGCGATTGGGGAACTGTAACATGCAATCTAAATGTTGTACTATGTGCATTAGATCTAGTGACATTAACATACAAGAAGTGATCTCCTATCTCTTCATTAGACCATTAGATGTTGCAAATCATAATGATATGTGGTTGAGTAATTGAATTGTGGGTGAAGTAATGTGCATCCACAATATACATCGAAAGAAGCAAGGTGCTTTGTAGAATTCATGTGGGGTCATAAGAGGGGTATCATATCAATATACTAGGTAGAAATATAAAGGGGTATAAAAAATGCTAATGAAAAAATTGATACATACAATATCTAGTGAAAATAGGGGTTTTTTTTAATTGGGAAAGCATATTGGGAGGGGGTAAAATAAAACGATTTTGGAAGCTATTTTCCAATATTTAGTGAAATTAGGGGTATTGTTTCATATGCCACGAACGAATGTGCTATGATAGCGGTTTATTGAGTGAATCCCCCGTGCCTATCTGTCCCTTCCTTAATCAAAGTCCAAATCGGTTCCCGAAATTGTGGAAGATTGGCTGTGTTTTTTTAACATGATGGATCTTCCTGGAGAGGATCATTCTTTGCAATTTACACATGACCTCCATTTATGAGAAGGTCGATCTGGATGATTTCTATTTTATCGTGTTCCATTTCCCCGGATCCATCTCTTTTTCTACTCTCACACCATAATCAATGCCTTCCTCTATTGCAAAGTGAATCTTGCTTCAACCATAATTCTCAGATATGGTGCTTGGAGGAATCTGCTTGGACTCTCCACTATGTTGATCAAATGGTGAAGAGATTGAATTTACCTAATGCTATTATCCTCCTCTTTCTCTGATCGCTCTTTATGTGAGGATCGATTCCAGATTTAGATTCTCTATTGCAAATTGAATATTGTTTTTAAACAACAATTCGATATAATGCTCAATAATTAGGGGATGCATAGATCATTTGATTTTGTTTGAATGATCTTGCTTTGATATTTTTGACAAAGTTCTTGTTTTTTTATGTGTTTTGTGGCTTTGAGCCCCTATTGTTTGCTGGAATTAGTAGATCCAAGTGTGAGAATTGTTCTCCTCTTGTTTATATATATGTTTGGATCTTGGCCAGGTGTATTTTTTTTCCATCTCATTATGATTCTGAATCTCATCGCAGTTCCTTTGATCTGTGGCTCATTTTTCTGAGAAATTGTGTGGAATCATTTTCTCTTGGATGCCCAGTCTTCACGCTTCCTTAACACATATTTTTGGATGTATGGGCCATTGCATATCCATATCGATCTCTTGTTTGTGGGTTCACATATCTCATATTTGAGATTTGGGTGTTCCTTTGTGACAAACAATCTCATTTTTTTATAGATCTACTTGGTGGCTCTACTTTGTTCTAAATTGGGTGCTCCTGCTCCTTAAAGGATTTGTGGGTTTGTAAACTTGTGTCTACCGAGGATTGATCTCGGATTCAAATTTCTACCTAGCAATTTATTTTGGGATTCTCTCATCTATTGGCATTATTTTAGATTTGGAAATCTTCTCAATTGGACTGGGATTCTCCAGAATGATGAGAAGTTGTTGAAGAAGGATTTCGTGAATAAGTTGATTAGCATGGCCAATGAAGCTAGTGGAAGGGCGTTTCAATTTTATTCTAATCCGAACCATTGACAATATTTTTTATTAGACTTTTTTTATATTGTGTCTACTACTATTTTGCACAATCAGATAGGGAAAGCTTCATGCAAACATCATTTTTCTTTGGATACATGTATTGCATATGCTATGGTTTCTTCCTCATGCTTGGATGAAGTTGTAGATCACATGGATCAGCAATCCCATGTTGATATCGACAACCAATTTTTCCTATGACGACGCTGAATACCATGTTCCCTCTATGTCCATAACAACGTCATTTCTGCGCATAGTGGTGATCCAGGGAGAAGATTTACAATTGATTAAGACACATGTTATTTCATGATCTGGTATGATTTTGTCTATTTTAAGTTTGTGGATTCTCTCTTTCTGATGAGGATCTCGTGGTTTGATTAAGAATTCATCCCAGGTCTCATAGACGCATGGTTTCTTTTATTGGCTTGTGGACTTTGCATTGTTATTGCCTCCATCATATTTTTGGCAGCTGCTACCTATTGACACAGATCTGTCAACAGGGGTTTACTTCGCAGTGTTGACAACAAACATCGACTAGACATACTTAAGCGTCGGCCTAGAAAGGTTTTACCCTTTCCAGCAACAATCGAAAAGCGAGTGAGGTCTCACCTGAGATGTTTAAGGGGGGATGTAGGAACCAAGTTTCTGCGGTTGGGAGAGGACATGCATCTACTATCACTTAGTCGCTATAGAAACCAGAGGTTTATCTTCGTTATTATACTAACAATTCAAATAAGTGATCAACATTCACATTAACAATATGTAATCGACATTCGCATCAGCAATATGTAATTGACATTCACATCAAATCACATTATAGATTAACCGATAGAGCAAGAAAACCTCAGATGCATCGCATCATTAAGATATCATTCATCATTCATAACATGACGACACAAATTGATGACATAATAGAGACATAACCAAACATCCTCATGCATTAAATCATGTCAAAGACTGAGGGATGACCTTCGCAGAAAACAGTTCCAAGAGACCTAACACCAATCCATATGCTCAGAGAAAAACTTGCCTAAGGAAGACAAATACATTAGACTATATCCAAACGCACAATGCAAGATGTGATATATCAAGATCTAAGATCGATGATCATATGATCTTAGGCTTACAATTGTAGTTCTATTTATAGAAAACTATGGTTATTACAAACTGGTCAAAACGACCCATTCTAACTAACTTAGACCAAAAATTGCATGTTCGTCGGCTTCTTATCCTTCGTGAATTGTCCTTTCCTTTGCTGATGACCCCTTTGTTGATGTTGGCTTCCGCACTTCATGCACTCTAACCCCGTGCCAACACTACCTACTTCTTGTGTGGGTACTCTATGAACTCCCTTGAGACAGTTGTTCGAGATGGCTGCAGAACAACTTCTCCATGCCGTCCATCATTTTATAGATGACCTTCTGGAAGAGACACCATCTCTCCAACTTTGACACGCTGAGATATGTGGTGTTTTGTATTTGGAAATCTACGAGTGTGTGAAAATCTCATATAGTGATCTTAATCCTGGTTTACTAAAGATGGGTAGAATATTGCAGGAATTACGTGAGAAGAAGGATGTTGATTAGCGTCGTCATGAGTTTTCTTCCTTGCAATCCACTGTTTCTTTGTTGCAGACAGAAAATGCTGAACTAAAGAATTAGTTGAGGATTACTTTGACTGAGAAATCCCAAAAGGTTGATCTCTTGCAAACAAACATGGAAATTTTCTTTGGATACCATGAAGAAAAATTTGTGGCAAAGGTCGATCTTCTCAATAATCTAGAAGACAAAGTAAAATCTCTCTCAACAACATAACATGATGCCTTAAAGGAGCATATTTGTAGGCTAGAAGAGACTAATTCCAATCTAACTAATGAGGATACTCACTTACAGGCCTCTGTTGATGAGCTTCAAGCAAATGATGACAGGATGTTTGATGAATATCATTCTTTGAAGAAAGCACATGAATCCTTGTTGTCGCGGCTAACTGAGAAGGATGAGACAATTAAAGGATTACTGATTTGGAGACAGGACCTTGAGGAAAAAGTCTCTCGACTGCAAAATGTTGAGATGAATACTGTTGATCTGCTCAACTCACCTATTGATGATTGTATGCCACATTTTTGTAATAATGTTGATGTCTCTATTTCATCACATGTTTTATTGTCTACTAATGGTTGTGTTCTCTTAGCTTTGAAAATAAAACTACAGGTATTGGGTCTCGATTGCTAAGACAAATGGGCTATACCAGAGGAGGACTTGGGAAAAATGGACAGGGTATTGTTGTTCATATTGCCCTTGAGTTGCATACCTCAAGAGAGGGTCTTGGATACAATGTTGGTGCTCCCTCTTTGTCTTCACCTAGCCTTGCAGAGTCAAGGAATGTTGTATTTGTTACTAGTGGTATTCAGAATGAAGAGCAACCTATTGATGAATGTGTTGCTGAGTTGGCTATCCATAACAAGCCAAAACATGAATATGTTGTTTCTACTTCTATCAGTGAACCAACACCTCAGCCTTCTTCTTCTATTCAACCAAAATAGAAATCTGTGCCATATAGACATTCTCTTAAGAATCGGAGAAATGTGCCCAAGAAACAAAATTCTTGGAAGGATGGCATCTCTTCTTTCCAAAATTTCCAGAGAATATGTGAAAGATAGAATCGTGAACCAATATTGACTATTCATTGTGGTTGGATTTATGAATGGTCATGGAATCATTTCCATAGATGCTTGAGGACTTCATATCGATGTGTGTCTTCAATTGTACAATCATACAAAGTTCCTCTTACATATGATTTCTTTTCAATGGTCTAGTAATGTTTGACCACTGGTGAGAGTCAACTGAAATTTGACTGGTTTGTTTGGTCGATTGAGATTCAACTGATATCTATTGCTCCATATTGGTAATGTATTTATCCCTTAATTGTGTTTAATGGGGGGAGAATTGGAGAATTGGAGGCTTTTGGGCATCACTTTTTCCTATTGTATTTGAGGGTTATTGGCTATATGTTTTCCATCTCTCCTCTTGTAGCCTTAATTTTATTTCCTTTATTTGCATCATTGCGATGAGATCTTCGCTCTCTTTACAAAGAGTGGTTGCACACCATATTGTTTTGGCTCTTTAATCTCAATTAATTGTATTGATTCCTCACTTGTAAATGGATATCTAAAATGGCTTTGTTTGCTAGAGCCCATATCGAGATTTGTTATCCATGATGGAAATTTTTTATCGTACCTCTCGTTCTACACTTTTGAGTAGTAGATTTTGGACCACTCGTGCAGATAGTTCATTGGAGTGTCACCAGGTTTTCGTCTCCTTGTACTTCTTTGTTTCACAGTGTCTTGGAACTTGCCACAATGGAGTGTTTTGTTGGGCATAATCATCGACTTCTATCACCTTCATCGTTTTTCCATCAGTTGTGACATTCACTACCACCATTTTTTCCACTTAGTTTAGCAGTGTGGGGGGGTAGTATGCAATGCTTTGTTGGGGTGGTGTGCATCAATAGTGTGGATCTTCATCATTTTCATCTCCATTGCCTTTTTTTCGGCATGTGTGATTATTCTCTCTTTGGGGAGGAGTTTTTCCCATGATATTTTATCCTTTTCTCTGGTTATGAGAGGTTGTACATGGGTACCTTATCAGGCCTAGTTGTCGGGACCCATATTTGTTTCATCCCTATGTTTCGCTTATGAGGGGGTGTTAGTGTTGGTTATTTCTGAGGATATTATTTACGATGAAGCTTCCATGTCCTTGTTGTTCCAAGGAATCCATATTGTAGCTTATTCATTGTGATTTGTAATCTCACGTAGGTTTTCATTATCTAGGTCTTCTCCAATATTGCTATAAATGGAGACTCTCTCTTCATGTACTAAGACATCAGAGAATAATAAAACCTTTTTAGAAAATTCAAAATTCAATTACATTACACTTACATTAGAGTCTACACATTACAATTCAATTACATTTTACACATTGCAATTCAATTACAATTTAAAATTTAATGTGTAATTTCAATTGAAAATTCAATGTGTAGTTACAATTTAGAAGTTCAATTTCAATTACATTACAGTTGCAAATTCAAAATTTAAAATTCAATTACATTACAGTTGCAAATTCAAAATTTAAAATTCAATTACATTACAATTTAATTTACAATTATATTATAGTCTACACATTACAATTCAATTACAATTTACACATTGCAATTCAATTACAATTTAAAATTTAAAATTAAATTAAGGGCTTAGTTTGCATTGGAACCATCTCCCGATAAGGTCCAGTGGCCACCGATGATGAATGGATAGTCAAATGAGGTGGATTGGCGCATGACTGAGTCATTGGGGATATAAATTAAGGGATGAGACTCCAAGGGGGGAGAAATACTGACTTGCAGTGGTAAAAATAGGTGCTCCTACACTCAAAGGTGTTAAGATTTAATATGCTAAGACAGAAAATAGCAGCATTGCATTCCATTTCACAATAATAGCATATACAGGATCACTGAAGAAACAACAAGCACAGCATAAACACAAGAGACACAAATTTATCCTGGGAAACCCTCATGGGGTAGAAAACCCAATAAAGCTTCCTCAATATAGATGACCAGCAATATACAAAGATGTAACCCTGAGCATAAGCTCCTCCTTCTCCATAGAAGACCTCTCCTCCACAAGTGCGCCACTCTCAAGTGAGTGAGTGTGTGTGAAATGAGGAAACACCTCCTCTATTTATACACTACTCCGACTTGTCTTTTACACAAATATAATATTCTTTGAAGTTACAATATCTCAACACTCCCCCTTAACGAGAAGGATATTATAATAGCATCTGCACGAGCAAGGAGTCATCAATATCATACATGATACATCTACAAATCATTGGAAGCTTTCTCAACATCATCAGTAACTCGAGCAGTTACTGGAACATATTCAATACTAGAACATCAACATCTTCAGTACTGAGTTTTTATCTTCTGCAGCACTCGAATAGCTACAACAACATCAACATCTGGATCCTCATGATCATCAACATTGTCATCATACGATCATCAGCATCGGGATCATCTCGATCTACAACATATGGATCATCTCAATCTACAACATCTGGATCATCACGATCTACAGCATCTCGATCTACAGCATCTGGATCATCTCGATCTACAGCATCTGGATCATCACGATCTACAGCATCTGGATCATCTCGATCTACAGCATTTGGATTATCTCGATCTACAGCATCTGGATCATCTCGATCTACAGCATCTGGATCATCTCGATCTACAGCATCTGGATCATCACGATCTACAGCATCTGGATCATCTCGATCTACAGCATCTGGATCATCTGCATTAGTATCCACACTAATACATCTATCATCAAAACATGTATTCTCACTAATACATCTATTATCAAAAGCATGTATTCTCACTAATACATCTATCATCAAAAGCATGTATTCTCACTAATACATCTATCATCAAAAGCATGTATTCTCACTAACACATCTATCATCAAAAGCATGTATTCTCACTAATACATCTATCATCAAAAGCATGTATTCTCACTAATACATCTATCATCAATACATAGCAGCATACCCTACAACACACACGATCATATTACAGGATGATCAATCCCGCTCTCTTTAGGACATAGGTCCATGGATGATACAATCCAGATCAAGTTCCAGGATGATCGGTCCTTATCACTTTAAGACAAGTCTCATGTCTAGGGACGATGAAATCCCGATCAAGTTCCAGGATGATCAATCCTTATCACTTTAAGACAAGTCTCATGTCTAGGGACGATGCAATCCCGATCAAGTTCCAGGATGATCAGTCCTTATCACTTTAAGACAAGTCTCATGTCTAGGGACGATGCAATCCCATCACGTACATTTTGAACCTAGTTCAGGGACAATGCAGTCCTATCTTCAATTCTCGGAGACATCATGTCTACGGCTCTCTTTAGGACTGAAGTCCAGGGATGATCCAATATTTACATGTCCACGAAGGACTTCATTCTCGAAGACATCTGTCTACGGCTCCTTTTAGAACATGTGCTCAAGGATGATGCAATCCCTCTTCTTTCTCGAAGACATCTGTCTACGGCTCTTTTTAGAACATGTGTTCAAGGATGTTGCAATCCCTATTCTTTCTCAGAGACACCTGTCTACGGCTCCTTTTAGGACTGAATTCCATAAATGATCCAATCCCCTTTTCTTTCTCGGATACACCTGTCTACGGCTCCTTTTAGGACTGAACTCCAGGGATGATCCAATCCCCTCATGTCCACCAAGGACTTCATTCTCGAAGACATACGTCTACGGATCTCTTTAAGACTGAAGTCCAGGGATGATCCAATCCCCTCATGTCAACCAAGGACTTCATTCTCAAAGACATACGTCTACGGCTCTCTTTTAGAACATGTGTTCAAGGGTGATGCAATCCCCTTGTCACCTTAGACCCTGTCTAAGGACCATCCACCAACCTCTCTGTCGGCATCACCAATATAGTTATCCACAGCATCGACCTCACTGTCGATGCAGGAAATCTCATCATAAGTGATCACATCGCTCCCCCTTTCGAGGAGGGTCCTTCTGAACTATTTTAAGTTTGTCTCGAAAAACTTTACTTGAGGTAGAGGTTTGGTTAGTACATCGGTAACTTGTTACAAATTCGAACTTTAATTCTTTTCTGCACCATATCTTGTATATAGAAATGTCAGATCTCTATGTGCTTTGACTTATCATGGAATAGTGGATTCTCTACCATTTTGGTACAACTCTGTTTGTCACATAGGATCATAGTTGGGTCCATTCTAAAGCCATACCGCTTCACAACTATCAGAGAAAGCAGCCATATATTCCGCTTGTGATGAGAGCCACACTAGATTGCTTCATTCTAAACCATGAGATCATGGCTGATCCCAGACAGTGACATCCTCTCGATGTGCTCTTCCTGTCTGATACAATTTCTTCCCAATCAACATCTGTGTAGCCATCTGAAGTCATGATCTGTAAGATAACATAGATCAAAGTCTATCGTATCCTTTAGGTACCTCATCACATTCTTTGCAACTAACAGGTGAACACATCTGGTTTCCACTAGATACTTACACAAGGTATTCACAGCAAAGCATATATCTGACCTAGTATTTGTTAGACACATCAATAACTCAATATTTTGTCTGTACAGAGTTGTATCCACTAACTCTGATGAGTCATCTGCTAACAACTTCAAGAGTGGCCATTCCAACACATCAAGTCCTTTTAATATTTCTCAGCATACTTTCCCTGGTTGAGAAAGATTCCTTCTGAGCCTTGCCATACTTCCAGACCTAGGAAGTAATGCATCAATCTGAGATCTTTCATTTTCATTTCTGCAGCCATCTTCTTCTTTCTTTTCATGATCTCTTTCTCATTCTTTGTCAGAAAGAGATCATCGTCATACAATAATGGTATGATAGGTTCATCATCCACAACCTTAAGGTAAAGGTTAGGAACAAGCTTATCAAGAAACTGTCAATTCTCCCTTTTTGACTGAACATCATTCACACTCTGCATTGAATGATCTTCTGCATATCTATCTGTGCCATCTCTCATTACATGGGTCTACTGATATGAGCCTCAATATCATTCGAACTTTGTGGTGAGTTCCTTCTTGCATCCATGTCATCTGTGTATAGAAACCATATTCAACCTTGTAGCAAAGGTTGAGATCCACATCACCCATGGTGATCATTAAGCTCATCAATTGATTATTGATCCTGGGAACCCATACAGAACCTGATTCACACTTCTTCTTTAATTACACCATTAAGAGAATGGTCTTATCTAGCCACTTGGAGCAAACATATCATCATGATTCTCTTCCTCTTTCTAAGAGAATCTTCGAGCCACAAGCCTTCTATAGTGTGTTTGATTTGTAAATCTTTTTGTTGAACATCCATCGCTTGTTCAGTGTTCATCATTCATCATGATCTTTCCTACAATTCAAAATTAAGCACATGATTAGTAATACTTCATAATAATCAAATCATATGATAACCTATTATGCATACAGATATCATTTACATAGTTATGCAACTATTTTGACCAATACTTTGGCACAACACTTTCCCATATCCTATATGCATACAGTGGCTATCTAGATTCCTTCCATCTCTACCAGAACATACTATCGAGAGTGTGCACAGCTCTCAGCATGTCAGCAAAGAGGTTTCATTCTAGAGATGCAACAATGGAATGTTTTTCCAACTTACCAATCATATGCATATTAGTAGTATACTGTTCAATGCTCTATGAATGTTTACACTCAGCATGATATATTCTAGGAATACAAATATGCATACAAGCAATATCATTTACTATTTCAAATAACAACTTAAATACTTATCTTTTATGTTTGTGTGGTTGCCTCCCGCTTGAACTTCTATATGTTTTTCAAACTTCTATTCATTATGTACCACTGTGCATGCTCAAGTGTGCACTAGTGTCATCCTCATGATCTCATACACAAACATACATTCATTAGTATATTCTCAAAACATTCTAATTCTAAATAATCTTGAATATCTATAGTCATGATCATTAGTATTCAGGGTTTCAAGGAAGTCTTCTTTTACTCATGCATATTCTTGTTTGATCATAGTACTCTTCTGGTTAATTAAATCATAAGAGACATAATATGCATAAACCCTTGATTACTAACTTTATGAATAAGCATAACCAATCATATCAAGTATACTTATATAAGAGATCCTAACACAAGGTAAGATTCTAACTTGACATAAGAAAACATACCTAGATTAGTATACCTGCTTAGTTATGTACAACATACCTTGTAAGTAGAACAAAGATTATGGATGAGTCTTTGTTTTCATGATGTCATGGTCATGGAACTTGATTTGTCTTTTGTGATGTACCTGTATCTTGTTAGCAGACAACATCAACCTCACACAACACCATAATGCATTAGTACAATCATATAGCCCTAATCAATGAATGTCTTCGATCATTCACATGCATTCATATTGTTACTAGGGTGATAAGACAATTTTAACATTATTCAAGATTGTACTAATAAATAATATGAAGACAAACACATCATGAACTTAATCAAGAATCAGATTTCAAGACATACCTGAACCTCCTTAAATCATACCTATCGAGACTTCTTGTAGTCTTCTTATGTAAGGCCTTAGCCTCAACTCCCCCTGAAACTTGATCTAGAGCTTGATTAGGGTTTTCTAGAGAAACCCTAAAAATTCAATCTTTGACTTTCACACTTCTGAATGGATGGAAGGATGTGTCTTGCTAGCATACTTCAATTTTGAAATCTCCAAAATTTGACCCCTCAAAATTGCCTTCGAAACTTCTGGATCTTCTGGACAGGAACCCGAACTAGGGTTTGATGAAGCCCACCCTTTTGTCCAATCAAAAGGTTCAATCCAAGGCTCTAAACTCTTATTTTTCTGAGGAGCTTCCAGCCGTGGTTACAGACTTAAAAAATTCCAACTTTTGCTGAAGCCCTAATTTTCCATCTTTCCGGTCAAAATCCCAAACTGGGGTTTGATCAAGCCCGGTCTTCTACCCAACCAAAAAATTCGATCTTGGTCTCTAAATTTCGATTTTCCTGAGTAGCATTCAACCGTGGATTCCGATTCCAAAAATTCTAACTTTCTCCGAAACCCTAAATTCCGGAAGCCATGAATGAACGTGCTCCAAAAATAATTCTTTTTTGACAGAAATATGTACATGATTGTTTCTGCTGTAACTCTGAACTTTTTGCTCCACAGGGTTTGAAAACGTTTTCTTTGGTAGCCTAACCTATCATCTTTCCATCCCGATAGGTCTGACCTCAATTGGATTTTCTGAGAGAGAGTTATGCCAAGTGTCGCAACGTGACATGTTTATGGGATAAAACAGGAGAGCGAACTTGTATGGCGTTCCACGTGTCACTGGTTCAACTTCGGCCTCTAAAAACGTTTCTTGAGATATAACATTCTTTGTACTATCTATCACTATTTACGAAATTTCATTTGGAGCTTCCTAGCCCAAGTTATGCCAAGTGTCGCAACGTGACCTGTTTATGGGATAAAACAGGAGAGCGAACGTGTATGGCGTGCCACGTGTCACTGGTTCAACTTCGGACTCTGAAAACGTTTCTTGAGATAGTACAGTCTGTGTACTACCTGTCACATTTTACAAAAATTCATTTGGAGCTTCCTAGCCCAAGTTATGACCTTTTTTCCTAGGTCACGTGATTTTGACTGAGATCTGGAAGAGGCAGAAACCCTTACTTGTACTGATCATAACTTACAAAGTACAACGAATCTGAGGGTTCCCTTTGGACACAAGATACCTGGAGATGTTATATACGAGATGTAAAGGTTTTAGATCCTGAACCTTCTCCAAAATGGATTTATGGCGAAAGTTCCACGATGACTGGTTTTTGATATATAAAACCCTAACCTTCAAATTGTCGTAAGTAAAGAAAATGTCGTAAGTGCCATACATTTCCTTCCTTCAGGTTAGCTCTGATACCATGTTAAGATTTAATATGATAAGACAGAAAATAGCATCCTTGCATTCTATTTCACAATAATATCATATACAGGATCACATAAGAAACAACAAGCACAACATAAACACAAGAGACACAAATTTATCCTGGGAAACCCTCATGGGGTAGAAAACCCAGTAAAGCTTCCTCAGTATAGATTACCAGCAATATACAAAGATGTAACCCTGAGCATAAGCTCCTCCTTCTCCATAGCAGACCTCTCCTCCACAAGTGCGCCGCTCGCAAGTGAGTGAGTGTGTGTGAAATGAGGAATACACTTCCTCTATTTATACACTACTCCGACTTGTCTTTTACACAAATCATGTAGGCTCGTATTTAAGCAATGGGTTAAATACCCCACTACAACTGACTGGGCCGACCCCTCTAGGGTGGTCTAATAACCCTTTGACCCACATAACACATACATGGCCGACCCCCACTAAGGAAGTCTAATAACCCAAGTTACCACATTTCAACGGAGGAATATGTTGGACAGATTAATGTAACTGAGAGGGGGGGGGGGTGAATCAGTTACATACCAAAACTGTGCTTTTAAACAATGTTACACATTTAATATGGAAAAATGCACAAACCATTTAACATATATCAGCAGTGAAGCAACATATATCAATCAAACACATCAATGAACACAAGACACAATATTTTTCACGAGGAAACCCTAAAGGGAAAAACCTCTTCTTCTTAAGAATGAAAGGCAAGCTCCAACTCCTCTTTACATTCTTTTATTTTGCCTGAGCTCCAACCCAGACGAGGCTGCTACCTCAGTCTTCTTCAGCTGCTACTGAATGGAAGCTGCAACTCCCAAATGTATAAGCACCGACTCGTACCTGTTCAAGCTCCAACTTGAACATGAGGACTGAAGTCCTCCCTGTTTCTCTGGCTGTAACCAGAAGGATGCTACAACACCCTAGAGAACTATGTTCTCCCTTGCTCCACCCTGCCACCCTTATTTGACTTGATTTACAGAATGTTACTAACCCTTATCAACCCTTACATTCAAAGAGTATGCATTACGAATCATGTATTTGAGTTTCAATCTGGACTAGACAGATTTTGCAGTTCTTATACATTTATGAACAATATTCATTTAATATCTCTGCATATTACTGTCTATGTATCATCTATATTAACTATATGCAAAACTTACCAAGACTGTCATTTGATCTTCTTCTGTGCATTCACATTTCAGGTCTTGTCTTTTACTCTCTGGTAGATCTTCTGAATATTATCAAATTCCTGCTGCTCTGCTCTTCTCCTCTGCACTTTTATGTTTCATTCATGCTCCTCAATACTGTTATCTCATCCCCTTCTGCTCGTTTATTTTTCTGGGCTCATCTTTCTGGTCAGATTTCTGTATGATATCAGCTTCATATTTTCCTGCAATTTCTCCTTTCTGCTCCTATTTTTTGTTCTTGATTTCGTCCAACTCTTTTTCACTTCTCTTTTTACTACTCTTGCAAAAAAAAAAACGCTTTCAAGTCGTTACAGGATACAGTTAATAATGATACTGAAGCCATCTGTCATATTAAAGAGTAAAACGGCCTTGATTCTGATCCCTTCGAATTCCAGAAACTGAACTATACTCATTATGCCACGAACGGTTACAATATCTAACTGTTTTACACCTGCTTCTTGTTATAAACCTTTTGTACGAGGCTCAGTAGCCATTGGGTCAGCCCGTAAAACATAGGAGAACCGTCGGATGAAAGAGAGATATTTTGACTTTTCAATCTTGAGGAATAGACCCGAGTAACCCCGATGCTCCTTGAATCTCGTTCATTTAATCTATAATAGCAGAATTATCATGAATTCCCCAATGAACAGAGAACGCCATATATCGAGAATTTTCACAGTGTACTGTACCCGTATCCTTAGCAACATCCTGTGGCAGAGTAGAAGTAGTTTATGCTGTATATTCATCTAACAGTCGATCAAATAGCAGTTGGCAAGTGAAACTTGTTATTGAAGGAGCTCAGAAGGCAGGAAAACTTTAATGGCTAAACCTTGACCCTGACTCCTGGTATGTAACCTTACATTTGCTGTAGCTTCATCCTGCTGTGCTTCAAAGTTTGACAGAGTGGCAACATATCCAGCTCAGCCAAAAACTAGCTAACATTTATATATAGATTGAAATTTGCAGAGCTGGAGATTCTGATTTATAAATAATAAAATGTATAGCTGTCTGCCGGTCTTCTTTCGAGTTCCAAATCGTCTGTCAGAACACCTGATTGGAAGAGAAGTAATAAACGTAAGCAAGGAAGAAAAACGCATAAGATTTATTCACTCCTAAATATGCCGAGGCGTCATCCTTTTTCTATTTAACTTCCAAAAACGATAGAAAAGTGTCCTGCATTGAACAGTTCCTACGCCGTCAAATTTGTTTTAAATCCATTTTGTTTCACTATCTTCCAACATTTATTGTTCGCCTTCCCAGCTCAGCCAAAAACTAGCTAACAGAATAAACATCTCCGGATATACAATAAGATCTTCAAGGAGGAATGAAACATCTCCAGAATAATAAAGTACAAATATAATATTCTTTGAAGTTAGAATATCTCAACAAAAGGTAGTGAAACTATGTGTAACAATAAGTTAACTATTCAACCAAGGGGACAAGGAACCCTAAATCATGGAATTGATTGTGCTAACTCCTAAAATCATGCATGAGGGTGCCTTTGGACTTCAGTGATGTAACCAAGGCTCTCTGATTGGATAATAGGTTTAATGATGACAAAATTTAAGCTCTAGGGGGCCTAAATTAAGGATTAGGTGCTAGGAGACTCAACTACCAATGCATGGATGCATGCAAATCCAAGATGAGATGGTTAGAATATTCCAACACCCCGCTTAAGACTGAATACAAATGTCCCTAGTAACTAATACAAATGTCACCCTTTACAAATTTATTAGTTCATTTAAGTGAGGAAAGAGGGAAAACCCTGTGGGAACAAAACCCCCCTCAAGATGTGTTAAAAAAATAGGATCGCAGAGCAATAACAATAAACAGAAATGCAAATATAATCACACATACACATTACAAGAGAGACACAGATATATCGTGGTTCACCCAACTTGGGCTACGTCCACACTGAATTTTCCAGTCCTTATTATTATTACCGTCCAGCAAGGTGAAGGGATACAACCTGCAGCACAACTGCTGCACTTCCTCTTCTCTGTTTTGACAGTCTCTCTCCTGATCTCAGAGATCTTTACAATGCATAAAACCTAATACATCATCATCGCTAGCCGTATTACAATGGGAAAATACCACGGGATACCCAAAACCATGGGCCCGCAAAACAACTGGCAAAAAAAACCCCAAAAATTTTCTTCGGGGGCGTTGCCCCCGAACCCCCGTCGAGGGACCACTGGCCCCCGGTCCCCCCTGGGGTGACTGTACAGTCCACCTACATATCATATAAAATTGGAGTACAAACACGGTTGATACAATATCATCTATGATACTAGAAGATCTGGCTCCACAACCAACAATCTCCCACTTGGAGACTGATCATAGCAACTCCACCGCTGCTTCACTTGTTGGACTTGGACTTGGAAAATTTATCGTCTTCACCTTCATGCTAGAAGTCCAACTAAAACCGAGCACGGACTCAGTTTCTCTCTGGTCACTACCTTTGTGAACATGTCTGTAGGATTCTGGCTAGTATGTATCTTCCAGCTTCAACAGTTCATCTTCCAAAACAGAGCGTATGAAATGGTACTTGAGCTGTATATGTTTAGTCCTGGAATGGAATGCTGAGTTCTTTGCAAGGTGAATGGCACTCTGGATGTCACTATACAATCTGCTATCCTTCTGCTTCTGACCCACTTCCTCCATAAACCTCTGCAACCAAATCATCTCTTTACTAGCCTTTTTAATGGCAACATACTCTGCATCTGTTGTTGAAAGTGCAACAACCTTCTGTAGTTTCGAAATCCAGCTTACTATTGTTCCACCTACAGTAAACACATACCCTGTGGTGCTCCTCCTGCTATCCTTGTCACCTGCCATATCTGCATCAACATATCCCTGTAGAACAATGTTTGAACCTCCAAAACATAATGCCTTAGTGGTAGTACCTCTCAAATACCTAAGAATCCACTGTACTAACTTCCAATGTTTTTTACCTGGATTGTTCATATATCTGCTCACAACTCCCACTGCATGTGCAATATCTGGTCGTGTGCACACCATGGCATACATCAAGATGCCAACTGCTGATTGATAGGGAATCTTGGACATGTAATCTGTCTCTTCTTGTGTCTTGGGACACATTTCCTTACTTAGACTGAAATGGCTAGCCAAAGGTGTACTTACAGGTTTTGCATTCTGCATTCTGAACCTCTCCAACACCTTTTGTATGTACTCACTTTGAGACAATGTCAATTTGCGATTTTTCCTGTCTCTCGTTATTCTCATACCAAGGATTTGCTTTGCAGCACCCAAATCCTTCATCGCAAATGAATTAGCTATCTTCCTTTTGAGTACATTTATATTCTGCATGTCAGACCCTGCAACAAGCATGTCATCCACATACAATAACAAGATAATATATCTTCCATTGTCTAGCTTCTTGAAATAAACACAGTGGTCAGAATGACATCTACTATAACCTTGTTTTATCATAAACCTGTCAAACTTTAGATACCACTGCCTTGGAGCTTGCTTCAAGCCATACAAGCTCTTTTTCAACCCGCATACCAGATCCTCCTTACCTTTGACCTCATACCCTTGTGGCTACTGCATATATATTTCTTCCTCCAAATCCCCATGGAGGAAGGTTGTTTTTACATCTAACTGTTCAAGATGCAAATCTTCTACCGCCACTAGACTTAAGATAGTCCTAATTGAAGTCATCTTAACAACACGAGAAAATATTTCATCAAAATATATACCTTTCTTCTGTGCAAACCCTTTTACAACAAATCTGGCCTTGTACTGCTTCTTACCTCCTTCTTCTTCCTTCAACCTGTAAATCCATTTGTTTTGCAATGCTCTTTTACCAGTAGGCAACTGAACCAAATCCCAAGTCTGGTTTCCTACCAATGAGTCCATCTCCTCATTCATGCCTTGCTCCCACTTCTTTCTAGTTTCCACCTGCATTGCTTCTTCATAACATTATGGTTCACCAGAATCAGTCATCAATAAATAACACATTGAAGGAGAGTATCGTTCAGGGATTCTACTTAACCTGGTAGATCTTCTTACAGTTGCAAGAGTTTCAGGTACTTGCTGCTGCTCTTGATTTTTTGGCACCTTCGGAACTTCATTTTCTTTAATTTCATCAAGCACTATGTACTCTATGTTTTCCTTTTCCTGTTTCTTTCCCTGCAACTGATCTTTATATATGACCTTTTCATTGAATATCACATCTCTACTCCTGATGATTTTGTTATTTTCATAATCCCATAAATGATAACCAAATTCATCAACCCCATATCCAATAAAGGTACATTTCTTGGATTTAGCTTCAAGCTTTGTTCTATTTTCTTTATCAATATGGACAAATGCTTCACAACCAAATGTTCTCAGAAATGAGTAATTTACCTTTTTATCTGTCCATGCTTCCTCTGGAATACCACCATCCAAAGCACTTGAAGGTCCTCTGTTTATTAAATAAACAATAGTATTTACAACATCTGCCAAAAACTGTAAGGGAAACCCTGCATGCAGTCTCATACACCTTGCACGCTCCATGATCGTTCTGTTCATCCTTTCTGACACACCATTTTCCTGTGGTGTTCCTGGGACTGTCTTCTCTCTACGAATCCTATGGTATGAATAGTAACTATCAAACTCCTTGCCGCAGTACTCACCTCCATTATTAGATCTGAGACACTTCACTCTTTTTCCTGTCTCATTCTCAACCAAAGCTTTCCACTTCTTAAAAGTAGCAAACACATCAGATTTCTGTCTAATGCAATAAACCCAAGTTTTTCTAGTTGCATCATCAATAAATGTAACATAATAATTAGAGCCACCAAGAGATTGTACCTGAGCCGATCCCCACACATCTATATGTACAAGCTCTAATTTTTCATTCTTCTTCTGTTTCCCAACCCTAAGAAATCTAACTCTCTTCTGTTTTCCATAAACAAAGTTTTCACAGAATTCCAAACTTACCTGCTTCAAATCCGGCAGCAAATTCCTTGAGTGGAGAACCTGCATCCCCTTCTCACTCATGTGGCCAAGCCTATGATGCCACAATGCTGTATCTGTTCCTGTGGAATCTAAAGAGATAGAATGGTCAGTATTATGAGCACATAAATACAATGTACCTAGTCTGTCTCCTTTTGCTATCACCATTGATCCTCTAGTGATCTTCCACCACTTTTCTCCGAACGTAGATAGACAGCCGCCATCTCCCAACTGCCCTATTGAGATTAGATTTATTTTCATAGCAGGAATATGCCTAACTTCTTTCAACAACCAATCAGTTCCATTCTTAACTTTTATCCATACCTTACCCATTCCAACAATTTTACATGGCTCGTCATCACCCAATAAAACATGTCTAAAGTCGCCAGGAACATACTCATGAAAGTATTTCCTATGGGGTGTAGCATGACATGAAGCTCCTGAATCTACTACCCAATAATCACTAGTATTATCTAATGCAAGAATCAAAGCATCTTGTAACACATCACCTGCTACATTTGCTTCCTGGGTAGTTTCCTTCTTTGCATCTCCTTTCTTCTTTAGAGATTTGCAGTCTTTCTTCGGATGTCCTTTCTTTCCAAAGTTCCAGCACTCTATCTTTCCCAGTCTGGACTTGGATCTTCCCATTTTAGACTTTCTACGATTACCTTGGCTCTTTCCTCTCTCTTTTTGTCTTCCCCTGCTCTCCATGGTCAACGCATTACCTGATGTCTCACCTGTGCTTTTTCTTCGCATTTCCTCGCTAAGAATAACACCAATAACATCATCAAATTTCAAGGTGTTTGAACCAGAGATAGAGTTACTTACAGCCATGACCAAGCTATTCCAACTTTCTGGCAATGAACACAAGATTAGACGAGCCCTAACCTCATCATCAAAGTTCACACTTACAGAACTTAGCTGATTTGTAACCGTATTAAACTCATTTAAATGACCAGTAATATATCCACCTTCAGACATCTTCATATTAAATAAACGCTTCATTAGAAATACCTTGTTGGAGGCCAAGGGTTTTTCATACAGCTTACCTAATGTGCTCAGCAAACCCTCTGTTGTTGTTTCTTTTGAGATATTGAAAGCCACCGACGAAGCCAGGATCAACCGTATTGTTCCCAGAGCCTTTCTGTCAAGAACCTCCCATTCTTCGTCCTTCATAGCCGTCGGCTGCTTTGCTTTTCCTCCCAACGGTATGAATAGATCCTTCTGGTACAGATAGTCCTCCATTTGCATCTTTCATAACCCAAAGTTTTGGCCGTTAAACTTCTCGACCTTAAACTTCCCTTCTTCTGCCATTGCTCCCATTCGAACCAGAAACCCTAGCTTCCTGCGTGTTTAACTGCCAAATAGACCTTTGACTCTGATACCAATTGTTAGAAAAATAGGATCGTAGAGCAATAACAATAAATGTTAAGATTTAATATGCTAAGACAGAAAATAGCAGCATTATATTCCATTTCACAACAATAGCATATACAGGATCACTGAAGAAACAACAAGCACAACATAAACACAAGAGACACAGATTTATCATGGGAAACCCTCATGGGGTAGAAAACCCAGTAAATCTTCCTCAATATAGATGACCATCAATATACAAAGATGTAACCCTGAGCATAAGCTCCTCCTTCTCCATAGCAGACCTCTCCTCCACAAGTGCGCCACTCTCAAGTGAGTGAGTGTGTGTGTTAAATGAGGAATACACCTCCTCTATTTATACACTACTCCGACTTGTCTTTTACACAAGACATGTAGGCTCGTATTTAACCAATGGGTTAAATACCCCACTACAACTGACTGGGCCGAGCCCTCTAGGGTGGTCTAATAACCCTTTGACCCACATAACACATATAGGGCCGACCCCCACTAGGGAAGTCTAATAACCTAAGTTACCACATTCCGACGGAGGAATAAACATCTCCGGATATACAATAAGATCTTCAAGGAGGAATGAAACATCTCCGGAATAATAAAGTACAATTATAATATTCTTTGAAGTTACAATATCTAATTACTCCCCCTTAACGAGAAGGATATTATAACAGCATCTGCACGAGCAAGGAGTCATCAACATCATACATGATACATCTATAAATCATTGGAAGCTTTCTCAACATCATCAGTAACTCAAGTATTTACTGGAACATCTTCAATACTGGAACATCAACATCTTTAGTACTGAGTGTTTATCTTATGTAGCACTTCGAACAACTACAACAACATCAACATCTGGATCCTCACGATCATCAGCATCGTCATCATGCGATCATCAGCATCGGGATCATCTCGATCTACAGCATCTGGATCATCTCGATCTACAGCATCTGGATCATCACGATCTACAGCATCTGGATCATCTCGATCTACAGCATCTAGATCATCTCGATCTACAACATCTAGATCATCACGATCTACAGCATCAGCATCTGGATCATCTCGATCTACAACATCTGGATCATCTCGATCTATAGCATCTGGATCATCTCAATCTACAGCATCTGGATCATCACAATCTACAGCATCTGGATCATCTCGATCTACAACATCTGGATCATCTGCATTAGTATCCACACTAATACATCTATCATCAAAAGCATGTATTCTCACTAATACATCTATCATCAATACATAGCAGCATACCCTGCAACACACACGATCATATTACAGGATGATCAATCCCACTCTCTTTAGGACATAGGTCCATGGATGATACAATCCAGATCAAGTTCCAGGATGATCAGTCCTTATCACTTTAAGACAAGTCTCATGTCTAGGGATGATGCAATCCCGATCAAGTTCCAGGATTATTAGTCCTTATCACTTTAAGACAAGTCTCATGTCTAGGGATGATGCAATCCCGATCAAGTTCTAGGATGATCAATCCTTATCACTTTAAGACAAGTCTCATGTCTAGGGATGATGCAATCCCGATCAAGTTCCAAGATGATCAATCCTTATCACTTTAAGACAAGTCTCATGTCTAGGGACGATGCAATCCCGATCCAGTTCTAGGATGATCAGTCCTTATCACTTTAAGACAAGTCTCATGTCTAGGGACGATGCAATCCCGATCCAGTTCTAGGATGATCAGTCCTTATCACTTTAAGACAAGTCTCATGTCTAGGGACGATGCAATCCCGATCCAGTTCCAGGATGATCAGTCCTTATCACTTTAATACAAGTCTCATGTCTAGGGACGATGCAATCCAGATCCAGTTCCAAGATGATCAGTCCTTATCACTTTAAGACAAGTCTCATGTCTAGGGACGATGCAATCCCGATCCAGTTCCAGGATGATTAGTCCTTATCACTTTAAGACAAGTCTCATGTCTAGGGACGATGCAATCCTGTCACGTACATTTTGAACCTAGTTCAGGGACGATGCAGTCCTATCTTCAATTCTTGGAGACACCTGTCTACGGCTCACTTTAGGACAAAAGTCCAGGGATGATCCAATCCTTTTTCTTTCTCGGAGACACCTATCTACGGCTCACTTTAGAACTTGAGTTCAAGGATGATCCAATCCTATCATGTCCACCAAGGACTTCATTCTAGGAGACATCATGTCTACGACTCTCTTTAGAACTTGAGTTCAAGGATGATCCAATCCTATAATGTCCACCAAGTAATTCATTCTCAAAGACATACATCTATGGCTATCTTTAGGATTGAAGTCCAGGGATGATCCAATACCCTCATTTCCACCAAGGACTTCATTTTCGAAGACATACATCTACGGCTCTCTTTAGGACTGAAGTCCAGGGATTATCCAATCCCCTCATGTCCACCAAGGACTTCATTTTCGAAGACATACGTTTACAGCTCTATTTAGGACTGAAGTCCAGGGATGATCCAATCCCCTCATGTCCACCAAGGACTTCATTTTCGAATACATACATCTACGGCTCTCTTTAGGACTGAAGTCCATGGATGATCCAATCCTCACATGTCCACGAAGGACTTCATTATCGAAGACATCTGTCTACGGCTCCTTTTAGAACATGTGTTCAAGGATGATACAATCCCCCTTCTTTCTCGAAGACACCTGTCTACGGCTCCTTTTAGAACATGTGTTCAAGGATGATGCAATCCCCTTGTCACCTTAGACCCTGTCTAAGGACCATCCACTAACCTCTCTGTCGGCATCACCAATATAGGTATCCACATCATCGACCTCACTGTCGATGCAGGAAATCTCATCATAAGTGATCACATCGCTCCCCCTTTCAAGGAGGGTCCTTCTGAACTATTTTAAGTTTGTCTCGGAAAACTTTACTTGAGGTAGAGGTCTGGTTAGTACGTCGGTAACTTGTTACAAATTCAAACTTTAATTCTTTTCTGCACCATATCTTGTATATAGAAATGTCATATCTCTATGTGCTTTGACTTATCATGGAATACTGGATTCTCTGCCATTTTCGTACAACTCTATTTGTCACATAGGATCACAGTTGGGTCCATTCTAAAGCCATACCGCTTCACAACTAGCAGAGAAAGCAACCATATATTCCGCTTGTGTTGAGATCCATACTATACTGCTTCCAGCTAAACCACGAGATCATGGTTGATCCCAGACAATATCATCCTCTCAATGTGTTCTTCCCGTCTGATACACTTTCTGCCCAATCAACATATGTGTAGCCATCTGAAGTCATGATCTCCAAGATAGCATAGATCAAAGTCTATCGTATCCTTTAGATACCTCATCACATGCTTTGCAACTATCAGGTGAACACATCTAGTTTCCACTAGATACCGACTCAAGGTGTTCACAGCAAAGCATATATCTGACCTAGTATTTGTTAGATACATCAATGACCCAATAATTTGTCTGTACAAAGTTATATACACTAACTCTGATGAGTCATTCGCTAACAGCTTCAAGTTGGAATCCATGCGAGTGGTCATTCCAACATATCAAGTCCTTTTAATATTTCTTGGCATACTTTCCATGGTTGAGAAAGATTCTTTCTTAGCCTTTCCATACTTCCACACCTAGGAAGTAATGCATCAATCTGAGATCTTTCATTTTCATTTCTGCAGCCATCTATCTGTGCCATATCTTGTCATATGGGTCTACTGATATAAGCCTCAACATCATTCGAACTCTGTGGTGAGTTCCTTCTTGCATCCAGTTCATCTGTGTATAGAAACCATATTCTACCTTGTAGCAAAGGTTGTGATCCACCTCACCCATTAAACTGATCAATTGACTATCGATCCTGGGTACCCATACAGAACCTGATTCACACTTCTTCTTTAATTACACCATTAAGAAGATGGTCTTATCTAGTTACTTGGAGCAAACATCTCGTCATGATTCTCTTCCTCTTTCCAAGAGAATCTTCTAGCCACGAGCCTTCTATATTTTGTTTGATTTGTAAATCTTCTTGTTGAACATCCATCATTTGTTCGGTGTTCATCATTATTCATGATCTTTCCTACAAATCAAAATTAAGTACATGATTAGTAATACTTCATAATCATGAAATCGTGTTGACATGATAACCTATTATGCATACAGATATCATTTACATAGTTATGCAACTATCTTGACCAATACTTTGGCACAACACTTTCCCATATCCTGTATGCATACAGTGGCTATCTAGATGCCTTCCATCTCTACTAGAACATACTATCGAGAGTGTGGACAGCTCTCAGCATGTCAGCAAAGAGGTTTCATTCTAGACAAGCAACAATGGAATGTTTGTCCAACTTACCAATCATCTGCATATTAGTAGTATATTGTTCAATGCTCTATGAATGTTTACACTCAGCATGATATATTGTAGGAACACAAATATGCATACAAGCAATATCATTTACTATTTCAAATAACAACTCAAATCCTTATCTTTTATGTTTGTGTGGTTGCCTCCTGCTTGATCTTCTATATGTCTTTTGAACTTCTATTCATTCTGTACCACTGTGCATGCTCAAGTGTGCACTAGTGTCATCCTCATGATCTCATACACAAACATACATTCATTAGTATATTCTCAAAACATTCTAATTCTAAATAATCTTGAATATGTATAGTCATGATCATTAGTATTCAAGGTTTCAAGGAAGTCTTCTTTTACTCATGCATATTCTTGTTTGATCATAGTACTCTTCTGGTTAATTAAATCATCAAGATAAGAGACATAATATGCATAAACCCTTGATTACTAACTTTATGAATAAGCATAACCAATCATACCAAGTATACTTATATCAGGGATCCTAACACAAGGTAAGATTCTAACTTGACATAGGAAAACATACCTGGATTAGTATACCTGCTTAGTTATGTACAACATACCTAAACAATCTCTTCAATGATTTAGAGATCCTGAGCTAGAACCTGCATGTCTCATAGGTTAAGCATAATATAACAAAGTCATACATACCTTGTAAGTAGAACAAAGATTAAGGATGAGTCTTTGTCTTCATGTTGTCATGGTCATGGAACTTGATTTGTCTTTTGTGATGTACATGTATCTTGTTAGCAGACAACATCAACCTCACACAACACCATAATGCATTAGCACAATCATATAGCCCTAATCAATGAATGTCTTCGATCATTCACATGCATTCATACTGTTACTAGGGTGATAAGACAATTCTAACATTAATCAAGATTGTACTAATAAATAATATGAATACAAACACATCATGAACTTAATCAAGAATCAGATTTCAAGACATACCTGAACCTCCTTAAGTCATACTTGTCGATACTTCTTGTAGACTTCTTATGTAAGGCCTTAGCCTCAACTCCCCCTGAAACTTGATCTGGAGCATGATTAGGGTTTGCTAGAGAAACCCTAAAAATTCAATCTTTGACTTTCACACTTCCGAATGGATGGAAGGATGTGTCTTTCTCGCATACTTTAATTTTGAAATCTCCAAATTTGACCCCTTAAAATTGCCTTCGAAACTTCTGGATATTATGGACAGGAACCTTAACTAGGGTTTGATGAAGCCCACCCTTCTGTCCAATCAAAAGGTTCGATCCAAGGCTCTAAAATCTTATTTTTCTGAGGAGCTTCCAGCCTTGGTTATAGACTTCAAAAATTCCAACTTTTGCTGAAGCCCTAATTTTTCATCTTTCCGATCAAAATCCCGAACTGGGGTTTGATCAAGCCCGATCTTCTACCCAACCAAAAATTCAATCTTGGTCTCTAAATTTTGATTTTCCTGAGTAGCATTCAGCCATGGATTCTGATTCCAAAAATTCTAACTTTCTCCAAAACCCTAAATTCCGGAAGCCATGAATGAAGGTGCTCCAAAAATAATTTTGTTTTGACAGAAATATGTACCTAATTGATTCTACTGTAAATCCAAACGTTTCGCTCCACAAGGTCTGAAAACGTTTTCTGTGGTATCCTGACCTGTCATCTTTCCATCCCGATAGGTCTGACCTCAATTGGATTTTCTGAGAGATATTTATACCAAGTGTCGCAGCGTGACCTGTTTATGGGATAAAACAGGAGAGCGAACTTGTACGGAGTGCCACGTGTCACTGGTTCAACTTCGTCCTCTGAATAAGTTTCTGTAGATAGTACAGTCTGTGTACTACCTGTAACTTTTTACTAAATTTCATTTGGAGCTTCCTATCCCAAGTTATGACCTTTTTTCCTAGGTCATCTGATTTTGACTGAGATCTGGAAGAGGCAGAAACCCTAACTTGTACTGATCATAAATTAAAAAGTACAACTAATATGAGGGTTCCCTTTGGACACAAGATACCTGGAGATGTTTTCTACGTCCTGTAAAGGTTTCAGATCTTGAACCTTCACCAAAATGTATTTATGGCAAAAGTTCCACGATGACTGGTTTTTGCTATATAAAACCCTAACCTTCAAATTGTCGTAAGTAAAGCAAGTGTCGTAAGTGCCATACCTTGACTTCTTTCAGGTTAGCTCTGATACCATGTTAAGATTTAATATGCTAAGACAAAAAATAGTAGAATTACATTCCATTTCACAACAATAGCATATACATGATCACTGAAGAAACAACAAGCACAACATAAACACAAGAGACACAGATTTATCCTGGGAAACCCTCATGGGGTAGAAAACCTAGTAAAGCTTCCTCAATATAGATGACCAGCAATATACAAAGATGTAACCCTGAGCATAAGCTCCTCCTTATCCATAGCAGACCTCTCCTCCACAAGTGTGCCACTCTCAAGTGAGTGAGTGTGTGTGTTAAATGAGGAATACACCTCCTCTATTTATACACTACTCCGACTTGTCTTTTACACAAGACATGTAGGCTAATATTTAACCAATGGGTTAAATACCCCACTACAACTGACTGGTCCGACCCCTCTAGGGTGGTCTAATAACCCTTTTACCCACATAACACATATAGGGCCGACGCCCACTAGGGAAGTCTAATAACCCAAGTTACCACATTCCGACGGAGGAATAAACATCTACGGATATACAATAAGATCTTCAAGGAGGAATGAAACATCTCCGGAATAATAAAGTACAATTATAATATTCTTTGAAGTTACAATATCTCAACAATAAACAGAAATGCAAATATAATCACACATACACATTACAAGAGAGACACAGATATATCGTGGTTCACCCAACTTGTCTACGTCCACACTGAATTTTCCAGTCCTTATTATTATTACCGTCCAGCAAGGTGAAGGGATACAACCTGCAACACAACCATTGCACTTCCTCTTCTCTGTTTTCACAGTCTCTCTCCTAATCTCAGAGATCTTTACAATGCATAAAACCTAATACATCATCATCCCTAGCCGTATTACAGTGTCTTTATTTTATAAGGGAAATACAATGGGAAAATACCACGGGATACCCAAAACCATGGGCCTGCAAAACAGTTGGCGAAAACAGCCCCAAAAATTATCTTCGAGGGCATTACCCCCGGACCCCCCAACCAAGGGGGATGCCCCCCCGCTGGGGTGACTATACAGTCCACCTACATATCATATAAAACTTGGGTACAAACACGGCTGATACAATATCATGTATGAGACTAGAAGATCTGGCTCCACAACCAACAAGATGGACATGAAACACACCAAAAAAATATTAAATTCTCCAAACTCAAGTAGGTGTGATTCTTGAACCAATGTCTGGAGGTATATTACTCTTTGGAAGAGGTAAATCATGCTCCAAAAACATGTGCTTGAATTCTCCTTCAGTGGATGCAAGTGAATCTGGAGGCTCTCCGAACTTGCTCTTTAGGTCCAACATGTTGAGAACAAATCCAAAAATATGAAGATCATCCTGGAACATGTAATTCAAACCAACTGAGGTAGGATCAACTCTAGGAATTTGTAGATGGTTCTTTGATATCTTCTTTGAACTAGCAGGGGTCAGATCAAAACCAAAGTCACCAAAATATGCTTGAGACTTGAACCCAAGCAAATGGTAGTGTCCTCCATCTTCAATGAAACTCTGAGAACATGTGCTAATGATGAAATAGAAGTTCATAGGAAGAATGTGGTCAAGGAGGGTTAATTCATCACCTCCAAACTCTGATTTAACCTCCAAAACATTCAATAGATCATCATTCTGCACATCAACAAACTCATGTGAAAGAGAGGATTTAAGAACCTCTATAGATTCTAGAGAATGAACTGGCTTATCTTTATCAGAATTCGAAATAGAATATATTGAGAACATGAGTGAGGAATGGATAAATATAAAAAATGATCATCTAAATTAGTTGTATCACTTTCATCTGCATCAGCTACATGGGAAGGGGATAATTCGAAACTGTCTTCAACTTCTGAGCAACAAAGGAAGGAATGTCTTCAACAGGAACTTTCTGTGTTGAATCTGTGGCCTTTTCTCCATCTTGAACAACTTCATCATGAGAGATGATTAAGGTTGAGACATAATTAGAGAGAACACTCAATGAGGTATCATTGGGATTGTTCTCCAAATGATTTGCACCAATCTCTTCATTCTCCTTTCTAAATGCTTTGTCCAGTTGGGCCCATAGATCACTTGGATATTCAGCAGTTTCCATGAGGTAATGCATACTAGGAGACATGCAATACACATTGCTCCAAAGGCTCTGTCACATTCATTTAGCCAATCATTCTCATCTTCATAGAAAGAAAAATATCTCATAACATCAATAAACATATCAAAAATACCTTGTCTCTTAAGATATGTTATCATCTTGGGTTTCCACTCATCATAGTTGAATGGAGAGAGAGGAGGAATTGCTTTCAGATTCATGGAAGCAGTTGTAGAATACTTGCACAAAAAAACAAATGAAAAAAATCTCTGGAAGATTACTTTGCTCAACAAATCTCTGATACCATGTGATATTTTGTGAGATTATCATAGATACCTAGAGACAAAGATAAAATTCACACTAAGTCTAACAGAGATCAAAATAATTCAGCAGGAAAAATAGAGAAGTAAAAATTGTTTTACAACACAAGATAATGAAGAACAATTGGAAAAAATTCCATTACATCTATTATTCAGTAAATGTATACATAAATAATTCATCTCCAAAGGAGAAATTAGTGATCCTAAAGAGTCAGTTGGAATCCATACAAGTGGCAAGCTTAGTTTGCATTGGAACCATATCCCGATAAGGTCCAGTGGCCACCGATGATGAATGGTAGTCAACTAAGCTGGAATGGCGCATGACTGAGTCATTGGGGATAGAAATTAGGGGATGAGACTCCAAGGGGGATAAATACTAACTTGTAGTGGTCAAAATAGGTGCTCATACAATCAATGGCAGTGAAACTATGTGTAACAGTTAGCTAACTAGTCAATCAAGCGGACAAGTCACCCTAAATCATGGAACTGACCGTGCTAACTCCTAAAATCATGCATGAGGGATCCTTTGTACATAAGTGATGTAAGCAAGGTGCTTTGAGTGGATCATAGGGCTATTGATAACCAAATTTAAGCTCTAGGGGGCCTACATTAAAGACTAGGTGCTAGGAGACTCACCTACCAATGCATGGATGCATGGAGTGCTGCATGGAATGCATGCATGCAAAACAAAGATGAGATGGTTAGGATATTGCAACACATCCATAGGCAATTGCAGGAGCATGTGTGTTGAGTTAGATTAGATTGCTTTCGTGTGACTGAGATAGTTCGTAATAGAACAAAGTAGATTTACTGTAGTTTGTAGACGATTTATAATATGTTGACAAAATAACATTAATAGATTATTTTTTCATCTATGATTCAGTTTAAATGCTTTTTTATTATTTCTGCAATTTCCAATTCAGTAATTATTTCTAAACATGGGATCTTATTATGTGAACTCGGTTAAGCATTGTTGTTCAAAGTTGTTTTATTAACTGCTTAAGAATTCAGTGTAATCAGATACCTAGACTTGGCGTGTAATTTGTAAGGTAGATAAGGAGTTGTTCCTCAAAAGGTTTTCCTAAATATCATCGAGGAATGTCCTGACACTAGTCCATGAACCATTAAAAAAGGAGTAGATGCCTAGCCGTATTATGGGATCCATGTCGCTCGCAACCCCTAGGTCATAGGTTAGAAATTTCTTGTGCTTCTTATCTGCAATCTTTATTTTCCTGGTTTAGAATACTACTAGGAATCATTAGAATTTTCTTTGTAGGTTGCACATATTGTGCAGGACCCTCAGAAGTTTGTATGAATCCCTAGGTTGATGACTAAAGGGAAGGTTTAGATACAACACCTTTGCTGGTGTCTTGTCCCAATAGGATATAATATTGTTGTTTATTGATTGATCCCATCACCTTTTTGGCATTGTTTTCGGGGATACGTTCCAAACCACAAGGAAACTGAAAATATTAAATTAGTTTTTATGAGTATACACAAGTTATAGCTGGATTAATAGGATGAGCAAGAAGCAGATGTGCTACTTCAAGTAAGGTTTTTCCATGAAAACTAGCTATCAATTTTTCATTATTTGGCGTAGTGGGTGTAGTGATAAACAAACAATATCCTAAAAAATCCTATAAATTTTCCTATAAAAAACACAAAAAAATTGATATAAAGAAAAAGAAAAAATGAGGAAAAGATAGCATGAATGTGTAGGGATGGGCATGAGTTCGGGTGATTCATACCTAATCCAACTTCAAGCCATAAAAAAATTGATAATAATCCTGATCCACCTGAAGGATCTAATCACCAACGTATGATGAGAAGAAGACAAGGTCCCTTTGGGTCGATAACATATGATTCCTCTTACCCCGAGTATTATGACGCAATGGTATATGGACATAACTCTGAGGCTGAAGATGAAAATGAAAAGCCTCTTATCCATGATTTTCCCTTTGGGGGAATTCCTGATGCTGAGGCCAGAATGAAAAATATTAACCCTATTGCCTTGCCTAACTTCCATGGATTAGCCTCAGAAGACCCTAATACCTTCCTCTTTGATTTTGAGGTAGTATGTCGGACCTATGATTATACTATGGATGCCTAGAAGTTAAATTTTTTTCCTTCGACTTTAAAAGACTCTGCACTTAGGTGGTTTATGAGTTTCACTTGGAAACAGATGAAGGAAACTTTCATTAAGAAATATAGGGTTATTGTAAGGGAAGAGAAACAAGGATGAGATTTTTAGAATGGTACAAGGGCCAAACGAGTCATTAGAGTACTATGAGGAATGATTCCAACTCATTTATAAGAGGGCTCATTCATGCACCTTAGATGAAGAATCTATGAAACTTGTGCTCCTTAGAGGGGTGAGAGAAGACTATATAGAAACCCTAAACTTATTGTCTAATGGTGACATCTATCAGAAGAATTATGACCATATAAAACAAATATTCATAAAATACTCTTGGTCCATAGGAAAGAAACCTAGAGGAAGATATTTCTCATTCCATAAAACTAGACCCTCTGGTTCCAACATCACTAAATCATATTTGGGGAATCTATTATATGACCTAAAATCAGATATTTTACACTCCATGGAACTACAAGTGGATTCTATGCAAGACAAATTGAAGAAGGAGGAATCAGATAGAGATTTAGCCATTTTTTTCCCTGACTATAGGAAGAAACACAAGAAGAATGAGTGTCCCTTAAACATAATGCAGGTCAATGCTACAAAAGTTGAATGTTGTGTAATTTTTGTTGAAAAACACTCCACAGAAAACTGTCCTTGCCTAGGATCGTTGAAGGCTAATCTACATGAACCACAAGGACCTGCATAACCTCTCTATAATATAAATCCTAGGAGACCAAGTTTACAGAGAAATTTCCAACAGCTCTACGGTTAGTCTCAATACCAAAACTTTCAACGACAAAAACCATACCAATCATGTGCCCAACCTCCTTACCAAAAGGATTATAATCAACGACCATTCCCAAAAGCATATGGGCATCAACCTTGGACAAATTCCTATGGCCAACAAAATTATCCCACATCCGATTGGCTTCCACCTCAATGGAAGTGTTCGGATATCCACATCATCTTTTTCAGGATCTTGTATGCAATTAGGGTTTGCATGCAAATTCTAGGGTTTGCATGCACTTTGCATGCATCCCAATCACCAGGTTGATGCCTCCAGCACCTTAGCCACCTCTTTCTAGCACCCGGGAGCCACTTACTTCAGTTCTTTAGCTCTCCTAGTCTGAAAGGCGCCCACTTCTCACCTACTACCAGAGAAGGGCGCACTTTCTCACCTACCACTGCAATTCCACTTCAGTTACATTCAGTTAGCTCCGATTCTCCCTGATTTGAGGCTAGTTTCATTCCCGACTGACTGTTTCACTTTCGTTGGACCTCCAGATTGACTAGATGACTTGTTTTGACTTCAGTTAGCCTCCCATGCGCCCCCCACTGAGCCTCCTTCCCTTAATCAGTGCTACACACTTCAGTTACACTTGTTACACTCAGTTAGACTCAGATTGACACCTGGATGACTGGTTCTTATGCATTGATGAGCACCACCGATTGATGATGAGGACTCCTAGTTGGAGTCAAGCTACTCCATTCAGTGATTCGAACGGCCTACTTAGTCAATTCGAATTGCTCACTCACGTTGTCATATTGTATTGTAATTATTCACCCTTATTGGGATATTGAGCACTGCTGCATGTTTTGCACAGTTTTACACCATATTTTCTATGTTCATCTGTTGTGATTGATTTACTTGTTCATTAGATCTGCTGTGACTAATTTTACATGGTATCAGAGCCATTGCAGGGACAAGATCTCTTTTCTACAGGTGGTTCTACAAGAAGATTTGAGTGAATTGCTCAAAAATTGCAAAAAGTTTTGGCATGAAATATATCAAGGGCATTCGCTCCTGTGCATGCAAAGCTTGAAAATACTTCCAATACCACTCCAGAAGCTTGAGTTTCCACATAATTCCTGGATCTGATACATTGGACCCATTCAACATTGTTTGATCTCCAATCCCAGGTGTGATGCAACTCTAAAAGGGTGGATTGTTCGACCTCATTGTTCTTGGTTTATTGTGATTTGCAGGTTTATTGTCTCCATCAATTGCATTCGCTACACTGTGCATGCAAGCTCCTCTACATCAATGTGCACTCGCGCCTAGCAATGGAACACTCTTCTTCAAAGCCTATCCTTACCCCATTCAATTATTTTGATTGGAAAGATGATATGGAGATCATATTACGTTCAAAAGGTTACTACCGAGTCACTGTTGGTCTTGAATTGGAGCCAAACAATCTGTCAGATAGAACCAAACACTACAACAAGCTTGATGAAGCTTATGGTCTTCTTTGTCTCTCCATCTCCAAAGATCTTCACTTCCATCTCAGTGGATTGAAGACTCCAAAATCTATATGGGAGCAACTTGAAACACTATTTGGCAAGAAGGATGAGCTTAGGGCTTTTCAATTAGAGAATGAATTGATGCCCTTAGTCCTGAGAATTTCGAGACCATCAATGAATTCTTCACAAAATTCAAGAACTTGAACTTGCAGTTGAAGAACAGTGGAGTTATCAAAGAGGACAAACAATTGATCCTCTCCATTCTAAGCAAGCTTGATAAAGCTTATTCGGTATTTGTCTCTACTTTCAATTCCGGTCGGCTAACTACCCCGAATTGGAAGATGCCTACCTTGAATGCCTTCATTGAGTCCGTCACAAAAGAGCATGACAAGTTGATTCAAATGGGGTCCATAAGCTCCAAAGATTCAGCCCTATATGTTCAAGGACCCAAGATCCCAAATGGTAAAGGAAAGCAAAAGAAGGAGAAGCCCAAATTCGAGCCTCACAAGCAAAGAGAGAAAGGCAAACAAACGGATGCACCATCCAGTTCGAAGTTCAAGCAAAAGGCAAAAGAAGGTAACCAAAAATCTAAATGTACTTATTGTAACCGTGGCTTTCATCCCAAAAGTTCATGTATGAAGAAGACTATAGATCAAATGGCCCTCCTTTTGGAAAAGAACAACATAACCCTTCCTGACGATGCAAGGAAGAAGGATAGGAATGATGATCATGAAAGAGGACAAGTACTCATGGCAACTGTTTTGAATCCCACTACTCTCTTGATAGATTCGGGTGCATCGAATCATATGGCTGAAAATATTGATTCTTTTTCCTCATTCGATCCAAACAGCTCCATCCCCATCCATTTGGGAGATGACTCAAAAATTTCTTCAAAGGGCAAAGGTACGATTCATGTAGATCATGGAAGCTTTCAGAATGTTCTCTATGTGCCTTGCTTGGCTTCAAATCTTCTTTCTGTGTATCAAATGACACACACTAGTGAACCGAAGCAAGTTAAATTCAGCCCTAATACAGTTGAAATTTCTGATATCAAAAGTGGAAGACTTGTTGCAGTCGGAAAGGCAAACCACACTGCAAAATGCTATGAGTTTTCACACTTTATTCCGCTTGCAAAGCCCACTGCTCTTCGCACACATGGTAATGAGGTTAGTAGGATTTGGCATGAAAGATTTGGACATCTTAATTATAAGTATTTTCTGCTTCTCTCAAACAAATCCATGGTAGATGGTCTTCCACAACTCCGTTCCTCGAAGGGAATATGCACTGGTTGCATCATGGGGAAGCACCCCGAGCACAGATTCGACCGCGGCAAAGCTAGCAGAGCTTCTACTATTTTGGGGTTGATCCATTCTGATATCAATGGTCCGCTGCTCCATATGTCATTAAATGGTTCAAGGTATGTTTTGACATTTATTGATGATTTTTCCTGCTTTACATGGGTATTCTTTCTCAAAAACAAGTCAGAAGTGCTTGGAAAATTCAAGGATTTTAAGGATTCTGTTGAGACCCGCCACTGAGAGCAAGATCAAAGCTCTTAGATCTAATAATGGTGGAGAATATATTAAATCCGAGTTGCTGCAACTTTGTGCCCAAAGCGGAATTCAGATCCAACATACAATTCCCTACACACCCCAGCAGAACGGTGTAGCGGAAAGGAAAAACCGGTCACTGAAAGAGATGGCTACATGCATGATTGAATCAAAAGGTTTGGATGCAAATCTTTGGGCTGAAGCAATCAATGTTTCTGCATACATACAGAACCGTGTTCCACATTCATCCGTGAAAGGTATGACTCCTTTCGAAGCATTCTTTGGTCACAAACCGGATGTGTCAAATTTGAGAGTTTTTTGCTGTACTGCATGGGCTAGAATTCCTTCCAAGAAGAGACGAGCTTTGGATCCACAAAGCATCGAGTGCATACTGATAGGATATGGGGAAGAATCAAAAGCATATAAACTCATGGATATCAGATCTAAAAAGATATTCATAGAGCGCAGTGTGCAATTTGAAGAACTGCTTCAAGAATTGCAACTAGTCGAGGAAGAGACTGCCGATTCACTGCCTTCACCAGAAGAAGATCCGTGCAGCGATAATGAAGGTATGAGTTCTGATATTTCTGATATTTCAGCAGAATATGATGATCATGACATATCAGGTTCGGAATCCGACCATTATGATCCTCTTCAGTTACCAAAGTGGGCCCAAAACACTCTCCAATCTGCTGGTTCAAACCTTGGAAATCCTGCTGATCCGAGACGAACAAGAGCAGACTTTCAAAGAGCAGGTATGGAACTTTCTATTGCTGATCCATTACTTCCTGATATTTTTTATTTGATGGCTGGTTCATATCCCACATCATACTATTATGCTCACCGAGATCCCAGATGGCAAAGTGCCATGGATGAAGAGTACAGTTCTCTTCAAAAGAACAACACATGGGAGCTAGTTTCTCTTCCACCTGGAAGAAAATTAGTGAAGTGTAAATGGGTCTACCGCAATAAAGTTGCTGCTGATGGATCTATCAGCAAATACAAAGCAAGGTTGGTGGAAAAAGGTTTCTCCCAAGTCCAAGGAGTGGACTACACTGAGACTTTTGCACCGGTTGCAAAGATGGATTCCATCCGCCTTGTTTTGGCTATTTCCACATCCAAGCACTGGGAAGTGCACCACATGGATGTGAAGAGTGTATTTATACATGGAGACCTTGCTAAAGAGGTATATATGCAGCAGCCAGAGGGCTACACATCAGATCCATCATTAGTTTGCAGATTGAAGAAATCTTTGTACGGGTTAAAACAGGCCCCAAGAGCTTGGTACGCAAAGATGGACTCCTTCCTTCTTTCTCAGAATTTCCAAAGATGAAAATCTGATCCGAATGTGTATCTTCAGAGAGTTAAAGGTAATTTTTTGGTTATTGTACTTTATGTTGATGATCTTCTCATTACTGGTAGCACTCTTACTTCAATAAACAAGCTAAAAACTGCCTTAAATCTAGCTTTTGACATGAGCGATTTGGGCTTGCTGAGTCACTTTTTGGGCTTGGAGATAGCTCAAAATTTTGATGGGATCACTATATCTAAGCAAAAATATGCTTCCTACCTATTATTGAAGTTTAATATGGCTGAATGTAAGGCAGCCCCATTCCCACTCCTCTCAGGAATCAGTCTTGAGGAGGGAGATTCTACACCGCTTGCAGATTGCAATATGTATCGACAGTTGATTGGTTCACTACTTTATTTGACACACTCAAGGCCTGATATTTCATATGCCGTGAGTGCCGTGTCAATATATATGCAGCAGCCACATGATCTTCATTGGCGAGCATCCAAGCGGATCTTGCAGTATGTGCAAGGTACGAGACAGTTTGGCATACATTATGCTGCAGATTCTGAGCTTGATTTCATTGGTTTTACTGATTCAGATTGGGCAGGTGATAGCATTGATCGGAAGTCCACTTCCGGTTATGTTTTCATGATTGTTCATGGTGCTATTTGCTGGTCCATCAAAAAGCAAGCAGCCATTGCACTTTCTTCAGCAGAGGCAGAGTATCGAGGGGCAGTCAATGCCTGCATTCAGGCAGTTTTGTTGCAGGGTATTCTTTCCGAGTTTGGTTTTGGTGGCACTACTTCAACTGTCCTATTTTGTGACAATCAAAGTGCTATCAAGATCTCCACAGATCTAGTTCAGCGGAAGAGGACCAAACACATTGAGATTCATAAGCATTACATTCGACAATTGGTGCATGACCGCACCATCATTCTGCAATATTACCCTACTGATGAGCAAGTTGCAGACATCTTCACCAAGAGCTTCACTGAGAAGAAGTTCTCTTACCTCCGTTCACTATTGGGGGTGAGTTCCATCATGGTGGAGACAGATTTATCCATTATTATGCTTTAGCTTGAGGGGGGGGATTTCTTCCCACTGGGTTTTCCCTCTTTCCTCACTTAGTTTATTTTCAGCATTTTTTTGGATTATTGTATTGGGGTGACCTTTGGTCTTAGTTACCAGGGCCCCACATTATTTTTTGCACATCATAGTCTAGCTTGAGGGGGGGTGTTCGGATATCCACATCATCTTTTTCAGGATCTTGCATGCAATTAGGGTTTGCATGCAAATTCTAGGGTTTGCTTGCACTTTGCATGCATCCCAGTCACCAGGTTGATGCCTCCAGCACCTTAGCCACCTCTTTCTATCACCCGGGAGCCACTTACTTCAGTTATTTAGCCCTCCTAGTCTGAAAGGTGCCCACTTCTCACCTACTGCCAGAGAAGGGTGCACTTTCTCACCTACCACTGCAGTTCCACTTCATTTACATTCAGTTAGCTCCGATTCTCCCTGATTTGAGGCTAGTTTCACTCCTGACTGACTGTTTCACTTCCGTTGGACCTCCAGATTGACTAGATGACTTGTTCTAACTTCAGTTAGCCTCCCATGCACCCCCTACTGAGCCTCCTTCCCTTAATCAGTGCTACACACTTCAGTTACACTTGTTACACTCAGTTAGACTCAGATTGACACCTGGATGACTGGTTCTTGTGCATTGATGAGCACCACCGATTGATGATGAGGAATCCTAGTTGGAGTCAAGCTACTCCATTAAGTGATTCGAATGGCCTACTTAGTCAATTCGAATTTCTCACTCACGTTGTCAGATTGTATTGTAATTAGTCACCCTTATTGGGATATTGAGCACTGCTGCATGTTTTGCACAGTTTTACACCATATTTTCTATGTTCATCTGTTGTGATTGATTTACTTGTTCATTAGATCTGCTGTGACTAATTTTACAAGAAGAACCCTCAAACAACACCACCGTCATATGGGAAAATCCCTCCTTCTTAGGGATAAAGAATAAATCAACAACCACCAAATAACACAAATCAGTCACAAGGTAAAAATACTAACCCTTGAGTGTCAAGACCACCTCTTCCATCTCAACCAACCCCAAATCCTAACAACAGACAAGTTCAACCAGCATATAATACTGAAATAAATAACTATTGAGCATATTCGTTGGATACTATACAAGTCAATCAAATAAACCTATGCTCTGGAAAATTCATAACACATCCAACAGAAGAGCCAGAAATTGATCCACCACATTCAAGCGTAGCAACTCATACACCAGAAGATTAACTTGTAGAAGTAGAACATCATGTAGCGGATCCACCATCTCCTATTCCACCTTTTCCATAAAGAATGAAATCCAAAGAAATCCAAAAACCAGAGAATCCTATTTTAACAGAGCTCAAAAATTTATGTGTCAAGATACCACTCCTTCGGGATATTAAAGAAATTCCTATCTACAATCATTACATTAAGGATACATGCATAAAAAGGATGGGTAGAAAGTAGAAAGTCCTTGTTACAATTAATGTGATAGGAAAACTAGCAAAACTAATGATGGGGAGAGTCATTAACCCAAAATATGTTGACCCAAGGAGCCCAATAGTGGACGTTCACATAGAAGGAATTCCAATTTCCATTACCCCTATTGACTTAGGAGCAGCTATAAATGTAATGACACAAGATACCATGCTGAAACTGGACATTCAAAATCTCCTGAGACAGACATCTACGATTCGAAAAATTGCAGATACTTGTACAGTCTGTCCCGATGGAATATTGGAGAACATTATGGTCACCATAGACTCTTGTAAATACCCTATTGATTTCATTGTCATCCACACTAAAGATAAACTCAATGGATATCCCATTATTCTTGGAAGACCATGGATCGCAACAGCTGATGCTCACATAACATGCAGGCAAGGAGATACGACCATCACTAACAGATTACAAACCAAAAATTTGAATCTATACCCTCCTGCCAGACCTCATATAGATATTCATAAACATTGGTGGCAATATGAAAAGAATGATCAAGACCAACACATACATCTTGTTATAACCATAGATACGGACCTAACATTAAAAAAATCACACGAGGACACAATCATTTCAAATTTTATGCAGAATATTTATGATCACTCAATTACCATTGGAGATCATTTACCAGTAGGTGAATTAGATGTAGAGCAGCACATATGGAAAAAAATCTATCTCATGGAAGAAACAAAGGCAACCATCAAAACCATAGAAATTGCTCCTAACGTAACATTGCAGATTAGTAATCACTTACTACTAGATAAGGAAGAAAAGGTAATCCAACTCCTTAGAAACTATCAAGCAGCCTTAAATGCATGGATCTGTCCTGACATGAAAGGAATAAGTCCATCTATTTGTCAACATCACATATATATCAAAGAAGGAGAAACCCTGTTAGGCAGCCACAATGCAGGATGAACCCAGCATTGAGAGACATTGTTAAAAAAAATTACAAAAATTCCTGGATGTTGGATTCATATACCCAATTTCGGACTGTGAATGGGTCTCACCATTAGTAATTGTTCCAAAGAAGGGAGGAAAATGGAGAGTCTGCATAGATTACAGAGAGATGAATAAGGCTACAAAGAAGGATCACTTTCCCTTACCATTTATTGACCAAGTTCTGGATACTCTAGCTAGAAAGAAATTATTTTCCTTCTTGGATGGGTTCAGTGGATACAACCAAATCCAAATTCATCCAACAAACTATGACAAAAACACCTTTACCTGTCCATGGGAAACATTTTCCTACAGAGTCCTTCCTTTTGGACTTTGCAATGCTCCTGCTACATTTCAAAGGGAAGTCTTGAGTATTTTCGTTGATTTCATCCATGACCATATGGAAATCTACATGGATGAATTCACCCCATATGGAGAAGAATTTGAAGAAGCTCTCGCAAACCTAGAGAATGTTCTTAAAAAATGTATTGAAACAAACCTTTGCTTAAGCAATGAAAAATGCTGCATATTGATGGATGAGGGGGTATTGTTAGGAAATTATGTCTCTAAAAGAGGAGTAACATTAGACCTTGCAAAAATCCAAGTAATAATCAACATGCCTCCTCCACAGAAAGTAAGAGATGTTAGAAGCTTCATAGGGAAATAGGGATATTATAGGAGACTCATACAAAATTATAGTAAAATAACTACACCAATTTTTTCTTTAATGACTAAAGATGCAGAGTTTCAATGGAGCGATAGCTGCAATCAAGCATTTGAATATATCAAGCAAAAAATCATGGAGGCACCTGTCTTACAAGGATCGAATTGGCAGCTTCCTTTCCACATACATTTTGATGCTTCAGATACAACAATAAGTGCAGTTCTCGGTCAAGAAGAAAATAAGGTTCCATATTCCATCTACTACATTAGTAAGAACCTTGCAGGACCAGAGATCGAATACACTACCATAGAGAAGGAATTCCTTGTTGTCATTTACTCCATCAACAAGTTCAAACACTACATCATTGGATACAATGTATTCATCCATACTTATCACTCAACAATCAAATATTTAATGAATAAATCAAATGTTAATTGTAGAGTAATTAGATGGATTTTTTATTACAAGAATTTGATATAACCATTGTAGACCAACTAGGGAAACATAACACTGTAGCATATGTTTTGTCCATACCAACACATGTTATAGATAAGGAGATAATAGATGACACATTTCCATATGAACACCTATTTTTCATCTCTGCACACACCCCATGGTTTGCTAACATTGCAAATTATTTGGCCACTAGGGAGTTTCCTAAACACTTTACCTACAACTAGAGATCCAATATAATAAGGAAGAGGGTCCCATTCACATGGATCCAAGGATATCTTTTCATAAAAGGAGCAGATTACATCCTGAGAAGATGAATTGAGAGGATGAGGTTCATGGCATACTTCATTCCTGTCGTGATGAGCCATGTGGTGGAAATTATGCATCTAAAAGGACAACATACAAAGTTTTGAAAGCAGGGTATTATTGGCCAACGTTGCACAACGATGCAACAAATTACGTTTCCAGATGTGATGAATGTCAGAGAATGGGGAAACCAACTTAGAGAGATGATATTTTAATCCATCCCCATATTACAATAGAACCTTTTGAGAAATGGGGGGTGGACTTCATTGGACCCATTGATCCGCCATCAAACATGAAACACCCCATTCTAGTGTGCACTGAAGTCATTAATACTGGCCAACAAAGAATCAGTAGCAAAGTTCTTAACTGAAGAAATTTTTGCCATATTTGGAGAACCAAGGGATCTTGTCATAGACAAAGGAGCACAATTTATATCAAATTTGATAGAAAGCATCCTGAAAATTAACAAAGTAAAACACAGATAGTTAGCATCATATAATCCTCAGGCCAATGGCCAAGCATAAGTTACCAACAAAGAAATTGAAAATATTCTCACTAAAACAGTACAAACTCACCAAAGGGATTGGGAAGATAGAATCCATGAAGCAGCCTAACCGTACACCACCACCTGGAAGACTACTTCAGGATTTACACCATATTAACTAGTTTATGGAAAAAAAATAATGCTGCTAGTAGAATTCGAGCTTAAGACATTAAGGACAAATTTGGAATTTAATATGGACCTATCCACAGCACAAAGTGAAAGAGTACTTCAACTCAATCAGTTAGATGAAATCAAACAACAAGCCTTACACCATACAAAAATAATCTAGCAGCAAAGAAAATCATGGCATGATAAATTCATAACGACAAAAGACTTCAAGGAAGGAGACTAAGCCATACTCTACGACTTGAGGTTTAAGGATTTTAAAAGAAAATTGAGAACCAAATGGTTGGTGACCTACCAAGTTGACATTATCTATGACAATGGTTATGTTCAAATCTCAACCATAGATGAGGATATAATGTCATTATTGGTTAATGGTCACAGACTGAAACTCTATAAAAAAACCTCTCAGCAAGGAAGATTTCATAGAGACTCTCAAGAAAACATAACTATATGTAATACTAGGGTAGCAATGCCCTTATCAAATATGATCATCAATATAGTTATATATAATAAAAAAAGGAAAAAAAATAGAAAAAATAGAAACATCCTTAGATGAAAACCTTTAACAAGGAATCTAGGGAAACAAAATAATTTTTACTAATCCACTCCAGGACATTACAAAGACACACCCTACAGAACATCTATAGTTTGCATCACTTCTATAAAAAGCAAAAAAAAAATGCTACTCACCACAAGAACAAACAGTAAGTTAATCCAATGTACGTCTACTCATCTATATATCTAAATTTGATCTCTGATATTCTTTTAATTAGTGAAAGTACCATATTTTTACCAACTTGAAGAGAAAATCAACCATAAAGTTGCGGGGCGGAGGGGGAGTAGTAAAAAGAAACAAAAAGAATTCATGGAAACTTGGGTGCAAAAAACAGTATCTCATGACAGTCGTGGCAGTTTTTTTCTTTTCCTAGAAGAAAAGGCAATGTTTTGCACATGCCAAAATACGTGTCACATGCCACATCGGAGGAAACAAGTGGGTAGATGAGCTTGGAAGGGATCGACGAGACTCATGAAAAGGATCTAATCACTGCCATATTCCACCTCCAATGAAAAGGATAGATGGGACAATCAGTACAACCTAAGGGACGAGTGGGAAATGATGAGAGGAAAAGGAGGTTGGAGAAATTCAAATCACACATCGGGTTATGATGAAAGGGGAATATAACATGACAAGCAAGTTTTAATGATCATAATTCACCACCCAAAGTTGAACCTGGACTCAAGGAACCCACGAGAAGGTAGCACCCTGAGAAACGAGAAGCACAAAGGCTAACATCGAGAAGCCAAGAGAGAACAGGTAATTGGAAGTCCCTCTATAAGTAAAGAGTTTCTTTGAATACTGTTAAAATCTATTTCAAACTTTGTGCATAGTTTGTCAAAAGAGGTTTATCGGAATGACTAGGATTTTCATTAAGAGAGAACCCACAAACCATTCCAAGTTGTTTAAACACCCAAAGGCCTTGAAATATTTACAAGACGTGGGATGGAACCAATATTTTCAAAAACTAGATGGTTACCATGAGGAATTTTCCAATAAAATGAAGAATATTGATTATGATAATTATCAAATAGAGGTGAGGGGAGTTACCATTGAACTTAATGAAGAAGTGTTAAGTAGAGTTACTGGTCTTCCCAAGGGAATTAGACGGGATAAGGATGACAGGGAGCTTTCTCAAAAAGACAAGAAACATTTGTTTTCATTTCATAGAGAAGTATGAGGAATCTAAGGGGAGTATAATGAGGGAATGACTGCCATAACCATGGGGAGAGGCATCTCTCATAGTCATTTATATATTACTTGTTATGGTCGGAATTCCCAAGTACATGCCTACCATTTTCGTATCTTAAACCTCTTAAGGAACCTCAAGTGGAAAAGGGCAGGGAAAAATATCAGTCTTCCCTAGTTTTTCTTTAAAGCCCCTACCTCAATGAGATTCAAGTATCAGTTGGGAAAGGCAGATGCATTATGTCGCGATGGGTTATTCAAGCTGATCATTTGTGATACCCTGGTGAGTGAATACATCCCCTTGAATTGGGATAGGTTCCTGAAAATTAGTCAAACTGAAATAAAATTCTTTCATAAAAATGAATCCCCTAGCTAGACAAGCAACCCAACAAAAGAAGGGGTCTCAAAAGAAAAGCGTCCCAAAGAAAAATGGTTTTGTTTATCAAAGAATCAGAGCTAGTCGTAGAAGAGTGATAAGTTACGATGAGGAAGAAGAACCTAGGGAAGAGAAAGAGGAAGAAAAAATTACATATGCCCTCCTCCACCTAGGTAAGAAAGGAAAAAGCTTTTCTAAGAAAATAACCCTGCGAACCAGTGAACAAGAAAAGCTTGAAAAGAAGAAGAAAAAGGAAGAACCCCAAATTGTACAGCACTCACTCTCAGAAACTGATTCTCCTCATGAGAAACAAGCTTATGAGTTAGATGATGAAGACATGGAGGAGGTTTTTCCTGAGAAAGACATTCAATAGGAGGAAGGGAGAATCTCTCCTGGATATCAATAGGAGATAGAGGATATGTCCGTTGAACTCCAACATAATGTAGAACAAACAGAAAATCCAGAAAATGTGCCTAGTTCTTCAACAACCAGTGACAATATCTAGCATTAAACTTCATGAAATAATCAATGAAAAGGATGTGGAAATTGTGAAGCTCGTGGGGAATCTCAAGGAGATGGAGTAGGAAGTGTTAATATAGAATAATATTTCCCATATAGTAGAAGCTCTAAAATCTTCTTCTTCTAACATGCAGGGGCATCAAGAAAAATAAATACACCCCCTGGAAAAGAAGTTGAAAGTCATTAAAATGCAGTATGAAGAGGAAAATAAATAGGTAATGAACAAGAACCTCGTGTTAAAAGGATAGTTGGAAGGTTGTGAAGCCGATCTGAAGGATGAAATCAGGGGAAAAGCTAAAGCAGATGAGCAATGTCAGAAAATATTTAACATCATGAACCAGATCATTTGTTGTAGAACACCATCAAGATTATATTTGGTCTTCTTAAGAGAAACATAGATTTGGTATCAGCTCAGGAGGATATAGTCCAGGAGATCAAAATAGTTGGATACCCCCAAGGAATTCATAGAAACCTGTCAGGGAGTTGGAGAGCTTGGAAAGGACCATCTCAACGAGTTCCATCTTCAAAATTTTATCCTACCTCACCCTTACATATGGTCCCAAAATCCTTGTATAGGAGATGTGCAACTCAAAGCACTAGGTTCTTGGCTCTCTAATGAATATAAAACATCCACTGAAATGATCCATTATTTCGAGATAGAAAATGACACTCAATTGTGGATAAGGGTGGAGGCATTTATAGTGGATAATGTCATCACTTCTCATCATCTTATGATCCATGATAAAGATATGGTACCAATCCTAAAAGAAAAAAAAATGATGCCCTTTCCCATTTTAAAGACCTAACATTTGCAGGGAATAAAAATATGATCATACAGTTCATTACAAAGAGATGGAAAGGCATCCCTCCCCAGCTCCAAAAGATAGAAGTACGCTCACCTTCAAACATGGATAAACCCCTCTTCAGGTCCACTTTGTACCTCACCTCAGTAGAAAAGTTAGGACTACAATGTATTGGGCTAAGATTCAACCCACTATTGCTCCTATCAAACGATAATCAAGAATGGAAGCAAGATGAGGGAGCAACCAGTTGGGAGAAGAATCATAAAGATAAATGATTATACCAGTCAGGAGCTATGACTAGTTTTTATGCTTGTAAAATCAAACCTAAAAAAAAACTTGAGCACACAAAGGACCCAGAGTCAGTAGTTGGTTTCACAGAGACATGCAAATGAGGTAGTTGGGGGGCGATGATGGCTCCCAACAATAGTTAAGAAAAGGCATCTAAATCCTTCTCTAAATCAGTCATTTTGGTCCATTAAGGAAGTGTTATGGTATCAAGTTGGTGGATGATGAGTGCATCCTAGTTAGGATTATAGAAGATCTCAATTTATATATTATAGATTTTGTAGTCTTCCTTTTTCTAGCTTAAAATACATTATATAACACTTATTTGGATGGGTGTTAGCAGTATATTTTTTCTATAGGTTCTGAACTAAGGCATCAAGCCAATTTGGATAGGAATAACACATAAGAGAATCAATTTACTTGCAGTTCTTTGGTGCAGATCAAAGTGATGTGAAAGAGTTCCTAAATTGTAGCATTTTTGTATGGACCAGTGCACAGGGAAAGTAAAGCTGAAAGGAAGAAACTGCAGTTACTAAATACTAGTCCCAATATGCGACGAGTTCTAAAGAAATATATGATCGAGGCCTAGTCCCTAAGTACTGGACTGAGCTTAGTTAGACTGCCACTATGCGTTGTCCTCCATAGAGCACCTCTTGAAAGCATAATTAGGTACTAAAATTTATTTTGATTCATAGTTTTAGAGATAGATATTTAAGCAGTGTCGCCTGGATTACAAAGGAGACCCATTTTGTTTGTATGAACATGGTTGCTTTCCACAGTTTGTAAGCAACATACATTTTGAGACTTATTATGTCAAAACAATTATTTTTAAACTAATGAAGATTTCCATTATTCTAGTTTATTGAGTAATTTATGTTCCTGTATTTCCATGGATAAGGGCCCATCCATAGGCAATTTTAGGAGCATGTGTGTTGAGTTAGATTAGATTGCTTTCTTCTGACTGAGATAGTTCAGAAAAGATTTACTGTAGTTTGTAGACGATTTATAGTATGTTGATAGAATAGAGTTAATAGACTATTTTTGCATCTATGATACAGTTTAAATGCTTTGTTATTACTTCTGCAATTTCCAATTCAGTAATTATTTCTAAACATGGGATCTTATTATGTGAACTCGGTTAAGCATTGTTGTTCTAAGTTGTTTTATTAATTGCATAAGAATTAAGTGTAATCATATGCCTAGACTCGATGTGTAATTGGTAAGTTAGATCAGGAGTCGTTCCTCAAAAGGTTTTCCTAAAGCTCAGTGAGGAATGTCCTGAAACTAGTCCATGAACCATTGACAAAGGAGTTTATTCCTATCTAGATTATGGGATCTATGTCCCTAGGAACCCTTAGGTCATAGGTTAGAAATTTATTTTCCTTATTATCTGCAATATTTATTTTGCTGCTTTAGAATATTGCTAGGCATCATTAGAAGTTTCTTTCTGGGTTGCACATATTGTGTAGGACCCTCAAAAGTTTGTATGAATCTCTGGGTTGATGATTAAATGGAAGGTTTAGATAGAATACCCTTGCCGGTGTCTTGTCCCAACAAGATACAATATTGTTGTTGATTGATTGAGCCCGTCAAAAGGCATGCATTTAAAACATGCCTGGGCATTTAGATCTCACATTGGATTACTATTTCTTGAATTTAAATTTCACTACTCATTTTACTCTTGCAGGTTGTAGATTTGTTAAGTACGGATCAAGAGAAATGGAAACACAATCTATTGATGCTCTAAATGGAACCTTTGTGATGGAGGTTATAAATGGCCTTATTGTTTGATATGGAATTTTCCATCTGAATTGCATTAGCATTTTTATCTACAAACCTTATGTAAAATGAATGCTTGCAGGGTTGTCAGGTTCCATTAATTGTAAGATTTGTTGATTTCAAGAAATGTAGAATTGGATTAGATGCCCCTTATCCTACATTTGGACGGAAAGGATTTGGTTATGGACCAGATCGAGCTAAGTAAGTTGGTACATATATATTCACGACTTGGATATTTTACTGCTTTATGATTTCCATTAGTAACAATGTTTAAAAAAATGTGTACTTCAGAAGCATTTCAGGTCATGGATGTGTCACAAGTGGCCAATGCCTACCCACAATTGCACACCACTTGGGTGGACAGATAAGGGGTTGTTCTCCATTTGCTAATTCTTTTCAACATGGAAATATGGTAGCTTCTAGATAGAATACTATTGAGGGAACCTCTCACGTGGTATGTGACCCTTATAGTTGTAAAATCTAATGATTTGATCATCGTAGTTGAGATAGAAAACATTTTTTTTGTTTCGATGCATGGAAGGAAATAAAACAATTTTGGAAATTTACAGGTTGGACCAATGAGGGGGATAAGAGAACTATTGCATGGTTCTCCATGGATACCTATACAAATGGCTCCACAAAGGATTTCTCCTAGATTGAGTGCAACCCCTTCACTTGGTGAGGTAATTGTCAATAGATTTGATAATAAGCACAGGATAGAGAATTGGATGTGTTGTACAAAAGAAAGAACTTGCTTGTCTAAATTATTGAATATTTTATGTAGGGCTTCAATTAAGCTCATATGAAGCCACAAAATCAAACATATGTTCAACATTTTCCTCAAATAAAACAACAATGATATGTTCAGGAAGATAATACTGAATTTGATTATGTTCAAGTAGATAATACTAAAATTGATTATTTATTATATAGTGATACTGATAACATTGATGAAATTTGGAGAGGAGAGGATCTTGGAGATGATATCTCACCCTCATTAGAGGATATGGAGTATCATGATACTTATGTGGTGTAATGTGGCAAACACACTAATCTAGAGGTTATTGGAATTCAATTACTCCAAAAAAGGAAAATCTGCCTGCAGAATTGCCCTTTGATGGTACTGTTGTGAAGAGGGTTCGATTGTAGATGTATCCAATGCAAGACTATACTATTGAAAATAAACAAGGTGGATACATTGCTTACCCCAACCATGATTATATATATGAGCCACAAAAGAAATTTGTCTTCTTTGATAGTTTTAACGAGCAGAATCATAATTCAAAGGTACATAATTGAACTAAACTTACAACAATAATTAGATTAGAATGATACAAGATTTTTCTTCTTTGGATATTTGTAGCATCTATGGTAAAATTTATATATTCCATGTTGCTCCTATTTTTATTTTTCTCTCTGCATCCTAAATTCACTGCTTTCATTTGTTTGGAAATTGAAAATAATAATGGGCTTCCCTCCTTCCCATTTGATGGGAGATATTAGTAGTACCTTGATTTTATTTAACAAATAAAGAGGAACTAATATGTGTGGCTGATTTTATGGGATTATAGTGTTTTTGTCTAATTTAGTGTAATATTTATGGAATGTTACAACACAACTTCAATATCGGAAGCCCATAGCACCGACAAGGAAAATAAATACCATTAGAGAAGGTAATGGGACTATAGAAACAATAATCCTTTCTTTTCAATATGCATTGGTGTGAATTTGATGATTGGTTTGGTTGCATTTGCATTTTTTTGTAAAACTCAAGGAACTATTCCAATTTTCCAACTAATGAGTGTCTTGCATTACAAATAATGTACCATATCATTTGAGAGATCCATTGACAAATGGAATTCTTGGTATGAATTGCCAGAAATCTCATTCATTCAAAGTCTTGAGCAATTCATTTTCAGAGGACAACAATCAACCAGGAACTAGTAGTATGGGTGGAAGTTGTATCTCTGTTGAAAGGATATCACAATGACCAATGTAAAGAGGATAATATTGACAACCTTAACATCCTCACATGCAAAAATGAATGGCACTAGTTGTATCCCAAAAACTATATAGTTGTCTTCTTGTCATTTTAATTGTGTTTATTTCTATAAAGGTGCTTGATATGTTTGGTGGAAAACGATAATAGAAACCCAAGTCCTTGCTACCTAAAAAATGCAAGCTAGAGAACTTCATTTCTTTAAAGCAGGTGATATGTGGTTAATTTTGTATTTTCCAAATTATGAGTAATATGTACTTTCTTCTCTATTTTACTTTGCAAACATTAGACTACTCTTACATGGCTTGTATATTGGGAATATATAAAAAAAGGTTCACAATACATTTATCTTTCCTGTTTGATTCCATCTAAATAAATTTTGTTTTAAGCATTCTCTGTTATATACCTAGAAACTAAAGGACAAATTTAGGATGGAGAGAGTAAATTTCTTTTAATCTATTCATTACCCACCTCCATACTCAGCCATGGAAACATCAACATCAAAAAGGATTCCAAAATATCTCATGATTTGAATTAACTAAATAATTTTCCATTTTAAAAGTATCATATTTGGATAATCTTCTTGTTGATTAACCATAAATTCATTCCCTACAACTACACCATATGCAACATTAAGGGTACCAACATATTTTATAGTTCCCTTCACTGAATCCTACGTCAGATCTAGTATTAGAGATGAATATTCATTGGTTGAACACTTATATGGTATTTAACTTGTATGTTAATAATTGTTTGCACAAGTTACCTTTATTTTATTGTTTATTTATGCATAACTATGTTGTTTATAATGTGTAATTGCTTTCAACAAGATAGTTGCATAGAAGATCCAACTTAAGTCCTAGCTTAATAAATGCAAGAAATGAATAAGGGGCTTGAAAGAGTTGATCAAGAACTCATTACAATAGAGACTATGTTACTTTGTCGGTAGGATTTTTGAAGGTCTATTATAATGAATGTTTTGGCACTAGTTAGTTGTTAGTGTGTTGTACTACTTTGTTACTACTAGTGGAACATCAATAAGCATGAAATTATAATTTTAGTTTTCTCTTGGGACTATTACTTGCATTTTCATTTTTAGTGTGAACTTTGATTCTATTTAAGGGTGCTAGATCAATGGAAGAGCATTGCCTTATAGGCAGGAGGTTGGTGGTTTGATTCCTCTGTGCCCTTTTTACATAAATCAATGACTAATTAACAACAATCAATGACTAGTTAACAACAATCAATGACTAAATAAATGACCAGTTAACAACAATCAATGACTAAATAAATGACCACTTAAAATCAATCAACGACTAAATAAATGATCAATTAACAACATTCATTGACTAAATGTACTACCAAATAATGATAACTAATGACTAAATAGCGATAATAAATGACCAAATAGTGACAATTAATGACCAAATATATGACTAATATATGACCAACGATGTTATTTTTTCATCATTTAATTCAATATGATCTAGGATCTTAACTGAGAGAACAACATGTATAACATATCAAACACAAGAGACAAGAGACACAAAGCATTTCATCGGGGAAAACCAAGAAGGTGAAAAACCCCGCAACTTCCTCAGAGATAGAATGAGCACCAATACAAAGATCACAAAGATCAAACCCCAAAACAAGAGATATTCTCATAGTAGCTTCTCCTCCTCCACTTTTGCGCACTCCTCCTCTCTCTCACTAATGCGAAGTGAGTGAGTGAGTGAATAGAATGAGAGACTCACACTCTCTATTTATACAATGAATTGACTTTCCTTTAACCCTAACTGGGCCGACTTCCTAAGGAAGCCTAATAACCCATCCACATGTCACTCGGCTGACCCCACTAGGTTGGTCTAATAATCCTTTAACCCACACTGCACCAACCCCTCTAAGGTGGTATAATAACCCATCAAATATAAGTTACGACACTTATAATGTAACTTGTGACACTTGCAAATACAAATGACGACACTTCCAATCGGAGGAATAAAACATCTCCGTTGGGGATACAATAAAGTACAAATGTAATACATACAATATACAAGTGAATATCTTCTGAAGTTACAAATACATCAACACTTCCTATTAACTAGGAAGGTATTCTCTTGACACAGGTCATCAATATATATAGGCACAAGTCTTCAATACTGGAGCTAGATCATCGTCACTGGATTACTGGAGCATCATCGTCATTGCTACTATACTCGTCATCTCAATCACTGGCGCTATCTCTCAATTCTTCTTGTCATAGGAAATTCTACAGATCCATCCCTTTTTCATGCTGGATGTAGGCATAGCCTCCTATAGGTCTTCATCGTCTCTGCGAGCAGGCCATCCGGTGGAATCTAGGGACTGATTACGTGCATCAACAAAACCTCGCAAGAGCATCACAAGACTAATTATGAGCTTACTGCTCAATGTATAGGATCTCCCAGGGAGATATTACATGTGACCTCGCAAAACCTCACAAGAGTATCCCAAGACTGATTACGAGCTTACTGCTCAACCTATAGGATCTCCCATGGATCTATTATATACGACCAAGAAAGAAAAACCTCGCAAGAGTATCCCAGGCCTAATTACGAGCTACAACTCAACCTATAGGATCTTCTAGGGAGCTATTATATGCTTCCAAGCAAAACCTCGCAAGAGCATCCCAGGACTGATTGCATGCCCAACACAACCTGCAAGATCTCCCAGGGTGAAATTACATGCCACAGACAAAACCTCGAAAGAGCATTTTCCAAATCTCCCAAGGCGTTATTATTTTTCCATAGGAAAAAACTCGCAAGAGTATCTGCAAATCTCCCAGGGCACTATTATATGTCCCTCCAAGAAAAACCTTGAAAGCGCATTTTCCAAATCTCCCAGGGAGCTATTATATGCCATAGGAAAAACCTCGCAAGAGTATCTGCAAATATCCCAGGGCGCTATTATCTGCTTATCGCACAACCTGTCCACAACCACGAAATATCATCCTCACACTCATGATCCTCTTGATCATCCTCACACGAAGCATCATCCCTATGCCCATGATCATACTGATCATCATCATACAGTGCATCATCCTGATGCACATCATCATCACATGATCATCCTGATAATTGTTGTCTAGAGCATCATCCTGATGCTCATCACACATGATCAACCTGATCATCATCTGGAGCATCGTCATGATGCTCATCACACAACACTTACATCCATAGCCATGGGAAGGATCCTCCTACCACCATGCTTGGAATGGCTCCTGCAAATGTGTCTCATCACTTCCTCTTCGAAGTATCTTCTATCTAAAGAACACTAAGCCTCTCTCTGAAGTATTCGAACTTCACTCTGGCTAGTGGTTTGGTCAACACATCTGCAATCTGCTCATCCGTCGCAACATACTGGAGCTTCACTGCTCCTCTCTGCACCATATCCTTGATATAGTGATACTTTATCTCGATGTGCTTTGACTTGTAATGGAACATAGGGTTCTCACATAACTCTGGTTGTCACAGAAGATACAAGTAGCATCCAACTGGAGATCAAATCAATCAGACAGTAGCTTCCTTAGACATACTGCCTCACAACTAGCTGAACAAGCTGCGACATACTCTGCTTCGGCTGTACTCAGTGCTATGCAGGATTGCTTCCTTCTAAACCAAGAGATCACACCTGATCCCATACTGAAGCAGCACCCCGAAGTGCTCTTCCTATCTACAGCATTACCTACCCAATTTGAATCAACATAACCCTCTAGGTTAAACTTTTGATTAGCATCATACTTGAGCCCATAATCAACCGTACCCTTCATGTACTCAGAATATGCTTTACAGCAATCAGGTGAACATGTCTAGGATCCGTCAGGAACTGGCTCAAGGTGTTCACCGCAAAGAAAATATCTGGTCTCGTGTTCATCAGGTACATCAAGGACCCAATCATCTGATAATACATTGTGGCATCAACTAACTCTGATGAAGGATCACTCAACAGATTCAGTTTCGATGCCATAGGTGTGGCCATGACCTTGCATTCCATCATCCCAAATCGCTTCAGGATCTCTACTGCATACTTCCCTTGTCCAAGGAAGATCCCATCTGCAATTTGCCACACCTCCATACCTAGAAAGTAATGCATCAGACCCAATTCCTTCATCTCGAACTCGGCAGAAAGATTCCTCTTCGTGTCGGCAATCAATCTATCCTCACCTATCACAAACAGGTCATCCACATACAGTAGGAGTATCATTGGATTGCCTTCCTCAACCTTGTAGTAATGGTTGGAATCCACTTTACTCTTGGTAAAGCCCAAACTAGATAGGAAGCTGTTTATCCTATCGTACCATGTCCTGAGTGCTTTCTTTAATCCATACAAGGCTTTCTTCAATCTGCACACATATGACTCCCTGTCATGTGTCTCAAAACCGAGTGGCTGCTCCACATACACTTCGTCTTTGACTACACCATTCAAGAAAGTTGTCTTGGCATTCATTTGGTGTATCTTCCACTTCATCACTGCAGCTAGGGAAAGTACTATTCTGATGGAAGTGTATCTGGCTATAGGTGCAAAAGTCTCTTCATAATCTATCCCTTCTTTCTGGGAGAATCCATGAGCCACAAACCTTGCCTTGTATTCTCTATGCTGCCATTTGCAGCATGCTTGATATTGTAGATCCACTTGGAAGTCACAACAGACTTCCCTTATGGTCTTGGGACGACATCCCAAACATCATTCTTCATGATCGAATGGTATTCCTCGACCATGGCATCCTTCCATTCCTGCATCCCGGATCCTAGGAACTTCAGATTCTTCAATATCTTCAATAGGTAGTTTTATGGATTTGTTGAGTCTTTGTCGCTTGTTCTTCGAAACAAGTATCTCTTGTAGGTGATGGTACACGGTCTTTCCTACAAGACAAGTTCAATTGCATGATTAGAAACATCTCATAGATTTCAGAACAAATTCTTACACATAAATACATATGTCATACAGTCATGCAATTATCTTAGCCAATGCTTCAATACAACATTGTTAAGAGTGTGCACAACTCCCAACATGTCAGCAAAGAGGTTTCATTCTAGATAAGTAGCAATGGAATGTTGTACAGTACCATAGGACACTTACCTATTACTTGTATATTAGTAGTATCTTGTTCATTAATGCAACTTTTCTAAAATGCATAATATACATCCTAAATCTAGGAACATAAGTATGTATATGACTGAACAATATCATTTAAGTATTCATATGTACCAGAAATGACAATTCAAATACTTATCTTTGTTTGCTTGTTGGGTGGACTCCCTCTCAATCTTTGCTTCCTTACAGGAATTACTGGAGTGTGCTCCCTCTTGATCTTTGCTTCCTTGTAGGAACTGCTAGAGTGTGCTCCCTCTTGATATTTGCTTCCTGGATTATCTGTCTTTGAACTTATATCCATCCTGGACCACTATGCGTGCTTAAGTGTTCACTAGTGTCATCATTGTGTCATCCTCAAGAATCCAAGATCTCACACATAATCATGCATGCATTAGTATAATCTCAATACTATCAAAACATTATGATTCTAAATATGTATGGTGATGATCACTTCATCCACAAGTAATTTATCACAAGCGTTAGTGTTCAAGGTTTTTAGGGAGTACTTCTTTTACTCATGAATATTCTTATTTGACCATAGGACTATTCTAGTTTGTTATATCATTAATCAAAGTAAGAAGCATAATATGCATAAACCCATGATTATTCAAACCTATAACTTCATGAATAATCATTATCAATCATACAAAAGTATACTTATATGATACCCTAACACAAGGTAGGATTCTACTTTGATATAGGAAAAACGTACCTGGATTATCATGTTTGCGAGTTATGTCTAACATACCCAAACAATGTCTTCTTTGTTATCTTCAATGATTTAGAGACCTTGTGATAGTAACCTGCATATCTCATAAGTTAAGCATTGTAGAACCAAATTATACATACCTCGTAAGTAGAGCTTCTATGTGATCAATGGCTATGGATGAGTCTTTGTCTTCATGTCACCATGGTCATATGTTCTTGATCTAGAACTTGATTTGACTTTCTTGATGTACCTTTCATGTTAGCGGACAATATCATCCTTATACAACACCACAGTGCATTAGTACAATCATAAGTGTCACAACCTAATCAATGAATGTATTCTATCATTCACATGCATTCATACTTTTACTAAGGTGATAATACAAGTCTAAAATTAATCAAGATTGTACTAACCTTAATAATATGAAGACAAACTTAATCATGAACAGATTTCAACACATACCTGTATCTCCTCAAGTCATACATGTCGGGATTGCTTGTAGTCTTTTGATGTAAGGCCTTAGCCTCATCTCCCTCTGGAACTGGAAATTCTTCACTTACGTAGGTGTCCAATTCATTCTATTCTAGGATTAACCAAATCCTATGCACTTTGATTTGTTGAAACTGGATCTGGAGCTGTCTAGGGTTTGACAGAGAAACCCTAAAAATCCAAACTTGGAATTTCAAACTTCTGTCTGGATAGGGAGATGCAATTGACTGAGGTGATAAAGCTAGTGTGCTCAGATTTTTAAAACTCCAAAAATTGATCCTCCAAAAATGACCTATGAATTTCGGATTTGCAACTTCTGTCAAAATCTGGTTTTTTGGTTTTTCTGGTCCAAAACCCGAACTAGGTTTTGATAGATCCCAGGGTTCTGCACAACCAAAAAGTTCGATCTTGGGCTCTAAACTTTGATTTTTCCAAGGAGCATCCATCCGTGGTCTCAGATTCCAAAAATTCCAACTTTTGTAGAAACCCTAATTTCCTGCAGCAGTGACAAGCCAAAAATGAAAGTGCTCAGATTCCAATTCTGTTTTGACAGAAATATATGTCATATTGTTTCTAATGCATGTCTGAAATTTCGGATCCTCAAGGTCTGAAACTTCGGCCTGTGGTAGATTGACCTGTCATCTTTCCAACCCCATAGATCTGAGCTTCAATGGATTCTCCATGAGAGAGATATGCCAAGTGTCGCAACATGACCTGTTTATGGGATGAAACAACATAGCGAACTTGTACGGAGTGCCACATGTCACTATTTCAACTTCGGCCTTTGAAACCAAGACTTGTGAAACTACAGTCCGTTCCCTAATTGAAACGTTTTACGGAATTTAATTTGGAGCTTCCTATCCCGAGATATGACCTTTATGCCTAGGTCACCTATTTAGGGATGAGTTCTGGAAGAGGCAGAAACCCTAAATTGTATGAATCATATATCACAGAGTACAACGAACATAAGGTTGATCTTCGGAAACAAGGTACATGAACATTTCATCTTCAGTGTGTAAAGGTTTCAGATCCTAAACCTTCTCCAAAATGGATTTATAGGGAAAGTTCCACGATGACTAGTTTGAACTAAACTAAGCCCTAGCTTCCAATTTGTCGCAAGTGCAACAAGTGTTGTAAATTCCATACAATGCCTTCCTTCAGGCTAGCTTTGATACCATGTTATTTTTTCATCATTTAATTCAATATTATCTAGGATCTTAACTAAGAGAACAACATGTACATCATATCAAACACAAGAGACAAGAGACACAAAGCATTTCATCAGGGAAAACCAAGAAGGTGAAAAACCCTACAACTTCCTCAGAGATAGAATGAGCACCAATACAAAGATCACAAAGTTCAAACCCCAAAACAAGAGATAGTTTCCTAGCAGCTTCTCCTCCTCCACTTGTATGCACTCCTCCTCTCTCTCACTAATGCGAAGTGAGTGAGTGAGTGAATAGAATGAGAGAGTCACACTCTCTATTTATACAATGACTTGACTTTCCTTTAAACCTAACTGGGCCGACTTCCTAAGGAAGCCTAATAACCCATCCACATGTCACTGGGCCGACCCCACTAGGGTGGTCTAATAACCCTTTAACCCACACTGGGCTGACCCCTCTAAGGTGGTCTAATAACCCATCAAATACAAGTTATGACACTTACAATGTAACTTGTGACATTTGCAAATACAAATGACGACACTTCCAATCCGAGGAATAAAACATCTCCATTGGGGATACAATAAAGTACAAATGTAATACATACAATATACAAGTGAATATCTTCCGAAGTTACAAATACATCAACAAATGCATGAATCAATTCAAGCAATTTATGACCAAGTGATAAATGACCAATTTGGTTGGGTGATAAGTGACTGCTAATTTATGACCAACGGTCATGTGAGACAATTTAGTCATTTATCACCCATTTTTAGTAATTTTTTTAGTCACTTATCACCCAATTCGTACTAGTGTAATTAGCCTCTGATCTACTTCATACTATACAAAAACCCTTATTTCCAAAGGGCATATATCTGAGATCATAGAAAACCAATATCTGAAACTTATTCCCCAAGTACTTCAATATCTCTAATTTAACTCCTCCAAGTTTCACTATCTGAAATGTCCTGGAACAAAATTTATAGAGAAAATACCAAATTGACTTGTTTAAAGATGATTTCAGGATCATTCAGAATCCCTAACTTCCTAAGGTCATATCTTCAAAAATAAAGCATACCAGCATATGAAACTCATACCACAAGTTCTATAATATCTCTATTTCATCTCCTCCTAGGGGCACTATCTCAACCTTTCTAGAACAAAAGGTATAGAAAAAATTCCAAACTAACCTATTTAAAGTTGATTTCAGGATCATTCAAAAACCCTAACTTCATGAGGTCATATCTTTGTAAATATAACATATAAACATCTAAGACTCATACCAAAAAATTTTACGGCTCTCTACTTCATCTTTTCCAATGGGAACTATCTAAAGCTTTCTAGAACAAAAGATACATCGAAAATTCCAAGATGACCTATCTGAGGATGATTCAGAAACCCTAACGTCCAGAGGTCATATCTCCTAAAATATAGCGAACGAGAATTTGAATTTTTTACCACAGGTACTCATGCATCTTACCTCTATCCCATAACACTTTCATGGTCTAAATCATCCCAAAAGAAAAGTTAGAGAGAAAATTCCAAGCAGACCTGATACAGATTTGACAACAAAAACCCTAGAGAAAATCACCACAAGATTTCATCTTCCAATGGAATTTCACCCTTCTTCACTTCATCTTCCTCTAAAATTCACTCCTCTTCCTTGGATAGGTTGGCTTTGCGTTTTAAAAGTTCCAAATGAGGTTCCTCATACTTATATGAGTCTAAGTCACTCTTTTAGTTCACTTAAGGTTAGGTCGGCTTATAACTTATCATTAATTTTTTCTTTCACATTTTGGGGGCTTCTTCAATGCGTCAATGACCACTTCATGGATTCATCAAGGGTACTTGACTTATCTTCTTTACCACTTCATGGATTCATCAAATGGTTTTGACTTGTCTTCTTTACCACTTCATTTCTTCATTAGGGCATTCCAAGTGGACATATCTTCATTGCTTTAGTGGCTTCTTCAATTTTCTTTAGGTATTTACTTTAGGGATTCATGTCTTCATCAAGGGGTTTACACGATTTCAGAGACACATGGGGTTGCTTGACCCTTCAAAACTTTTCCTTTCTTCACAAGTGGACACCTACTTTTTTATTAATGCCTTCAATACCAAACAAACTTTCTCATTGCCAATGTCATGATTAGGTTGTTTCCTCACTATATCAAGGTGTCATGATTAGTCTATTTCCTACACCCTCAAGGTGGTCCCATTACATAATTTATTCATATTTATTATGGTTTATTGCCTCCACAAGTTCGAAAGTGGGTTGTACATAAATATCTTCACTTGGATTTAGGGACTTATTCTCACTTCTTATCATCATGGTCTTGTGGACACATCATCATCACTTTAGGGGCTTCTTTACACTTCACATGATCATGGTAATGTGGACACATCATCATCACTTTAGGGGCATATTCAATGGCTTTAGGGACTTGTTCCATTTGTGTACCACTCAAAGTGGGCATGTGTAAGCACCCACATGTTATCTCATCCCGTGAGGGCCATCCTTAACAACTAAGCCATAAGGGGACCACTTTGGAGTTATATATACTTATGTCAAGGTTCCTTCAAATAACTTCAAGGATTCAAATAATATCCATTTATTACTGACATATCATCACTACCATTACCACATCATCATTACCATTTCCACATCATCATTGCCATTAGCAAATTATCATCGTCATTGCCACATTGATGTCAATGAAAACACCACTCAACAATATTATAAGCTCATGACATTGCTCTCTTGAACATGTTGATATCAATGACAACTTTACTCAACATATGACACATTTACTGATGAGAATATATTTCTTATTTCTTCATCGGATCCTTGGTATGGAGATATCCTTATATATATTCAAAATCTAAAGTGTCCTCATACCTTCTCACGAGATGAGCGACAATGCCTTCAACATAATGCGAAGAATTACCTTATTGTGGGTGATACTTTGTATCTCAGTGGGTTTGATTCTATTTTATGTCATTGTTTGACTCACGAGGAAGGTGAAAGTGTTTTAAATAACTCTCATAGTGGATCCCGTGGATGTCATCTTTTTGGGATTGTGATTTCCTATAAAAAAATTGTGCACAGGATATTTTTGGCCCGCAATATTTAAGGATTATATTGAAGTGGTTAAAAAGTGTCATGCTTGTCAGTTGTTTACTAAGAAAATGTGTGTGCATCTTGCTCCATTGTTCCACGTTATATCTACAAGTCCCTTCGCCAAGTGGGAGGTTAATTTTATGACTTGTAATCCAACTTTGGATGGATGGAAAAAGTATATCATAATCATTGCTGTCGACTATTTTAAAAAATAGGTGGAATCAATGCTCACATTTTCTAGTGATGAGGAAACCACCTCTTATTTCATCTTCAAACAAATTGTTGCTAGATTCGGTATTTCGCATGATCTAGTCAATGATCATGGTAGCCATTTTCAAAAAACGATGATGACCAAATTGAACACCAAGCTAGGGTTTAGGAAAGAAAATTCTTCTCCATATTATCCCCAAGAAAATGGTCAAGTTGAAGTTGTTAATAAAACTCTCAAGGCCATGCTTTAGAGAACAGTTAACATGAGCATATATAATGGGCATGTTATGCTATATCCTGCTTTATGGGAACACAGAACCACAGTTAATACTACTACAAGGTTTTCTCCTTCTCAACTCATTCACGAAGTTGAATCAATTCTTCCTAGTAAGTGTGAGATTCCCTCATTGAAGTTAGTGTCGACACCCAAAAAGTGCTCACTAGCTCATTTCCCTATTCATAAAACCCATTTGTCCATTTTTCCACCATCTGAGCCTCTGAAACCAACAAAAGGTCACCAAAAGACCTTAGTACACCCCTTTTTCCCACTCAAAAAGATTATTTTTCCTAAAAAGCATAAAAAACCCTCAAAAAGGGTCCAAATTCTCAAAAATATTAGAAAGGGAATAAAAATATTAATTTTAATCAAAAAAGGAAAAAAGGAGGGAAGAGTACCTAAACCATGTTGGTCAATACCATTGGTCTCCACAAAACCACAAATGGTATTCCCCACCACCAAAACCTATAAAAAGGTGGTAGGGGCTCCTCATTTCACATCCATCCATTATCTCATCCTCATGCTGCCGAAATCTCCCTTGAGTATTTTGGCCATTATAAGCAACCTTGGAGAAGGAGACCTCTTGGAGCTTGGAGCTACTTATCTTGGGAGTTGCTCTACATCAACCTTCACCATTGGAGGTATTACTATTGCAAGCATTAGCTTGCCCCATTTTTAAATACAAATTTATTCTTTCATATTTTCTTGTTCTTGTTTTTAAAATATTTCCATTATTTGCTTATATTCTTGCATAGATCCATGATTAGTTTTGTTTAGATTAGTTTCTTGTTTAATTCTATTGAGACTGCTGCTACTAGTTAGCAGGTGCCCATAGCACTAAGCCTGGTTGCAAAACCAAGCCAACAGTTTTTGCATGTGTTCCTGTAATGCAGGTAACTGTGGACACTGATGGGTTGGATGGCCTAACTCATCGCACAACAAGCATTTAGGAGGAGCACGAAACATGGGGGGAGGTTTAACTGCCTTCGGTGGGGGTACCGCAGTGTATGGTTGGTGGCCTCTGCCTCCAGTGGGCCTGATGAGAGGAGGGGGATTTGTAGCTGACGAAGGGGTAGTGATACCGGGAGGTGGTTGGGTAGAAGTGACAATGGGTTGCACCAGTTGTAGGATGACATTTGGTGTCGGCGGGGGAACGGGAGGCGAAATATACCACACGGGTAATCCCAATGTTAACCCGGGGAGACTGAGGGTAGCCATAACCGGAGCGCTTACTACGCCCGAGGGAGGGAATAGAAAGGGGATTGTGTGGATGGGTGTAACACCAATGTGACTAGGTACCAATGGTGGTTTAGGAAACAAAGGCGGTTGATTGTTGGATGTTTGTAGCTTGTGGGAAAGAGTACATAGGTCAGATACGGCGGTCGCGGCTGGTGAGGGTGGAATAGATTGAAAGGTTGAGGTCATTGGCGTATCTGAGTAAAGTCCGGGTCCCACAGAAGAGACAAAGGAAGTGGTTGCACTAGAAACAGGTTGTTCAACCATGGGGAGAACATTTTCGGGTGCTGCAGGGGCATTGGGATCATAGTAGGTGAGTTGGTCGATTTTGACCACGCGTCCCTCATGGGGGAACATCATTGTACGAAAAACGGATGAGGCAACTGCTTTCATGGCGTACATGTAGCTACGGCCAAGTAAGAGGTTATAATCGAGTTGGGCATTAATGACCTCTATATCGATGAGCATAGTTTTACCATCCAACTGGACGAGGACATTGGGTAGTAGACCTTGGGGTTGAGCTGACCGGCCGTCGTAGGCCCGCAATGCAGTGGTGGATTGCTGGAGAGTAGGTGATCCCAACTTCTGCCAAATGAATGTGGACATGATGCATGTAGAGGCACCCTCATCGATGATACATTGATGGATGACAAGATTCCGAATGGAAACAGAAACTTGGACTGCTATGGTGGAAGGCAGACGTGGTTCGGATTGGTCCAAATCAAAGGTCATCAATTTCGAATCATTTGGGTCAATCGCCCCAAAGGCGGAAAGTAAAGTCTTGCACTGCGTAGGACAGTTTTTCAAGACTTCTAATGCAGACATGGCTGCGGGAGACTGAGCTAAGTCATCGACGATGTTGTAATTTGACGCAGCCCGTGCATTGGGGTTGTTGTTGATACGACGAAGTGGGAAGCGAGGTGCTTTAGAGGCGCCATCAAGTGGGAGTGGGGGTATACGTAACGTCTAATCAGTGGGATGAGCGTTAGTATCCTTATCGGCGGGGGGGCTTCGGAGGTAGAGCCATACTGGTTCCGACGGGTTTGGATGTTGACATCAGCAGTTGACATCATCAGCAAGTGGTGAGTACCTGAATCGAACATTGGTTGATCAGGAGCGGTGTAGGTGATTTTTTGTGGTGGCACGTTGCCCTGTGGGGGAGCTAATGGCTGAGTGTTAACCACTCCTTGTGTTGGAAAAGGGTTTTGTAGCACCAAAGGTTGAGGTTGTGGTGGTGGAGGGTTGGGTGGCGGCTGAGGAGCCGCCTGCCCTTGACGATGGGCGTCATCTGTCCATAGTTGCCGAGCTCGCTCCAAATGTGGGCAAGCGTGGGTATAGTGTCCATAGACCCCACAAATAGAACAAGGATGGTTTGTTCGTAAATTAGTATTTTTGGCTTGCTTGGGTGGCCGATCAGGGTTCTGATGAGCAGGTGCCGCGTTATTATTTTGTGGAGGATGGGGAGGTTGTGGACCTTGGTTTTGGTGTTGGTTGTTTTCGCGGTTACGTCCTCTTCCACGGTTTGGTTGCCCCCCCTGGTTGCGTTGGTTATTCTCGTATTGGGGCTGATGTTGTTGTGCGTACACATGCCCTTGGGCATTGGGGGGATTCTGGGGAACCGCAGGTGCAGGAGCAGGTTGTAGTGGGTAATATGCAGGTGGAGCTGGTGGTGGTCTAGTTGCTTGTTGGGGTTGTTGGTACCCCTGAGCTATTGGATGTGTTGGATTAGATGGTGCGGCTTACTGTGGGTACTGCATCGGTTGTGGCGGGAACTGAATGGAGTTCTGTGTAGCAGGTTGGTTATAGTATGTAGGAGGTACATATGCTGATGGCGCTTGCCCGTAGCAATGTTGTGGACAAGAGGGTCCATGAATGTGATGTGTCTGGTTTGTTGGAGCGTAAGAAGTTGTCGCTCCGGAACTGGATGTAGCCCTAGAAAGGTCTGGGGCAGGCATGGTGCTCACCATGCTGGAAGGTTTAGCTTGTGGTGTGATTTGGCCAATAATGCCATCGGCGGCATGAGATGGCCCCGGCGCGTCACTGCGTGAAGAGTCGCATCGTGGGGCGTCCTGTATGATTGTGTATAGATAACCCAACTGGGCGTAAATGAGATCAAACTGTTGGGCTTTGAGGATGGCCTCTTCTTCAGACTGGGGTCTTTCGGATGCCACATCCTTCGCAATGAGAGGGAGGAGGGATTTTAGAAACCAATCTAAGAAGATACGGTCGTCTAACTTGATTTTGCAGAGGCTTCGGCGTCGATGCCACTCATGAATGTGGTCAGTGATGTGGGTGGCCGTGTTCTGTCTGCAAGACAGTAGGATCTAGACTCCCGCATCATAGTGGATAGGTAACTGGAAAAACTGCAGGAAGGTCAAGGCAAGGGAGGTAAAGGTGGCATGCGTCCCATGGGGCTGCTCAATATACCACTTAGCTGCAGAGCCAGTGAAAGTGCACTGTAAAAGCCGGAGGCGGACCGAGTCGTCCACTATGGAGTTGGAGGAACACCATAAATGGAAGGACATGATGTGGTTCTAGGGGTCCTCACCTGCCTTGCCCTCAAACTTAGGGATGTGAGAGGGGAGTTTGGTGGGCATGTGAGGCCACGCAGGATCGTGTCTGATTGGATCATTGGCGAGTCTGGCTAAGTCTGGTAGGTTCAGACTTGCCATGTATGGTAAGCTAGCAGATGCAGTGACTGGGACTAGGACATGCCTAGTCATGGTGGTATGATGTAGGGGTCCAGTAGCGCCTAGAGGTATGCTAGGTATGGAAGGTATGTGCCCTCCAATAGGTGTGGTCTGGTATGGGTCGGCGCCTCCAAGTGCAACATGGGTTACACTTGGGTTAGGAATAGTAGTAGGGATTCCTGGGATAGGGTTTGTGGAAACTAGAGGGGGTATGACCCCTATGTTGGGCACACCCATAACAAGTGGTGGCCCTATGTTGGGAATTCCTATAACAGGGGGTGGCCCTGTGTTGGGCATTCCTAAATGTGGGGTGTCCACCATATTAGGCATACCTAAGGGGGTGGTGGTTGCCATGGATGGCACCGCAGCAGAAGGGTCTGTGGATGTCTCACCTATGGTGCTGGTAAAAAGTGGGTCAAATGGTGTTCCAGCCATAATGGTGGTTGGTGGTAATATAACGTAGTTTTTGGATTCTGCCTCCGAATCGGAGGTGAAGTGAGGCATGTCAGAATCGAATGACTGTCTGTTCGACCAACGATGTGTCGAGTCAAGGGATAAGGCTCGGCGTCTGAGACGTGGCGAGCCAAGTAGACTGAACTCTGGGAGTTCGGCCTGTAGACGACGAGAGCATCTAAAATTCTCAATGGTGAGAAAATAAGTTTTTGTGTAAAAATCTGTTTAAGTATCAGGTGGTGATATATATAAAAAACTCAAAACCCTAATGCAACCAAGGGTGCAAGAAGGGGAGTGAAAATGAAGGAACTCAGGCCAAAAAATCAACCTCAAAAAATGCACTTATTGTAGCAGCTGTGCTAGAATAAGTGGAGGGACGCAAAAAATGGTCAGAATACCAACATGCAAACAGCTCCTAGAAAAAATAGGTGTAACTAGACCAAAGGTGGATTGTATCATGCAAACACCTAACTAAAAGTATTGTGAATCAACAAACAATATCCTCTACAAGGTGATGAAATCCAAGTCAAACAATATGAGTGTTGAGACAACGGCTAGATATCCCCCTACCGGGAGGGACACCGGGTAATCAATCCTAAAGAATGGCAACTAGGATACTCCGTTCATGACGCGTCGAGAAAAGGTAAATCTGTCGTTTGGTCCTTGATCGCAATACCCCTATAGAGGGATATCACGAGAACTGCGAATAGTAGCCCTTCGGTTACTGAATGGATTTCGGTATTCCACTCAGGCTTCCAGAACCATCCTCGCGACTTCAACCCTCCTAGGGGAGAGGCCTTCTCACAAACCGGTTGTGACCGCGCCAATAAATACTAAGAGATTTTAGCTCCCTAAATGGACAACTTCTATGTCTCAGATGTAATAACTGAGGGGTGTTATTGGAACACCTATCCCCCCAATACTACCTAGCTACAAAGTTCTTTTAGTGTTCCCCAAGTGGGGTTAAAAGTTGGTTGAAATTAGGGTTCTTTTTGAGGCTCAGTTTAATTATGTGTTTGAGTGGGTGCACGTGTGGTATTGTAAACTGAACTTGAAAATTTTCAAAAAACAAAGGATCTTTTGAAAATAAAAAAACAAATATTTATGACTTTTTTCAATAAATGATTAAATGCTTTGCAAAATCAACTCAAAAAATAAAGGATCTTTTGAATCATGAAAGCAAATAATAGACTTCTTAAAGAAATAAATGGAATTCTTTTTCAAGGAAATTGCTAAGGGCAAGATTTTAAAGAAGTAAACAGGAAAATTTTTTAACCTAGATAAACTGCAAAATAAGTCCTTCTTTCACGTTCTTGAAAATTTTTAAAAAGACTTTCTAGATGTGCATTCAAATAGTAAAAAAAAAAATTATGGCTGTAAAATATGCAGAATTTAATACTGTAAAAATTTGCTATATGGGCAGAGAGTACAGTAAAAAAAAATTAATTTTTTAAACGAATTGACCGAATGAAAAAATTAGCATCGCGGGTTTTGACAGAAAAGCCATGATGGACCGCGCGGGTTTCTGTCGCGATGGACCGCGCGGGATTTGGGTGCACTGTCGCGATGTGCAGCGCAGAAAATGTCCGCGAAGCCACGATGTGCAGCGCGCAAATCGACTGCGAAGCCGCGGGGAACCGCGCGGAAAAGGGTCGCGCAGTCGCGATGTGCAACGCGGTCAATGACCGCGAAGCCACGATGTGTAGCGCGCAAATAGGCCGCGAAGCCGCGGGGAACCGCGCGGAAAAAATCCGAAAAGTCGCAATGAGCCGCGTGACTGTCAGGCTGAAAACCGCGAGGCCAAAGCCGTGCACGGAAGCCGAAAAACGAACCCGAAAATTGATAATTCCGAGCTGCTAATTGCAATAGATGGGGCCAAAAACTAGAGCAGCAATGGATATGCTGTCTAGGATGGTAGATCTATGGATCTAAAGGCTAAAAACTAAATAAAAAACTAAAATTGAAAGCAAAATTTGAGATCTATTGTTCAAAGCCAGCGGAGTCGCCAAAAACTGTTGGCCCGGTTTTGCAACCAGGCTTAGTGCTATGGGCACCTACTAACTAGTAGCAACAGTCTCAATAGAATTAAACAAGAAACTAATCTAAACAAAACTAATCATGGATCTATGCAAGAATATAAGCAAATAATGGAAATATTTTAAAAACAAGAACAAGAAAATATGAAAGAATAAATTTGTATTTAAAAATGGGGCAAGCTAATGCTTGCAATAGTAATACCTCCAATGGTGAAGGTTGATGTAGAGCAACTCCCAAGATAAGTAGCTCCAAGCTCCAAGAGGTCTCCTTCTCCAAGGTTGCTTATAATGGCCAAAATACTCAAGGGAGATTTCGGCAGCATGAGGATGAGATAATGGATGGATGTGAAATGAGGAGCCCCTACCACCTTTTTATAGGTTTTGGTGGTGGGGAATACCATTTGTGGTTTTGTGGAGACCAATGGTATTGACCAACATGGTTTAGGTACTCTTCCCTCCTTTTTTCCTTTTTTGATTAAAATTAATATTTTTATTCCCTTTTTAATATTTTTGGGAATTTGGACCCTTTTTGAGGGTTTTTTATGCTTTTTAGGAAAGATAATCTTTTTGAGTGGGAAAAAGGGGTGTACTAAGGTCTTTTAGTGACCTTTTGTTGGTTTCAGAGGCTCAGATGGTGGAAAAATGGACAAATGGGTTTTATGAATAGGGAAATGAGCTAGTGAGCACTTTTTGGGTGTCAACAGTTAGTTATTCAAATTTTACATGATAATTCAGATTTAGAGGAGCCTTTAGTTCACCTAGAGTGGATTCACTGCCTTGTTCTCTCCTTTCTATGTTTCCTTAATCCCTAGAAGGGAATGGTAGCTTATGGTGGAATGGTCATGCTCACATCTGCTACAAATTTAAATGTTGTTTAATGGACAACCCCTCAAGGGGTGTTTTTTCTTGCACTTGGAATAGAATATATATAGTGCCAATTCCAATTCCTCCAGTTTCTTCTTAACCTACAAGGTGTCAAACTATGAACTCAAAGAGTTAAGGATGACAATTTTGAAATTTCGAAATAAGTTATCAATTTCATCCCACATGACTACTCCTGTAATAGATTTTGTAAATATGAAAGTAATGTCTTTGGGGATTCTCCAAATATTTGAGTTTCCTCTTGAATAAAATTTACATAATACACATATCTTTGCATATTTCAACTAGGAAACATCCTCAGACACCATCAAATTTAGTAGGTCCATGCATTCTTCTCGAATTCCTCTTAGCAATATTTTCCGTAGGGTTTGCTCACCAAGTTGACCTTGTTTTTACCTTTGAAGATTATAATGAAATCACTCCATGTAATCTTCCAAACTTTCATCCTCTTTCTATGTCATTTTAAAGATTTGCTATCTAATTTTTCTAGCCCTATAATAGTCCTGATTCTTTTTCAGAAATACTCTCTTCATTTGATCCCAAGTCAAAATGTTATTCCCACCAAATCCCATAAATGAATGGAGTACTACACTTTTCAAGGTGGTGGGAAAACACTTCAGTTTTTTTTCATATTTGGAATAGTCATAACTTCTACAAAGCATGTCAAATTCGAAAAGGAATGTGTCCATGTCCTCACTATCAAGGCCATGAAAGTTTAGCAGGGTTGATGGCAAGATATTTTTCATTTATGCTACTCCTCCAGGGTCTCTGATTGGGAACTTGAAGGTGGAAGATTCTTCTTATTTGTATCATGTTACTTCATCTTTCACCATGTTATATAAGGATTGGGGAGATGTGTCCTTCCTTGCACCATAGATCCCTCAAAGGAAACAATTGTTGCATAAAAATATGGTTCTTGGATCATATTTTTTTGAAATGCTATGTCATGTTTCCCACTAATTATTTCATGTATATATGTAGTAGAAGGAATAAATTATGCTTCTACTACATAAATCTATTCTTTTGTTGAACCAATTTTAGGAGATTTCTTGTGTCCTTTAGTTTGTGTCCTTTAGTTTGTGTCCTTGAAATTTGTCCTCCTTCTGGTTTTTCTACTAGTTAGTTAATATAGTGTGTGGCTCTTACACCACCATAGAATGAAGTAGTCAAAATTTCTCCTCCTCGAATAATTATACCCCTATTGCCTCTAAACTTATTCATGTAATCCTAACATTCTTTTGAAAGTAAAAACTTACTTTTATTTTTATCATCCCTAAGTCTATGCAAATGGTACCTCTGCGACAAGGATTCAAAGAGACTCACTATCATTAATGTGTAGGATCTTATCTCTCATCTTACTATTTCTACTCCTCGAAGTCTAAAATGTTGGTACTGATAAAAACACTAAAATTAAAAAAAAATCGCTATATATAAGAAAATGCAACTAGTAAGGAAAAGGGAAAATGTAAATAACAAGAAAACACAATTACAAATTTCTAAGGCTAACTCCGTTATCACTTCCCCAACAACGGTGCCAAAAATGTGTTTTAAATCATGTTATATTTTATTATTAATCTGGAGTTTGTAGAATTGCGAAACACGATAAATATCTATGTAGAATTAGTCCTTTCTAACACTCTAAAACCTATACTAACTTTTATGCAAGTAAATTTACTAATGAATTCTCAAAACAAATACAAAACAAATTCAAAGCAATTGCATAATTAATCCTTCTTAAGGTTGGTTTCTCTTAAATCAATGATCACTATGATTGGTTGTTGTAAAATTGTAGGTTACAATAATACTATGCAATCAATGATTACTTGTTGCAACAAGTGCTTCATTCCTAGACATATGACTTGATTATTGGGAGTTTGTGCTCATAGATGAATATGTATTCTAGAATTTAAGAAAATAAACACTCCACACATCAAGAATTAACATAGTAATTAAAATCAACTAATGTACAAAACATAAGCAAAAAAAAAATGTAGCCTTACTTCTAAAACAAAGGGGGCCTCCTTCTCAAGAAGTACACTATAGGTATAAAATTAGTCACTGGAACTAATTATCACACCATTGATCTAGGTAAGAGTCTTTTTATTAACTTCTGGAAATTATAGAGTACCAAAATTACAAATTTATTGTGTATCTTTCTCACCATATCCCATGGCAACATTCATACATGGACTTTTATAATTGTTACATATTTAAAAAAGAAGGAATACATATAATATTGCATCCCACGATATCCAAGAAGATAAGATCATTGTCATATAGATCGGATATTGTTCTAATAACAACAAAGGACAACTTATAGTTTCGACTTCGTTACATTAAATTCTATATTAGGTACACCTATCAAGATAAGGGATCTATCCCCAAGATCTCACTCTTTGAATAATTCATAATAATGGAGATTATAATTTCAACTTCATTTCTAATTTGGAATCTATCTATGTTAATGTATAGGCCACAACTTCTATTTGTTGACCCGATTAGTTGACCAAGCTTCTCCCTTACTTCTGATGGGTATCTTTGATGTCTAAATGGATTATAAGGAGCTTCAAACCCTAAGGAATATGCTCTAAGTGTTGGATTTCCAATTCTCCCCACACTTTCATCTAAACCAATTAAATTTACAAGAACCTAGTCTTCTTGTAACAAACAATGATTAATAGTATTAAAATTATTTTTAACATTGGTTAAGTAAAAAATTAAAAGAATTAATGTTTAAGATGACCTTAATACCTTAGATGCCCTTTATATGTCATTATTGCAAGAACCATAGGGAATTAGATGAACAATAGATGATTTTGGTGAAAAAGGAAGGGTCTACTGTGTAAAAAGAACACAATTATCACTCAAAATAGGTACAAAATGGAGGCCCAACACTTACATGTGAATTACATGCAAACTATTGTTTTATTTCTAGTTCACTAAGCCAATATCTAAAATATTTTCCAAGTTAAGTTTACTTAGACTTGGGATCTTCCATGCAATGGATAATAACAAGCAAATTGTTATGCACAATTATTTATTTGCATATGCATATATAATTATTTACCAACACATAATTATGTGCCAATATGTAGTACCTCTTGTTTCTGCAAATTCCATGGCATTTGTTCTTTCCATCATTGTGCTCACTATTGTTGCGAGTTCATTAACATCATCTTCTTCTAGTTCTTTGGGCCTTCCATGACCTCTTTTGTGCCTCTTCCTCTCTGTGTCATCTATGAAATTCTTTTTTGGATCATTGCAATAGCTCTAGGAAAATTAATTCTCTTCTTTAACACCATCCACTTGATCCTCTGTTGCTTTCCTATATGATTCCCCTTGTCCTTCACTTCTCTTGATGGGATTCCCTTCCACTTGTGAGTCTTAAAAAAAAGATCACTTCTCTCTGATATCACTTTATGAAGAACCTATGGCCCACAAATTAAACGCATGCAACATAAGCACTCATGATAAAAGGCCAATGTATAATTGTATTAGTGTAAACAAACATTTCACACATATTCTATTATTACAAAGAATTACATCAAAGACGTTCACCAACAATATTTGCAACTTTTTTTATTCAATATCCAATAATCTTAATCTTCACTACATTCACAAAGTGTATGCACGCGAATTTGCATCCCAAGCAACAAACATTACCAAAAAAAATAAAAAATAAAAGAGAGCCAAAGACCCATTGTTCATTTACAATCTTCATATTTATGCTTTTGCTACTTGTCTTTTGGACTTTAAAATACCCTAATAGTCCAAATGAAAAATACAACCCTTCATATTCCTAGGGGTTACAAAAAATCACTAATAATGTCGAAATTGCATTAATTTGTCAAAAAATTTAATGTTGATGTTCAAACATAGTACAAATATGCATGAAAGGCCATAGAAAAATGCACGTCAAAATTTTTGTAATTCTCCTTTACAAAAATTGACTTTATATATATATTGTTGTTGCCAACAAAACCCGTGTCTTGGAATTTTCATAACCTCCATTTGCTAATGAACACAAGAACTTATGCATTTTCATTGAAATTGACCAAAATGGCCTTCCTTTACTAAAATGCATGCCCAGGGTTTGTTTCTTGGATGAATTGTGTGATTTGATTTTTTAAAGTTTATGTTGTGCAAAAAGACCAAAATTTTGCTCTCTTTTTACAAAATTTCCAAAAATTATGTGAAGCATTGCCAAAATTTACACCGAATCTTTCTTATGCATTAACTAAGTAAATAGTCTACAATGGCTAATAATTTTCCATGTTAAGCACAAAACCCATGTCTTAGATTTTCTTGATTCAACTTCAAATGCATGGTGTTTGCTTGTAAAACTACCCTCTAACATTGTTTTTGACATTTCCAAAAAATGCATCCCAACATCACTAAAATGCACAACAAATACATGTTAGTGATCCAAATCAAGTTCTAAAAAATTATCTAAGTCATACATTCAATTATTTACAATAGCTTTTCATCTTGTGCCATGACTCCACTCCTACATTTAGTGTGCTTGAAAACATAGTTGCCCTTATTTCTATAATTTAGGAAAATGCATGTCAAGAGATTTTAAAATCACGCCTATGGAAAAGTTGCCATGCTAAAGTCCTAAAATTTGAATTAGAAGTATTTACAAGTCTTCTACACCTATATATAGATTAAAATGCATGGATAATAACTTGCTTAGCCATGGATACTCCTGCATCACGCAGATTCACATCGATGCTTTGTCACTTATATTGAAACATTATCCTAACATTGCCAATAGTGTGTCTAAGACATGGCTACCTCAATGGTGCATTAAGGATGTTAATGCACCGATGTTGTTGTAGGGTGAATCGCACCAACATTGATGTGTGAAGATGTAAAAGTATATGGTCAAATAAATGCACCTCATAGCTCTAGCCAGTGTACTTAGGTGTGTTATATGTATGCACGGATCATAGTCAAAGAGCTTATTTTAAGTGCATTGCTTAATAACATCTTTGAAAAAGAAATTAATATTAAAGAAAACATAAAAACTTTAGAAATGTAAAGTATACAAAGCAAATCACATGATTTGCTTTTTGTGGTTAACAAAGTGTAATTGTGGAAATATGAAAAATGCTTCCAAAAATATAATAAAATCAAAATCAAAATATTACTTTATATCATAAATATACAAAGATGATTAAATTCAACCATTTAAAAACATTAAACTTTGAAACAAACAAAGTATGTTGAAAGGAAAAATTAATACTTTGAAAGAAAAAAATATTAATAATAAAAATAAAAAAAACATATATATGTTTCTATGTTATTTCATATAATACACAAACAATTATAATGCACCTAATCATTTTTTTTCCAAAAAACACTCTCCACCTCTACTAAGAACCTCCACTTAAACAAATAAAGGGGAACATACTCTACTAAAACCTTGGTTTCTTTTCAGTCGAGTTATTATAATCATGTCGTATTTCCATTTACTATAGTTATATTTCACTCTGATCAATAAAGAATATTTGAAGATTGTAATTTTTTTTTATCAGGAATAAAATTAAATGGTATTTAATTTTATTTCTTAGTTAATATGAAAATATATATATGTGCTCTAGAATCAATAACTACATTGAAAAAGTTTAAATAATGTGAAAATAACATTTCAATGGTGAAAGCAGGACAGTAATAATACTTCCACTAAAGGCTCTTTGAAAACAAGATGTTTGTCCTTTATGAAATGGTTCCAATTTTTAATGCCAGGTCACTCAAATCTAAAACATCCGAATGCGAAAGAGCAATCCAGGAAAATGCGTAATGTGAAAGAGCGCTCTAACAAAAGATTCCTTGCGTCTTTAAGTTCTGATAACGATGCATTTGGATATGTGGATCGATTGAGAAAGTCCAACAACTACTTAAGTAAAGGAGTTGGTTTTAAAATTGAAATTATTCAAAACCTCATCCTTCCTCGTGAAAGGAATTATTTTCGCAAAATTCGAGTACAAACATAGCGATTGGAAGGATGTTCACAAAATTCTATTGTTTGTGGAATGCATTTCATATACATTTTAAATCATCCGTTGCCCCACCCTATCCCTTTTTTCCCGTGCCCGTCGCTTCCCCGTCCACTGTAGGGTGTTAAGTTCATCCTCCTTTTCAACGAGTCTTATGTAGTTTAGCTTTTAATAAGTCTTAGATTTCTTAAAAAATTAAAAAATAAGTTAGTAAAATTGAAATGAGATGTTATTTGAAATTTAGATTAAAATTTTCAAAATATATATGAATTATTTTTAATAAATATGTTTTTATAATAATAATTTAATTTTAAGATTTAAGTTGAATTATAAATGATTTGTATTATTTTGATCATTGTTTTTATAATCTATTTTCATTATTTAAAATTATAGATTACAATTAATTATGTGATATTTTGAGTATGCAATTCCAATAATTTAAAATTGCAATTCCAACAACTTAAAATTTTAATTTTAAAAATTTCAATAAAATATTTAACTAAAAAATATAAAAAATAAATACAAAATAATAAACCATTTATTAATAAAATTTGCTACTTAAATTTGAATTTATAACTTCATAAAAAAAACACAATCTTAATTTAACTTTAATGAAAATTGACTTCACTTCACTTTCATGGAAGAATGACCATATAAGTATTTTATTAGAACCAACTTCATTGAAAATTAACTCACTTCCATGGAAAAGTGACGTACCATGTGAGTATTTTATTAGAACCTTCTTCCAAATTACAACTTCCGGCGTGCACTTCTCATGAATACATAATGCAAAACATAGAATATATTACTTTGGCAAATTCTCTTTTAAATATATACTAAATTTATTTTAACATTTCTACGGTTAAACCAACGATGGAGGAAAATGATTTTATTAAATAAAAGATAGGTTCATCCCCATAAAGTTGCTTGAGAGAACGTGTTGCGAAGGATCACAACCTGAGTCTTTTCTCCTCCACATAGCAGTGAGTTGGATTTATATTTTATTAAAACGGTTATTTTTATAAAATTATAATTAAATGAAAAAAATTATTTATTTTTAAATATGGATAAGTTTTTAATGTTAAGATAGGAATGAACTATGAGCTTCTTATTAAAATAGGAAGTTGGACCATTACTAAAACACTATGAGCGAATGAATGGTTTCAACAAACTATGATAGAAGTGGATTTGGAACCATTTATTTTATAAAGAAATATACCTGATAACAATATACTAAACATGGCATTTCACCATTATTCTCTAACACTTTTCCTTAATAGAAAATGCGATTTTTACAATACAAACATTATGGAACTCTGATCTTTGTCTGTTTGGTCTTCATCAGCATTTACACCCACTTTGAAGTTGCATAGTTTTCGCTCTTTCTTCACTTCATCTTCGAGCTTCCTATTTGACTCATTTGAACTGCAACGCTTCTGACCATCAATAAAATAATTGCAGTGACTAACAATATTGAGTACTTAACTATGCCAAAGTACATAACTCGTTGAGTTTGGCAAAGAAATAATCAAGTAACTCGACTGTTCTATGGAGATACTTCCATCTATTGAACACATAGCTCACTGAATCCAACAGTTATCTAGGAATGCACTCTAAATACTGAACATATCCAGAAGTTAGTCATACAAGTGACCTTTAGAAACTTACAAACACACATAATATTACATAATTAATAACTATTTCTTAGAAGAGTTTAAGAGGTTATGTATTGACTTCACAATCAATATCAGAATTTGGCATGACTTCATAGATAGCATATGATATTTCTTCAAAGATTGCTATGTTAGTTGACTCTTTCAGTTTTCCCTTTAGTAGATCGCTAGCACGAATTTTACAATTTAGTGATATTTGCCCGCGTCTTCTGCAATAGAAACATTCAACTGTACTCCTATTTTTATTAAACCTTCCTTTTGAAAACAAGACAATTTCAGCTTGTGGATGGACATCTGTGTTTCCTTGTTTCAACCTCTTTTCTTCTGCTAATAATGCTGCTATCATTTCATCTAAAGATTTAGTGGACAATTGACTTAAAGTAAAAATAGTATTATCATAATTTGATGATAAACTATTTAATAATATTGCTTTTGCATCATCTTCTTCAACTGGAGCTTTAATTTCTCTCAGGTGCCTCATAAGAGACTTTAGTTCATTGATATGAGCAGATAAAGATGTCTCCTCATGCATTTTTAACTTGAATAATTGTAATTTCAAGGAAAACTTTGCATCTGTAGATTTTTCCCCAAATAATTTAGTCAACTCTTCCCACATCTTTGTAGAAGATTTATTTAAATCAATGAGATGCAATTGAAGATCCGAAAGAGTTAATCCAATGATGGACTTAGCTCTCTCTCCCCTTTTTCCCAAGCACTTAATTGAGTGAGATTTGTGGGTATTGTTTCTGAGCCATCTACAATTCCCCATAAATTCTTACTCGTCAAAAATAATTGAACTTTTGCCTTCCAATTGTAGAAATTGTGTCCATTAAACTTTTCCACCAACACTCGTTCCATTAAAAAAAAATGAAACTGGCCTTCTGACTTGTAAGGTTCTCTATCAATTTGCAGGCACAAATAGATCAAGACTCCAGCATATACTCCACATAGGGCACTAGCAACAATGCCACTCCTCTCGCAGGTATCGCATATCCTTTACGTCCTCACAGCTAACAACTTCACTGTAATTCACAAGCAGCTCTCCGGACCTCAACGATGACAGGTCTCTTTCTTATAGCAGCAGATCCCTCTTTTTCTAAACAGCCAGCAATTAACACAGCAACAGGTTCTCAATCAGTCTCACACAGTCCAGAAGAGCTCGACGCCACAGCAGCAACAATTCTTCTGCTATTTCTGACAGATCCTGGCAGCGTCAGCAGCGATGCCTCTATCTCCTTTCATGTACAGGTGGATGACAAGATGGCACACACAGATGACTTCAATTCCACCACTGATAACTCCCTCTACACTATGGTGACTCACGACCTCTCCCTCATCCCTGATACCAAATAGGAAATATGAGTGCGCAGAGCAAACACAATATAGAAGGGAACTTACAACAGACTTGTCTATTACTTGCAAATCAAATTACATTTATAGCGAATGAATGGTTTCAACAGACTTCGATAGAAGCGGATCTGGAACCACTTATTTTCTAAATAAATATACCTGATAACAAAATTATACTAAACATGGCATTTCACCACTATTCTTTAAAAGATTAAAGTCACTTTCTCTTAGAATGCCTTGGATAGACCCACATTAAATAACACTTTCATAATCTTTGTTATAATACAAACCTCCCTCACCTTTTAACATGTCAAAACTATGACATCATCATCATCATATTTGTGTTTTAAATTTATATTAAAATAACTTATATTAACTATATCAATATGACCAATGTAATGAATTATTTAATTGTTTGGACTATAATTATTTAAAAAATTAAAAAAATTAATAATTTAATTTTTTTCTCAAATCTTTTTTTATTATTAAAATTTTATTTTTAGAATAATAATATATATTTTTATCATTAAAATTGATTTTTTATAATAATAATAATAATAGATTTATTTCTGATTGAATTTGAATTACACAATTTTAATAATTTAATAATTTATATTTGTAATTCCAACCAAATAAAAATAAAATAAATAATTCAAAACATATAGTAAAATTGTAAAATGAAACAATCCTTTTACAATTAACTTCACAATTTTAGTTAGAATCTGGAACCCATTTTGTTTATGGCTCGTATAATCGTGATATAGTAATAGTCATGCAGATCTAGAACCCGCTTCTAGGTTAGAATCTGGAACCTATTTTGCCATTTTGTTTATGGCCTGTATAGTCATAATATATCTTATACTAATAATCCTAGTTTCAATATGCTAATATTCGTAGCCAACTGAGAAGTGTTCGAAATAAGTTTTGGATGTTTGCTGTAATTAATTTATAACAGAACGGGTGATCTCAGTTTATTTGAAGAAACGACATATAGCAGACTACTTCCGGACAAATTTGGAAACGAAACTTTGATTTCAAGAAAAAGTTACAGGCGACCTAACTTATAAATACTGTACATGTAGATACATACATGTACATTCGATCATACTACAAAATTTCGGCATCCCATGCCTCCAGTTTTCCAATTGCCCAGTCACAACCGACAGCAGTTTCACAATATCCATCCAAAGAAAGTATGCATAATGCCCAATCTAAAATATCTACAATGTATGCTGCAGACTATCTCTGCGCGCAGGATCTTGTGAAAGATGTTTATAGATCTCTAAGCGGCCTCTGGCTTTCAGCGATGGTATCCAGCCTCGGCTTCCATCCAGACTGCCGAGCGGTACCTTGAATTGGGGGAGGCAGTACTACATTTTCCTTCACGATGCTGACGTTCTTGCCCGAAAGAAATGAAGCGAGTTCTTCTTTTCTGATTCGAAGCTTCACACGCACGGTCGATCTGTGAGCGGCGTAGGAAGATGAAACAATCCTGACGCCACCTCTTATACTAATCTCATCTGCTCCTTCTTGTTTTACTGAGTCTGTGGCTGTGGCTGTGGCTGTGGCTGTGGCTCTGCCTGCAAAGTGGCCTCTATTGTTATTGTAATTGATGAGTTCATTCTGTGGGAATGGGAAAGGAATGAGATAATAGAGCTGGCCAGCTATAAGCCCTGCCCTTTCTGGAAGAGGAAGACCATGAAAGGCGGCTGTCTCGAATATGGCATGATTTGGATAATCGATGAGTATTTCCTTCACAGAAAGAGGACTCCGCAGCTTCATCACTGTTCCGTCGGCCTTCATAATCTTTATCCGTCGGCCATGACGGTGGAAGAGTCCTCGCAGTAGCATGAACAAGCTGTTAACCATTCTTCTCTGTCTTGTATTCTAATCTCTGGTACCCTGTTCTTCGTATGCATTATGCGTTTATATAGACGAGTTAGGTAAAGATAATTTGACTTGAATTCCATGACTGGTAGGCTTACTATTTCAATTAACTAATCAATCTGGCTTTTACAATAAAACTCGTACGGGCCAACGATTTAATTTGGTAGTTTTGTCGGATTTTACGAAACTATCGACATGATCAACCCCAAATCTGTTAACGTAATGTTGACTCCAACTCCATGTGCGTCCGCATCCTTGTCACATTTTGGTATGGAAGACGCGACGAATCTTTTCAGAAGCGCGTTTTCACACCGGGAAAAATTAGATTTTGCTAATGTGGCATAAGGAGGAATAATTTCTTTGGAACCCCTTTCACATTAGGATGAACCAGGTTTTCGTCACAAGGAATCTAATTTAAAGCGCTCTTTCACATTTAAATAGATTTGGTGACGAGGCATGAGAATCTTTTCTAATAGCTCGATTAGGATGAGGTGGAGTTGCCTTTCTTAGCCATGGTCAACCTAGATGTCATTGACATCAGAATGTACTTTATTGACCACAAGGAAGATGCTTTGCAGTTCAACGTGACAATGGACTATTGCTAGATCATGGCAAAGATACTTCTGGATGCTGAAAACTCTTTGACAAAGTTGTCGCTAATGTTAAAAAACCACATGTAAGGACGAATAAAGAAAAAGAGAAGAACAATAAGGGAATAAACCACACGTAAGGACGAATAAAGAAAAAGAAAAGAACAATAAGGGAATAGTGTACTTACCTTACATCAAAGGAACTATCAATATAAACATAGCAGACATATTAAGAAAAAGAGGCTTGAGAGTCACCTTTACCCCTCCCAACACCATTAAGAGGATGGTTGATGCCACTAAAGACCCTCTCAAACAAACAAGGGAAACTCGTAGGTTCATCTATGTCAAATTGAAAGAATATGGGGGTGGACATTAGGCTTAACAAGCACAAGAAATTCAGTATTAGCATAACACTCTCATAACACTCAATTGGACTAATCAAACTAGCTAATCAGGTTAGCTACCGGGATGAAATAGATAATACTGGCAGTGCCTATAAGATATGGTCAGTGATATAACTTATTATCAGTCAGTCTAGATATAACCCCTATACTCCAACCTGTACTCAGTGAACTATACGCAGTGACCCGTTGGCAATACCCCCCAGCTCGATGTGACCCGTTGGATGTGCACAGTTCAGTTGTGTTATCCATGACCAGTTCTCAATTATCCATGTCCAGGAAGGAAGTAGTCAGTCAGGTGAGGCAGGTTACACATTGGAGCTTACACATAGAGGTACACAAGCGATGAGGTTATATTATAATACTAAATTTTTTGAGGTTCGATTATTATGTTCAATGATAGGTACTCGATGCCAAGTATTGCCAACATGCCACCAAATTTATTAGGAAAAAAACAAAATCATCGCTAGCATAGAGCACCTTACCAAAAGAGAAGTTCAAAAATTGAGATTTTCCTAAATCCTAATAATCTCAAGAGATACAAGGACACTAAACTAAGCAAAACTTGGAATCCTGTTTTCAACCTTCTTCAAAATAAATGATATAAATCAAGATCAGTGACAAATTTAGCAAACATTTAAGTTGAACTGAATAATTTTGAGAAGTGTTTGCATCTCATTAATCCATTGAGCTTCTCAACTCTCCTAATGATGATTCAATATTTGGATCAAAACGTCCAGCAGTTTCAACAACTTTAACGCATCCTTAGTTTTTTTTTTTAATATTAGTAATATTAATGAATTATAATATTATTAAGTATAAGATTAATTAATTAATTATAATATTAATTTTTAATAATTATAATTAATTAATAATTAATTATAATGTTAATTAATTAATAATTAATCATAATATTAATTAATTTATGAATATTATAATATTAATATTATTAATTTTTAATAATTATAATTATTAATTAATATTATTCATAATTACAATTAATTGATATAGATAATTATAATAATTAATTACAATTATTAAAAATTAAAAATTATAATTAATAATATAGAAATTATTGTTAATATTAATATAATTATAATTATAATATTAACATTAATTAAATTAATATTAATAATGTTATCAATTAATTAAATTAATATTAATAATGTTATCAATGCTAATGTTAATATTATTATTAATGTGAATATTAACATTAATATTATTATTGATAATCTTATTTTTAATAATAATATTGTGAATTATATTACAATTATAGTTATTGATAATTATTTTTTAATATAATTAAATATTATTAAAGTCATAAATATAAATAACATTAGCCTTTAATATCAAGAATATTAAAATTCAAATATGCACTTGACAATATTGTATATAATAAATTAATAATTTTCATGTATAATAAATATGTGACCATTATTATTTACATACAAATTTGCTTGTTTATATTAAATAGTAAATTATTCCTATTTGGGTACTTCACATTGCTTATAATGTTGTTAATCATATTTCTTAAAATTAAAATGAATGCTAATATAAAATTAATAATATAAATATCATTATATTAATTATATAAAATATGATTACGTTAATATTATAAATATGTTCTATTGAGATGTGAAAGGGTTATATTTCATTTCAAATTTCAAGTTGATATCGGTTGACTATGGCTGACCATGGTTGACTACTATTTGACTTTTGACTATGGATGACTATGGTTGACAATGATTGACTATGGTTGACTTTGGTTGACTATGGTTGACTTTGATTAAATATAGTTGACTTTGCTTGACTAATTGATTATGGTTGACTATGGTAAACCATGGTTCACTATGGTTGACTATGGTTGACTTTGTTTGGCCATAATTAACCATAGTTAACTTTAGTTGACTATGGTTGACTTTGGTTTAATTTGGGCGACTATGGTTGACTTTGTTTGACTGTAGCCGACTAATTTACTATGGTCAATATGGTTGAATATGGCTAACTATGATTAACCATGGTTGACTATGGTTGGTCATGGTTGACCATGGTCGAATTTCGTTGACTTTACGGGTTTATAAGGCCCTCTCATAACTGAGAAAACAGACCCAAATCCACAAATAACTAAGTTTTCCATCAAACAGGTTCCTCTCATGGTTGAGAAAATAGACCCAGTCCAAAGTTTACGAGTTTATAGGGCCCTCTCATAACTAAGAAAACAAACCCAAATCCAAAAATAACTAAGTTTTCCACCGGTCATTCAAGAAACAGAAACCAAACATAAACATAAACTAAATATCAGTGGAGTTGCCTTGTTTTCAGAATGCCCAAAAAAACCTTATCTAAAACTAGTCTACGAGTCCAAACACGTCGGGTCAGCAGGAAAACCGGTTTCCCTAGCGAGCTCAAGGTCGTGCCGAGCCAGTGAGCTATTAGCTTCTGATTTTGGAGAATTTACTTGAGCATCAGAACCATCTCATCCTGTTGTAGGAGAATCTCCCCGCATAAGCATAATTGTTTCAGTCACTGCAATATAAATTTGGAAGAAATTGTAAACAAAATAAAAATTCAAATATGGTTGACAATGCAATCTAGTGGCCCAAAAGCAAAAAGAAATATAAAATAGGCAATCCCATTCTTTCGATTGCAGTAACATGAAACTTGCGGTTCCGCATGAGGATTTAAATTTAATATAAATCAAAGAAATTAATAAAAATTTGAACAATTTTTAAAATTTAGCGACAATGAGCCTAAGGGCCTTCGCAAAATAGGACACGATACTACCCTTCAATTTGTGAAACTTAAAAAAATAATGCGTATTACAAATATAAAACTTCATGAAAACTTCAGTCAATCTCCTGTTGGGTGGGACGTGGGTGGAACTCAATAAATATCCAACCAACCATGACCAACCATGAGAGGTCCCTATGACCAACCATGAGAGGGCCCTATGGTTGGTCATGATTGACCATGGTTGACTATGGTTGGATTTGGGTCTATTTTCTCAGTTATGAGAGGGCCCTATGGTTGACCGTAGATTTCTCTTCAATATATGGATTTACAAAGATCGATTTTTAATAGTATCTGGTTCCAAATAAGTTGAATACAACTGACTCAATCCGTGAAAGCTAAAAATCATTCTTTGTTTCATTATCTTGTTTAAATTTAGTAGAATCACAATTATCTTCAGAAATCGCATCTCTCTCTCTCTCTCTCTCTCTCTCTCTCTCTCTCTCTCTCTCTCTCTCTCTCTATATATATATATATATATATATATATATATATAGCTCTCTCTCTCTCTCTCTCTCTCTCTAGAGAGAGAGAGAGAGAGAGAGAGATGTATATCTATAGATCTCAACCATTTGGTCACACCATTTGTCTAGTAATCGGCCCTTACTAACAAGTTACTAGTGCCATTACCATTTAAAAACAAAATACAAACAAATACTTACTTGAATCAAGGTTGAAGATAACGTGGAGAGTCAGATCCTCCCAATGTTAGAAGAGGGAAACTCGTTGTTTGAACAACTCCACCCCTGAGTTGGATCACCACCATGCACTGAACACAAGCAATTACTTCCTCGCGGCACTCTCCCAGAGTCTGTATCAAGAAAGATGGACTTCTGAAAGAGAGAACCCTCAAATAGTTCCTCTATGCACAACATAGCGTCCCATGGTATCCCAGTGCATCTTATTTATAGTTTTTTACCAAGTCTTATGCCATCCCAATCAAATCTCCAATCTATCCTTAAATCCCTATGGTTTAAGATCTTGTATGGTTGTTGAGTTTCTGATTAAATTTGATTGGTTCAATTATCTCTAGTTTGCTTCCGCTTGTTCTTTTGTGCCATGGTGGTGTCCCCTCATTTAGCTAAACTCTCCAAGTAGTCTTTTCCTCTTATTTAAAAATAATAATAATAATAGTTGTTGTGCAAAGTGGCACTTGGTGTTTTTGAGTTTTAATAACTCTTACATAAAAAAATATTTATCAAAATAATAATGTTTTGGGGGAATCACATTTCTCCTCCCCTTATTCTTAACATCGTCCTCGGTGTTCTTTATTCTAAGCTCCCTTGCTCATTCCGGAACATGGAGGGATATGCTTCTCGCATATTATCCTCCATTTCCCAAGTTTCCTCTTCAGGGATGAAGTGCTTCCATTGCACTTTTACTTGAACGATGGCTCGATTCCATAGCATATGTTCCTTTCGGTCTAGGATGCAAAAAGGTTTGGTCTGGAACTCGCCCTCGGATTCTACCTGAATCACATTCCAGTCAATTACATGAGTAGCATCATGTATATATTTCTTTAATAATGAAACATGAAATACATCATACAATTTTATATTAGGGGGAAGTGCAAGTTGATAGGCTACCGACCCTATCTTAGCTAACACTTCGAAAGGTCCACAATACCTAGGTGCCAATTTGGAACACCTTCCCAAGTTCAAGGTACTCATTTTTTACTTTACCTTTAAATATACACGATCACCAATGTTGAACTCTCTTGGAGTTCTTTTTAAATTTGCATAACTCTTCTACTGATCCTGGGAAGCTTTTAAATTTTGTTGTACCTCTTTCACCGTCTGTTCCATCTTCTTTAACATGTCAGGTCCTAGAACAATCTTGTCGACAGGTTTATCCCAAGAAACAGGCATGTGTCATTTTCGACCATACAAGACTTCAAATGGACTCATTTTTAACGAAGCTTGATACCCATTATTATATGAAAAATCTACTAAATGCAAATACTCTTCTCATTTACCTAGTTTACCCATTACATACATTCGCAACATATCTTCGAACACTTGATTTGTTCTTTCAGTTTTCCCATTCGTTTGAGGATGATAAGCAGTATTGAAATTCAGTTGTGTATCTAGACCTTTAAACAAGGATTTCCAAAAGTTACTTGTAAATTTTGCATCTCTATCAGAAATCACAACTTTTGGAATACCATGCAAACAGAATATTTCTTTCATAAAAATACCGGCTATGTTAATAGCTTTAAAAGTGGATTTTACAGGTATGAAGTGTGCAGCTTTACTTAACTTATCAACTACTACCATTACAGATTCATGTTGTTTATTTGTTTTAGGTAATCCTGTTATAAAATCCATACTTATTATCTCCCACTTCCATTCTGGAATGGGTAAGGGTTTAAGTAACCCAACAGGATGTTGATGTTATGTTTTTACTTGTTGACATCCAATGCATCTAGTTAGGTAATTTGTAGCATCATTCTTCATGTTAGGCCAACAATAGATCTTTCTTAGTTTTTTCATCATATTTTGGTATCCTAGGTGTCCGGAATATGGTTTTGTATGTAACTCATTCATGATTAATTTTTTGATGGCTTCCGAATTAGGTATGTATAACCGATTTTTATAGACTAATAAGTCTTACAAGCTTATGGAGTAAGCTGAGGGTTCATTTCCATTAACATCATTTTTTAATTGTTCTTTAATTTTCTTGTATTCTTCATCATTTTTAGCTGCATCCATTATCAAATATCCCAGATTTGTCTTATAACTGCTAAAAGCAGTCGAGCAAAGTGGGATGGTGTTCCTACTCAGGACATCTACCACCTTGTTCTATTTTCCTTTAATGTGTTTAATTTCAAAATCATACTCAATCAAGAAGGATAACCACCTTGCTTGACTAGTATTTAAACTTTGTTGATCAAATAAGTATTTTAAGCTTATATTATCCGACATTAAGCTCAATTTTGTCCCTATCAAGTAGTGTCTCCACATCCTTACTGCATGTATTATGGCAGCTAGTTCCAAGTCATGAGTTGCATAGTTACTACGTTCATGTTGTTTATTTTTTCTTGACTCATAACTTATTGCATAATCCTCTTGCATTAGCACGCCACCCAACCCTTCTAAGAAGGCATCCGTGCATACAACGAAGTCCTTGTACGGATATGTCAGCCTTAGAATAGGTGCAGTGGTCAATAGTTGTTTAAGGTTTTCAAAGCTTTCCTAAAATTTATTAGACCATGTGAACTTAGTTCCTTTATTTTGGAGTGAAGTTATTGGGTAAGAGATATTGGAGAACCCCTCAATGAACCTACGGTAGTAACCTGTGATCCCCATAAAGGATCGAATCCCAATTACATTCCTAGGAATTGGCCAATCACTAATTGCATTGATTTTATCTAGTTCTATAGAGATGCCTTCCCTACATATCACATGACCTAGGTATTGAATTTTATCTTGAAAGAAATCGCATTTGCTAAATTTCGCATATAGCTTATGTTCCCTAAGGGTTTGTAAGACTAGATTTAGGTGTTCATTATGTTCTTCTTCATTTTTAGAATATATTAAAATGTCATCGATAAACACTATTACAAACTTGTCTAAGTATTTATGGAGGACGTTGTTCATCAATAACACATGAACATGATCGGAGCATTGGTCAAGCCAAATGGTACAACCAAGAACTCGTAATGCCCATACCTTGTTTCGAATGCGGTTTTATGAACATCGTAGTCCTTAATTCTTACTTGATGGTATCCAGAACTCAAGTCAATTTTAGAGAATACCGTTGCTCCCCGTACTTGGTCAAACATATCATCAACGCAGAGGAGAGGGTATCTATTCTTAATTGTCATTTTTTTTAATTGTCTGTAATCAATGCAAATCCTTAGTGTGTCGTCTTTCTTTTTAACAAACAAAACTGGTGCTCCCCATGGAGACACGCTCAGTCTTATATATTATTTATCTATTAATTCTTGTAACTGTAAATTTAGTTCCACCAACTCGGGTGTGTTCATTCGATAAGGATCCTTTGAGGTGGGTACTGCTCCGAGTACCAACTCAATGGTGAAGTCAATATCCCTCTTTGGAGGTAGCCTGGGTATCTCTTCTGGGAAGACATTTAAATTCGTTTAAGAGAGGGAAATTCTCTAAAATAAGTTTTGTCTTATCATCATTAGTTTCGGTGATGTGTACAACAAACAACCTACATCCTTTTCTAGAACACGTTTTTAATTGCAAAGAATTTTTTTTCTAGTAAGCACCAGTTTTGGAATCCCTCTAACCATTCTACTTTCACCATTTTCATCAATGAAATTAAAAGTTTTCTCAAAGAAATTTAGTACAACTCTATGTTTTTCTCGCCAATCCATGCCAATTAGTATGTCATAAGATCCTAATGGCAAAATATTCAAATCTACTTTTGTAATCAAATCTTGCATATGAACTTCACAATTAGAAATAAAGATGGTTACTTTTCTTTTCGTACCGGTGGATAATTGTACTAACCACGATTTTTCAAAATCATATTTTATATTTTACATAAATCTACTAACTTAACAGAAATATAACTTAAAGTAGATCCATAATCAATTAATATAGAAATAGGTCTTTTAAGGATCTTACCATCTACCTCGATCATGGAAGGTTGATAATCTACTTGATGATTATCCAACGCTATGCTAATTTGCGGTATGTTTTGAGCAACCTCTCCAACTGTGGATGCTTCTAGGACTGTGTGAATATTTTGACTATCCTTTTTATGAGGACAATCCTGATAGAAATGACTCTCCCCATGTTGAAATATTGTAACTTCTAAGAATATTATATTTCTACTTTATTTCAGAGATGTTCCATTCCTCCGTAGAGACCCTTTTGTATATCTGGAGATGATTATTCCTCCGAGGAAGTGTGGTAACTAGGGTTATTAGACCTCCCATGTGAGGTCGGCCCTCAGTTAATTGTTTAGGGGTTATTAGACTCTCTTAGGAGAGGTCGGCCCCATTAGGGTGAAAAGTCAGTTAGAACTCTCAAGTATAAATAGAGGAGGTGTGTTCCTCATTTATACCATTTAGTCACTCACTTGTGTATTGCGCATAGGAGAGAGACAGGTCTGCATAGGAGGAGAAGGAGCTCTTGTTGAGGACTACATCTTGTGTTGGGTTGATTATCTATATTAAGGAAAGCTTTGCTGGGTTTTCTACCCCATGAGGGATTCCCAGGGTAAATCTTTGTCTATCGTGTGATTGTGTTTCTTTCAGTGATCTTGCTTGTGAATTTAGGCTAAAATTAACATGGTATCAGAGCTAGCCTGAATAGGACATCTCTCACAAGGTGAAAATACCTCTCTCTCTCCTCCTCCAGTGAAAATTAGGGTTTTTGCAAAAGTTGGAATTTTTGGAATCTGATTGCACGACTGGATAGCCCTCCTCAAAATCGAACCTTTGAGCCCTATATTGAACTTTTTGAGTGGGTAGAACTCCGGGAAAGTCAAACCCTAGTTTAGGGTTTGGACCAAAAAACCAATAAACTAGAAAAAGTGCGCATCTATGCACCAGTGAACCATAAAAGCTGCGAACCTGTGCACCAAAAAACCAAAAAAGTGAAGACCAGAAAACCAGAAATTTTGTTGCAGATTTGGAAGGTGAAAAGATGAAGTTTCCAGAAGCAGAGTACACTAGTAATCTCAAATCAATTAAGTAAGTACTATTCTATCTTTTGAGAAACTTCAATCTCTGTGGTCCCCTAGATAAGATGGCTCCAAGCACTAAGCTTGAAGACAAGCTAGAGGGTATAGAGAATTTTCGGGCATGGAAATATAGGATTGGTCTCATTCTTAAAGAGAATGATCTTGTCTAATATATCAAAGATGAGGTTGCAGAACCTGCGGAAGATGAAGCCAAAGAGAAGTATAGGACGGACTTAATTAAGGCAAAGAGAATCATTGTTGATTCACTATCAAATTCCACTTGATTCCCCAAGTGGCATCCAAGAATAGTCCAAAGGAAATGTATGACGTCCTTTCCAGAATTTATGAAGTAAAGAACATCAATAGGAAGATGAACCTGAGAGCTCAATTGAAGAGCACCAAGATGAATCAAGGAGAATCCATTAAAGATTATTTCTCAAGGGTTTCCCAGTTCAAGGAACAACTAGATGCCATTGGAGATACCTTTGATGAAGATGAACTAGTCATGACTGCTCTAAATTGTCTCACTAGACCTTGGGAGTCATTCATCCAAACCATGTCTGCCAGAAAAGAAAGCATGAAGTTTGATGTGGTATGGGAAGATTGCATTCAAGAAGAAGCTAGGGTTGCCAACAGAGAAGCCTTGCTCAAAGAAGGTGACCAAGCCTTGGCCACCCACATCAAGAGAAGAAGGAATAAACCCTGCTTCAAGAAGGATAGTCACAAGGAGTCTCAACCTCCACAAAGATTTCAGAAGAAAAGAGGAACTAATCAAGGAAGAGATTACTCCCAATTCCAATGTTTCATTTGTCACAAAATAGGACACATTGCTAAGGATTGTCCTTCAAAGAAGAAAAAGGGTTTCCATCACAAAATACATCAAGCTCACCTAGCAAAAGATGATAGTGAAGAAGAAGAAGAAGAGGAAAGGCCTAAGAATAAAAGAGCTAGAATAGAAGAAGAAGACGCAGAAGAATATGTTTTATTCTCTGCACTCTCTGGGTCTGTAACACTTCGAGAAGATACATGGCTTATTGATAGTGGTGCTTCAAAGCACATGATAGGTCAAAAGAAAAATCTTGCAAAACTTGAAGAGAAGACCTCTCCACAAAAAGTATCTTTAGGAGATGACTATCAATATCCCATCAAGGGAATTGTTGAAGCAAGCTACAAGCTTGATTCTGGAACTCCATTGAAGATGAAGGACATATTATATGTACCAGGTTTGAAGAAGAACTTACTTTCTATCTCAGATTTAGATAAGAAAGGTTATAGGGTTTCATTTATAGATGGACAAGTACTCATGTGGTCCAAAGGAAAATCAATTGAGGATGCAATTGTTATTGGTGAAGAGGAAAGAAGTCTATACAAACTCAAGGGTCATCCAATAGTTTCCCTTGTCCATGAAGCCACTAACCCTAGTGAGCTATGGCATAGGAGGCTTGCTCACATGATCTGGATCTTGGGGGATGAGACCCGGAAGGCTTGAATGCTGAGAGAGGAGGAGATTAAGCATGCAAATCTGTCATAAAATTCACATGAAAACCCTAATATTGCATAAGAATAAGCATGAACAAAAACACATGAAGTGAATGGGAGGTGAGGCTCAAAGAGGAGCCCCACCTCTAAAACTAATTACCAATAACTCACTCAGATCTAAATAATCTCACAATGAACAATAGAAAATATGAGAGAAACCAAATGAGTAACTTGATATCATGAGAAGGCTTGCTAGGCCTTTATATAGCATTATTACAATGTGTTTTGAGGCTATACCATGGGCCAAAACTATGTGCTACTAAATACCATGGATAAGAGAGGGTGGCCTCTCTATTTAATACTTTTATGGCTTATACATCCGAATTTAGACCATATGCCCCCTAAAATTCGGATCATTCCTCCCCCCTTAGAAAATGATGGTCCCCATCATTTCATGCTAAAAAGAGACCCATGATTACACTGTGCTAGCTACCAATGAAGAGAAGGGTTTTGTGTGGTTGACCCATAACCGTGGGTTTTGTGAGGTTGACCCATAACCGTGGGTTTTGCAAGGGTGACCCATAACCATGATGGCAATGACAAGCTTGATTCCAATGAAGAGAAGATTTTGTGTGGTTGACTCAAAACCATGGGTTTTGTGTGGTTGACCCATAACCGTGGGTTTTATGTGGTTGACCCATAACCATGGTGGCAATGACAAGCTTGTTTCCACTGAAGAGAAGGGTTTTGTGTGGTTAACCCATAACCGTGGGTTTTGTGTGGTTGACCCACAACCATGATTACAATACATAACTATGGGTTTTGTGTGGTTGACCCATAACCATAGGTTTTGTGTGGTTAACCCATAACCATTGGTTTTGTGTGGTTGACCCATAACCATAGGTTTTTGTGTGGTTAACCCATAACCATGGGTTTTGTGTGGTTGATCCATAACCATGATTACATTAAGATGTTTAAAAAATTGAAAATTCATGATCTTTGGTGCAGTTGATGTCTTGCTGCAAATCCATTCATAGCTTCTTATGCATGTACTGAAATTGAATTCCATTGAAAACCCATTTGAGATCTCGAAGAGACCTTTCCATCCATATAACATACTTGCTCTGGGGTAGCCCAGAGATTGAGAAAATGTTTGTTGAAGCTCAAGAGACGCGCGCACACTATTTTGCAGACATCTGTTGCTTCAATCGATGATATCTCTCAAACCGGAAAGACAAATAAAAAACCGTGAAATACCCATTTTAGCTGATAGAAATAGCTTCCCATTGAGCTATGGTAGAGCCTCTGAAACGTTATATGGAGTCTGTAGCACTTGTTTAAAGTGTTTGTACGTCCGACCGCATTGTGTACAAACATGTGTTACTTCAAACAAGCATATCTCACAAACCAGGAAACGAAATGAAATTCCGTGAAATACTCATTTTAGCAGACGGAAAGAGATTTCTAATTAGCTATGGTAGAGCCTCTGAGACATTCTATGGAGTTAGTAGTACTTGTTTAAAGTTGTTGTACGTCCGGCCGCATTATGCACAAACATATGCTACTTCAAACAAGCATATCTCACAAACCGGGAAACAAAATGAAATTCCGTGAAATACCCATTTGAGATGACAGAAATACCTTTCGGATGAGCTATGGTAGAGCCTCTGAAACCTCCTGTGCAGTCCATGGAACCTGTTCAAACTTCGCTGAATGTGAGAGTGTTGAGTATAGAGATGCCAAGGGTTTGTAGAGAAGCATGGGTTGTTGTAGAGGTTGTGGAACCTCCGTTGAACCCGCATAATCCTTCAAAATATTGTCCCAATGGAGAGCATACCCGCTCTGATACCACTGATCCGGATCTTGGGGGCTGAGACCCGGAAGGCTTGAATGCCGAGAGAGGAGGAGATTAAGCATGTAAATCTGTCATAAAATTCACATGAAAACCCTAATATTGCATAAGAATAAGCATGAACAAAAACACATGAAGTGAATGGGAGGTGAGGCTCAAAGAGGAGCCCCACCTCTAAAACTAATTACCAATAACTCACTCAGATCTAAATAATCTCACAATGAACAATAGAAAATATGAGAGAAACCAAATGAGTAACTTGATATCATGAGAAGGCTTGCCAGGCATTTATATAACATTATTACAATGTGTTTTGAGGCTATACCATGGGCCAAAACTATCTGCTACTAAATACCATGGATGAGAGAGGGTGGCCTCTCTATTTAATACTTTTATGGCTTATACATCCGAATTTAGACCATATGCCCCCTAAAATTCGGATCATCACATTAACTACAAAGCATTACCTTATGTGTGTAAAGTAGTCATAAGACTACCAGATTTGAAGATTGATCATGATGGCACATGCAAAGGATGTGCAAAAGGGAAAAATATCAAGAACCCATTTCCAAAGAGTGAAACAAAGACTAAAAGTATTTTGGAATTGATTCATTCAGATGTATGTGGACCAATGCCCTCCACATCCTTGAGTGGATATGAATACTACCTTACATTTCTTGATGACTACTCCAGAAAGAATTGGATATACTTTCTAAAAGGAAAGAATGAAGTCTTTGAAAAATTCAAGGAGTTCAAAGCCTTGATAGAAAATCATTCAGAAAAGAAGATCAAAATACTCAGGACAGATAATGGTGGAGAATACACTTCAAAGGATTTTGAAGTCTTTTGTAAAGAAGCTGGAATCAAGAGGGAATTAACCATTCCCTACAATCCTCAACAAAATGGTGTTGTGGAAAGAAAGAATAGAACCATTATGGAAGCAGTAAAGACAACGACACATGATCAAGACCTACCTATGTATCTATGGGCTAAAGTAGCCAGGACAGTAGTCTATGTACAGAATAGACTATATCATAGTGCTCTTGAGTTCAAAACCCCAGAATAAGTGTTTACAGGGAAGAAACCTGAGGTAAGCCACCTAAAGATATTTGGGTGTACTGTATATATTCACATACCAAAAGAAAAGAGAACTAAGTTGGACCCTTCCGGAAAGAAGGGAATATTTGTTGGATATTATGAAGCATCCAAAGCATTCAGAATATACATCCCAGGATTCCACCACATGGATATTAGTAGGGATGTGACATTTGATGAAGAGGCAGCTCTCAAGAAATCTAGGAAGTGCCAGTATGAAGATGTATATGAAGAAGATGCACCTCCTAGAATTGCAGAGACTGTATCCATCCATGAAGATGTAACACCTTGATACCATGATATGATAGAACCACAAGAACCCCCCATCACAAACATATCAAGAAAGAGAAAGCCAACATGGGCAAGAGACATTATTCTAGGAGCAGAAAAGTATGGAGCTCCTGAAGGCTCCACCAGAGTGAGCAAGAAACCAAAGTCATTCTCCAACTATATGGCTTTGTTGTGTGATCTTGTAGATCAAGAACCCACCAGTTGTGAAGAGGCATCTCATAAGAAAGAGTGGGTAGAGGCAATGACAGAGGAGTACCAGTCAATAATGAAGAATGATGTTTGGGATATAGTTCCCAAGCCAAAAGACAAAAGTGTTGTATCCTCCAAATGGATATACAAAATAAAGCATGCTGCGGATGGTAGCATTGAAAAGTATAAGGCAAGATTTGTGGCCAGAGGATTCTCTCAGAAATAGGGAATTGACTATGAAGAGACATTTGCACCAGTTGCAAGGTACACTTCCATTAATCATCCTTAGACAGTAAATCCAGTAATTCTAAAAGGAAGGATAGCCTTAAACATGATTGTGATGAGATTGATCCCGTAATTCCGAAAGGAAGGATCATGTGTATTGCAGAGTATGCTGCTATGATGATGATCGTGAGATGACGATGCTGATGATCGTGAGATGACGATGACGATGTTGATGATCGTGAGATGACTATACTAATGATCGCGAGATGACGATGCTGATGATTGTGAGATGACGATGACGATGTTGATGATCGTGAGATGACAATGCTGATGATCGTGAGGATCCAGATGTCGATGTTGTTGTAGTTGTTCAAGTGTTGCAAAAGATGTTGATGTTTCAGTATTCAAGATGTTCCAGTAACTGCTTGAGTTACTGATCATGTATAAAGAATGATTCCAATGATTTATAGATGTATCATGTATTATGTAGTTGATGACTCCTTGCTCCTACAGATGTTGTTATAATATCCTTCTCGTTAAGGGGGAGTGTTGAAATATTGTAACTTCTAAGAATATTATATTTGTACTTTATTCCTGAGATGTTCCATTCCTTCGTAGAGACTCGTTTGTATATTCAGAGATGTTTATTCCTCCAAGGAAGTGTGGTAAATAGGGTTATTAGATCTCCCATGTGAGGTCGGCCCTGAGTTAACTATTTAGGGGTTATTAGACTCTCTTAGGAGAGGTCGTCCCCATTAGGGTGAAAAGTTAGTTAGAACTCAAGTATAAATAGAGGAGGTGTGTTCCTCATTTATACCATTCAATCACTCACTTGTGTATTGCGCATAGGAGAGAGAGAGAGGTCTACATAGGAGGAGAAGGAGCTCTTGTTGAGGACTACATCTTGGATTGGGTTGATTATCTATATTGAGGAAAGCTTTGCTAGGTTTTCTACCCCATGAGGGTTTCCCAGGGTAAATCTTTGTCTATATTGTGATTGTGTTTCTTTCAGTGATCTTGCTTGTGAATTTAGGCTAAACTTAACACCCCACACCCCTAACATTGCATAGGATCTCTTTTTGCTTCTTCTTTCTTTTTATTACATAAATTAACTATATACTCAGCAGTTCTCATGGGTTGTTTATATTCAATCCTTATTGTTTGTTTTATATCTTTAAAAGTGTTTCTTTGGATACCTTAATGTTTATTAAAGGGTTTGAATTCTCTTATTTTAAAATTACTTCTATCTCTTTTCTTGAAGTTATAAGGATTTTCACTCCTACTCTTTGATTGATCAAATGTTAATTTGGCCTTCCTCATTGCTTCATATAAGGTTTTTGGTTCATCAAACTCCAACTTATCTTTATAAATGTCAGGTAAGCAACCTAGGAATCTCTGAATTTTGGGTTTTTCTTCATTTAGGTAAGGCACATATCTTAACAGTGATAGAAATTTGGTGCAAACTCATGCATAGACATGGATCCCAGTCGTAGTTCGTAAAATTCTTTAGCTTTTCCTTCATATTAATATTCTGATAGGTATTATTTTTTAAATTCCTTTTTAAATTAGTTCCAACTTACGTTTCCATCATTAATCATTTTTGCTCTTTTTACGTCTTGCCACCAAATCTCAGCCTTTCCAAATAGATTGAAGATGGCCACCTTTCCTTACATTGAGTTGGAATAGTTGTACATAGTGAAGTATTTCCTCATCCCAGAAATCCAAGCCTAAGCTTCTTCTCCATTTTTTACTTCGCCGTCAAATAGGAGGTTTTATTCTCCTGAATTCTCCTGTTTTATTCTTCTGAATTCTCCTGTTAATTCATCTTTATATTTTCTTTTATTTTTATGTCTTCTCTCGGAACTGTCACTAGAATATTCCAATTCACTAGATGGAGCACTTTCGTTAGAAGAGGAGCATCCAAAGGATGAGGTTTCTCTTTTAGGTTTCCTCTTATCATTAGTTATCTCATTCAGTTTATATAGTAGGGATTCATTTACATCTTCCTAGGTTTTCAATACCCTCTCATGCTCAATCTTAAAGTTCATTAATTCAGTTTGTAAGTCTTTTACTGTCCGCGAAATCTCGTTGTTCACATTTTTATTATAATCATTCAGTTCAACCCATACAGGTGGGGTAGGGGATCATCTTCTAGCCATATCTTCCTGTAGTTTTAGTAACACAAAATTTTATTTTTGGACAAAGATGAACAACATATACACAAAGTTAGTTTTCATAATACTTAGTGGACATCATAGGCTAAGTGGACCGTAACCTTCGCTCTGATACCACATTGTAACAACCCGAGAAAATACTAAAAATTTGGGTAAAATAAAATTTTAAAATTTCTCCTAGACTTACTAGTAAAAAGTCTACATAACCCTTTTTATTTTCATTTTCTTTTGTTTAATTAAATTACAACATAATAAATTCATCATGATATTATTTTTGAAAAATCCCTAATAAATTTATATATGTATAAGGAAACATAAAATACTCCTCAATGGACAACTTAGATGATTTACTTAAATACATATTCTCAACCCCTCATACAATCTATTTCAATTACTAATACAACTTATGACAGTGCCTTTACCCAGATATTTATATTATTACTACAACTTTATGTTCCTAACATACTTCCATGGTTCCAATAAAGATATTATTTCCAAGATATATGATTTCACTAAGTATATAACCCATACCATATATATATACACGTGGATTCTTTATTTAATTTACCAAGGTTCTTAACTTTATTCCCATGATAAGATCTCGACTCTAGACAAGATAAAATAAAGAAAAACAAAAAAGGTTCCCTAGAAGGAATACCACTCATATAACCATAAATATTAACTTTTCTTGAATTATCATCCGAACTCATTTGATAACGAAAGATCATTTCCTTAGGACTCGGGAAGAATAAAAATACTAACCAGCAGTTATCATAAATTCCTTATACATTTATAAGGACTACACAGTCATCTGGATTCAGATATCCAAATGACACCGTCCATTTGTTTTAATGAACAAGTCCATTTCTTTAGAAATCGGAAATAATAAATTCATTAGTCAATTTACATAGATATCAATACCATATCAAAGTAGTTTAATCACTCATTCACAGCACTGACCAGGAAGTTAACATATAAACAAGATCGAGCATGGTCACAAGATAAACAAGAAGGAGTGTCATTGCGACAAGCATTAGACAGACACGCAATCGAATGCTAAATATTAGGGAGTAACCATAGTCGCGTCAATCATGTACAACACTGATCATGGAGTTAACATGTAAACAGGGTCTTGTGTTTGGTTCATATTTATAACAATAAAGGCAACCGACCGAGTGGATCATTTATGCCACCACCATCATTTCATTGAGATGGATGCTCAGATTACTACCAACGCTAAAAATGCGGTAAAGCTCATGAACACTGACACTTGGGCGCATCCGACGCGATCTACCTAAAGGATCAGTCTTCATCTCTTAACCTGAACGTCAACAAGATCTAGGAGGATTGATTGCAGTTTCTAAAACTAGCATTTCGCCTGCATTAGGGGAGTTTTGAGGTCTAAAATGAGCCTCCTAAGAGAAATAATAAAATAAGTGTTATAATAATAAAATAAGAGTTCTAAATTTTAGAGAGGAAAAAGAAAAACTACTTTTTCTTATCGTATTTTTGACATATCTCCTTAATGTTTTACCCAAATTTCAAGTTTGGGAACTCGTTGGATGCGGATTTTAATTCTGCATCCAACCCATACCCACACTGCATACTTATGATGCGCCCACGACATGAAAAAAACGAAAATTTCAATAAAAACGTATTTTTTTATTGAAATTTTCGTTTTTTCATGTCGTGGGCACCTCAGAAGTATGCACTGTGGGTATGGGTTGGATGCAGAATTAAAATCCGCATCCAACGAGTTCCCAAACTTGAAATTTGGGTAAACTGTAAAGGAGATATGTCAAAAATACGATAAGAAAAAGTAGTGTTTTCTTTTTCCCTCCAATTTGTTTTACAAATTTTTCCCTTATGGTTGACATCATCATCTTGAATACTATTGGTTCTTATAAAGTGAATTTTTATGGTACATTAATTTTTTTTAGGCCCATTTTTTACTCAAAACTCCCCTAATGACACCGTTCAGTCCATAAAGAAAAATGCTCAAACGATTTCGGACTTATATGCCAAATGGCAACATCCGAGGCTATACAATGAAGGAGGTAAACATTTTAGAGGTGCAAAGAAGGATGTGTATATCTTCATACACAATCAACCATCAATCAACTGAATAGGGTGATTTCTACCATAAGACAACATTTACCAGGATGGAAATCGTTTTACAGGCTCTTATGAAGTCATAGTTTGGCAACCTATTTTCACAACCTGTACCGAGGGTCTGAACCACAAGAGAGTACCCTGTAATTGATCCCATCTCTATAAGTTTCAACATGATTTGATCTATCAAGTACCCTTGGACAGAGTTTGGACAATAAAAAAAAAAACAGATGCATAGTCTCTTCCAAGTCGAATGAGACATTTACAGGATTCAAAAACGCAGATTTCCCATTAGACCGATGTGAACTTATATGTACTAAAAAATCTCCCTCCCGATTGAACACAACATTATTTACAAAAGGTACCATCTAACATAATGCTTCAATATTAAAGAGTACAAAGAGTTAAGGAATTATATGGATATGTGATTTAGAGTTCAAAGTGCACATAGAAGGTTCAGGGTTTCGAAACACTTTTTTCTTTAAAACACATTACATGCAACCCAAAAGGATGTGCTTCACCCTTTCCCAGGTGTAACAATATCATTGGAAGCGTATATTCAAAATCAAACAGAGTATTAAATTATTCTATTCATACTTGTTAGATATATATATAAAGTAGGATGTGAGATCCACCCAATGCAGGGGATGAAACAACAGCGAGACTAGATTCAACAACTTTCAAAGTAATCTACATGTCCCGTAAATCAAAGGCAACCTACTCAGATTGTATGACTCAAATCCATGTTCATTTTCCAGGATGTTCTAATTGGGAAGAACCATAATTACATCGCAGAGATTTACCACCATCGCTCACCTGTTTTCCTTGCAATTTGAAAAGGAAAGGTATAAACAGATTTTATCAATATACTCGTATAAAAACATTATGTTTATTCCACATAGTTCACTTGAATATATGGATTTACAGAGACGAGTTTTAATAGTATGCAGTTCCAAATAAGTTGAATACAACTGACTCAATCCACGAAACCTAGAAATCATTCTTTGTTTCGTTATCTTGTTTAAACTCAGTAGAATCACAATTATATTTAGAAATCGCAGTTATATATATATATATATATATATATATATATATATATATATATAGAGAGAGAGAGAGAGAGAGAGAGAGAGAGAGAGAGAGAGAGAGATCTCAACCATTTGGTCACACCATTTGTCTAGTAATCGGCCCTTACTAACAAGTTACTGGATCCATTACCATTTAAAAACAAAATACAAACATATACTTACTTGAATCAAGGTAGAAGGCAATGTGGAGAGTCAGCTCCTCCTAAACTTAGAAGAGGGAAACTCGTTTTCCCAGCTCCACCCCCGAGCAGGATCACCACCATGCACTGAACATAAGCAATTGCTTCCTCGCGGAACACTCCCAGAGTCCGCATCAAGAAAGATGGAATTATGAAAGAAAGAACTATCAACTAGTTCCTCTATGCACAACACAGTGTCCCATGTTATCCCAGTGCATCTTATTTATAGTTTTTTCGTAGGTCTTATGCCATCCCAATCAAATCTCCAATCTATCCTTAAATCCCTATGATTTAGGATCTTGTCTGGTTGTTGAGTTTCATATTGAATTTGATTAGTTCAGCTATCTCTAGCTTGCTTCCACTTATTCTTTTGTTCCATGGTGGTTTCCCCTCATTTAGCCGAACTCTCCAAGTAGTCTTTTCCTTTTATTTAAAAATAATAATAATAGTAGTTGTTGTGCAAAGTGGCACTTGGTGTTTTTTAGTTTTAATAACTCTTACATAAAAAATATTAAATCAAAATAATAATGTTTTGGGGGGTATCATAGTTCTAGATCCTTAGTCTAGCCTTGCTTTGAGTTTCTGTTGAAACTGGTACATGCATGATCCCCTCCTTCCATCCTCTTCCTACCACCATTTCTTTATTTGAAATTTGGATGTGTCAACTAGAATGATTCGAACATAAAATGACATCTCCGGGCCTCCCTCTCTTGAAACCAAGACAACCAGATTGGCCAATGATCTGATCCCACCATTGGGAGAGCCCATGCATGGGCATCCCCACCATGTGTAAGGATGGAATCAGAAACTAGAAATCGGTCAAGACAAGAGGCTATGTGACTCGCCCCACCCTGTCTGTTGTTCTAGGTGAACACTTGGTTACCCTTCTCCATATCCAGTAACTTCATATCATTGATAAGATTTCTAAAGTCTTAGCTAGAAGGCTACATAAATCTCATCCCTCCTTTCTTCTCCTTTAGATATGTGATCATATTAAAGTCCCCCCCTATAATCCAATGTTTGCCACTAACCTATCCCTTTAGATCCACCAACGATCAAAGGAAAAACACCTTTTGAGAATGGATTTGAAAATTTTAGCGCTATCGGAAGATGTAGGGGCGCAAAAATATGGAATTTTCACTCTGCAAGGTGTTTTGGAGAAGTGTTGGATGGGGTCCAAGATGGGATTTTGCACAAGTATTAAAGAATGTGCATTGCGTGCGACGGCAGGTAGTTTTTGAGTAATTGCGCATGTCGCGCGGTGGTAGGGGCCAAGGCATGGTTGCACAGTAGGTTGGTGCGCAAAACCGCGCATGATTTATTTTTGGCACACAATACAAGTAAAGGTCAGATGAGGACATGACCTATTTTGGGTAAGGAATAGGTGGACGACAGAGGAAAGCGACTTGTTCGAACGTTTGGTGGCAAGCAGTTGAGAAGCTAGGCCACGACACCAATGGCGATAGGCAGGTGAAGGAGTGGAAAGGGATAGGACATGATGCAATTACAACCGTTTGGTGACTATGGCTGTCAGATGAGCGTGTGAGCCATGAGTGGCCCAACTGGAGCAGGCGGAGTAGGCTGTCGACAGTGACCGCTAGGGTGGCAGTTAGCCACGCCAGTTTTGCAAACCTTAGTGTTTCGGCCTAATGATTGTAAAGAAACGACCCTTGGGCGTGATCTATAAATAAGGGCAAATTGTATGGGAAACGGTTAGAGATCTCTTGTAGAACTAGCTACTGTTGAGTATTGTAGCATCTTTTGAGTTGTGAAGCTATTGTAAAGGCTCTACAGCTGAGTGCGCAGAGACCTAATTTTGAGAGAGAGAAGAGTCTGCAGCTAAGTGCGCAGACTGAGAACGGTTGTACCCTTCCCATAAAGAGCAATATTAACAACCATTCTTGTGGACGTAGCCTCCATCCGGGGGGTTAACCACGTTAAATTCTGTGTTATGTGATTATTATGTGTTTATGATTATTCATTTGCTTGGTATGAATGTTTAATACTGCAGTTTTTTGTTATGTGATTGCTTTTATATGTATTCGCCGCAGAGAATGGGAATAATATGTTAAGCAATACATGCATGGAGGAATGTTAAGTATTCAACACTTACGAGTCTGGGAATGTCTGAATCTGCCAATTAGTCACATAGTTGAACATTGAATTTAAGCGCAGCGTTGGAGCACACAGTAATGCATGTTTATTCAATCACCTGCGACAGAATGATAAGAACTTGAACGAGTTGAAAGGATAAAGAATGCTACGTAGGATTGGTTAGAATTAATCGTCTTCGAAGAGACGCGCGGTCTAGTTGACGCGCTGAATCATTGGGATTTGCTGCGAGTTAAGCTGTTGATAGCTTATTGTCGTAACACAAGAGTATCCTGTATCGTGCAGTCATTGGAGGCGCTAGTACACAAGCACCTTTGCTGCCGAAGTATCTGATGCAGAACAGAGGGTTCACGCAGTTGTTTGTCTGTAGCTGTCTGCAAAGTATTGCGTTGCTTATCAGTCTTTCCCCTCTCACAGCACCGGGTTGTGGAAACTTGATTCCAAAACCACCCCCTCAGCTTCACCTCGGGTGAGACCTCAGGCTGTGCGCAGTCTGTTGCCGAAAGGGCCAGTGAATAGAGGTTTTGTTGGTTCCTTGAACCGCGAAGTACCTGGGTCTATGTTGAAAACCTCCAGAAGGTTATTTACAGCCAGCAAATTGTTCTGTTTCCCTTGCTAAGACCAGTGATGCGATAGTGTGGTTGGAAAGTAATGTGTGAAGAAGAATACCAATTCCCGTTGGGTTCAGACAATTGGCATCCTGAAAAGAGAGAGAGCTGGGATTGGTGTGACAAGATTGAAAGAGATTTTTCAAAGAAAAAGAACAGACATCCGCATCTCACTGACGTACAGTAGTTGAACAGATATTTGTGGAGAGCGATTCACGAGATTTTCTGGGCTTCGTTTGGAAACGAGTTTCATGAGTGGATCTCGCGACTCGCAGAAAAGAAAACTTGTTTTCAAGGAGGAGTACCTACAGAGTGGACTCCAGAGCTCACAACACAACTCAAAGCAATAGACATCCCACTAATGCGAGCAGTCGACTTCTGGGTTGATAGCATACTTGAAGGATTGGTAACGGAATTTGCTGTAAACACACTGAATTCCTACCGTCAAGCCGAAGCATACTTCTTCGAAGGATTCAGAGGTAATTCCTCAACAACCTCAGTCTATACATTAAAATGCTTTTAGCTAAAAAAGGCGTTTTAAGAATGCAGTAATATTTTTGCATCTGTCATGATCAATAGCATATATAGTGATTCTGACGAAGAGACACATAACTTGAGAAGTGGGAAGAGATATAAGTTTAATAAAGAAAAGAATCTGGGAGGACCTGGACTCTGCGTGAATACCGAACTCCCGTGTGACCTTAATAATCAGATTGCACCATCATTAGTCACCATCCATCCTATTACACCGCAGAACCCACCGGTTGCAGATACCGCACCACACCTATCTCAGAACCCACCCGCTGCAAACGTCATGCATCCCACCCCACAGAATATTAATACTAGACGCACCACAGGCGCAGATGCACAGGTAAATATGGCTCATAACAGTCCAGTCCAGAACACCCACTCTCATAATAGTCCACAGAGTGGTATCCCTAACACTATTCCGACTACCCCCTTTACTTTTTCCACTCAGAACCTACCCCGGAATTAGAACCCTCTCCAGAATCAGAACACCAATTCACCACCAGGAAGGAGAATGACAGATAATGACATAAAACTGCCGATATTCAAAGGAACGGGTCTGGAAGACCATGATCAACATTGGTTTCTATGTGAATCCGTATGGAGTGTAAAGCAAATTCAGGATGATGCTGTGAAGAGAGTACAACTCGTCACTACTTTCAGAGATAGAGCCCTTCATTGGTTTATGAAATATTCTCAGGCACAACCAAGAAACTTAGCAGAAATAAAGGCTCTGATGGTAGCAGAGTTTAATAAACCAAAATACGAATCCCAATGTATCACAGAGCTAAAAGAGATTAAGAAGAAACCTAATGAAATGGTCTGGGAATTTGACTAGAAGTTTAAAACCCTCCTAGACCAAGTAACATTTGTGATAGCTCCGCAACAGCATAAAGAATGGTTCATTGCTGCGCTGCTACCCCACATCAGACAACCATTGATGCAGAAGAAGGTTGCATCACAGGTAGAAGCCTTAGAGATCACGATGAATCTAGAGGTTTTGCCGATCGAAGAGACTAGTTCTGGGATGTGACAGATCCAGAACCAGTTGACCATGCTGAGACTAGATACGCAAAGCATGAAGAATGGAAAGGAATAAAGATATGAACCAAGGAACGACGTCTGGTGTACAAGTTGTAAGGGAGAAGGCCACACCAGAGAACATTTCCCTTTATTTCAAGACTATCTTAATAGCGGTGCACCCAACCCGATTAATTAGAACCAGGCACCATGGTGTGAAATCTGCAGAAGCAGAGGACACCAACAAGAAGACTGTTATCTCATACCGAAATATGTAAAAACACCTAAGAGCTTGTATTGTAATTTCTGTAAATCAGTTGGACATGATGAATCCAACTGTCGTGCATATGAGTTGATGAATGAAAGAAAGCACGATATGAAAGCGATGTGAGGGGCTGGAATATACTGCGTCCAAGAAGACAACCAGCCGAAGCAAGAGAATCAGCAGTATGACCAGTGGGAAATAGAGACTATGGTGGTGGATACTGCGGAAGAGGAAGAGGCCCTGCGCAAGGAAGAGGCCGTGGTCAGGTAATTTGCTATAATTGTGGCCAACCAGGTCATGTTTCTAGGGATTGTACCAACACATGCACTACGCACAATTACTGTAAATCTTTTGAGCATGTTATTGAAGATTGACTCGTACTAGAGGTCGAGATGCAGAAACGTAGAAGGATAGACCCACTGACTCCAAACATTCAGTGTATTGCAGTAGAGAGGAGACCTGAAGATCCAAGCATCAATGTAGTAACATGCAACGGTGTTGCGACAAGGTGCGATCGAGGAGCAGAAGCTTCAACTTCTAGAGATTTTGGAACTAAGCAAACATCCCTTGAGACACAATGGATAAGAAAAGCTGTCGAGAAAACACTTGCTTTCGACCTGGTGAAGAACAAAGGGGCATTTACGGAATCACGAGATATCCTTAGACAATCAGCACCAAAGTCGTCGAGGATCCCGCTGTGCAGTCAAATGCCATATGTGGAAGACATACTGGATGCTTACGACAACACAAGCGCCGCAGCAGAGATATGCACCTCTATTGCACAGTTCCTTAGAAGTTGCATGAAATTGTTAAAGAACCCAGATGCTATAACAGAACTGTAGAAGGTTATAGATCAGTACGGACCGCACAATGGAGAAGACACTACTGATAGCGCAGTTCATCATATTAAGAAAAACAAGAGAACGGGAAGAGAGATAAGACTCAATGCGCAGATAGGAGATTACGAAATGGATGAAATCATTCTTGACCTAGGATCAGAGGTCAATGTCCTGACTAAGCAGACATGGCAGCAGATGGGGTGACCAAAGCTATCATGGTCACCTATCTAGTTGAGAATGGCCAATCAGGAAAAGTCATACCGTTTGGATGGTTGGCCAATGTGGTTGTTGACATTGATGGAGTACAGAGTCATGTCGATTTCGAGTTTATTGAGATTGTGGACGATAGTCATCCTTTCCCAGCATTACTGGGGATTGACTGGGCTATTGATAACGTCACAATCATAAATATGAAGACCAGGAATATGATCTTTGAAGGAAAACATTTCAGGGTGATTGCACCACTAGACCCTGCGGACGGACATAGATACAGTGAGCCAATTCAAGAGGAATCCCAAGCTCAGGATTTGGACAGGTTGTACAAACTGACCGTGAACCAGGAAGATTACATCAACCCTACTGCAGATGGTACACTCAGCTAGAGATGCGACAGCTCTTGCATTTCAAACTCGGATGCAGGTTTGGAGAACTGGAAAAACCTCATGCATGAAGTATCTGCAAGGAGATGTGCGCAGGTCACGAAGTCGATACGCTGGATTGGAAAGTAGGTAAGCCCAATCCCCACATATGATGGTTCAACTAACGTTTATTCTTTCATTAAAGATTATACCGCAGCAATTGCAGATGAACACCGCTTACAAGCATTAGATGTAGCATTGCGCAAGACACCTGCTAGATGGTGGGCTACGCACAAGTAGACATTGACTACATGGGATCAATGCAGAATTAAGATGCAAATCAGATTCGCTGAGAATCTTACATTACCTTTTGAAAAATATAATGGACAGACAGATCCAAGGGATCACGTGGAAACTTGTTCCCATGCTTGGGTGGAAAGACCAAAACGGAATGGGTACATTTGTTTGTACATACGCTGGAAGAACCGATTCCAAAGAAATGGTACCTAGACCTGGAACTACGTAGGGGCACAACAGATTGGTCTACCCTGACCGTGAGCTTCCAGACAGACTTCAGTTTCAAAAATGAACATCTGAGCATCAATGATGCATTGCAGCTTCTTCAGAAAAAAATATTCGGACTACACTGCACTGATGGAAATATGACCCTAGAATAATTCTTTGGCACAGAGAGCATACCTGCACATCTACACTCGGAATGGGAGGAGCAATTAAATCCTGCTCTTGATTGTTATAACCTCGCTGATGAATCTGCAGCTCAGGCAGACAGTGATGAGGACGACCTGCGAAACATAAAGATACCTGAATCAGAGGGTGCGTGCGAGGTAGAAGGACCTCCATTAGAAATCCCAGATATGAGTGGACCCGTAAAGACAAGAAAAGTGAACATTGGCACCAGTGAAGAGCCAAAGTTCGCAGCTATCGAAGACTATTGGGATGAAGACACAGTCGAGGAGGTCGCAGGAATCCTACAGGAGTATCGCGAACTGTTCCCGACTAAATTCACAGATATGAAAGGTATACTGGGAGACTTAGGAGTGATGAAAATTCCTCTTAAGCCTGGCGCAAAGCCTGTAAAGCAAAGACCATATAGATTGAATCCACACTATAAAGAACGAGTTAAGGAAGAACTCGATAAGATGCTCAATGCAGGGATCATTTATCCAGTTGAAGAATCTGAATGGATAAGCCCGATGGTTATCCTGGATAAGAAAACAAAGGGCAAGATCAGGATTTGTGTGGATCTTAGAAAACTGAACGACGCTTCAATGCATGACCCATTTCCTACACCTTTTACAAATGAAGTGCTAGATAATGTTGGATGGAATGAGGCCTATTCTTTTACTGATGGATTATCTGGTTACCATCAGATTAAGATTGATTGGGGAGATAGGCACAAGACGAATTTTGCTATAGAATGGGGGTCATTCCATTACATAGTGATTCCTTTCGATTTGAAAAATGCACCTGCCATATTTTCTAGAGTGGTCGTCGCAACATTTAAGGATTTTATACATAAGTTTTTAGAAGTTTACTTTGTTGATTGGACCATTTTCGGTTTATTGAAGAACCATGTCGCGAACCTCAGGATGATGCTGGAAAAGTGCAGACAACATCAAATTTCATTAAACTTGAAGAAGTGTGTTTTATGTGTTCCCTATGGAATCTTGTTGGGACACATTGTGTGCAAACAAGGCTTGATGGTTGACCCTGCGAAGATCGCAGTCATTGTAAACTTGCCTATGCCCAATTCAATTAAGCAGCTGCACACTACGCTAGGGCATACCAATATTACAAGAAATTCATCAAGGGATATGCGCAGATAACCGGAGCTATGGAGAAGTTGTTGAAGAAAGATGTACCATTCATTTGGAATGAGGACTGTGACAAAGGATTTGACACATTGAAATAAAAGATGGTCACTGCGCCGATCCTAGTTTTTCTGGACTAGGAGAAGCCATTTCATGTCCATGTGGATGCTTCGTGTATCGCATTGGGCATTGTTCTTGCTCAGCCAGGAGAGGGAGGTATTGATCATCCCATTTCCTTTTCCAGTAGGAAGTTATGATCCACTGAGAGGAACTATGCCACCACTGAAAGAGAAGGACTCGCAATGGTATATGCGCTGCAGAAGTTCAGGTACTACTTGCTTGGTGCGTAGTTCTCCATGTTCACCAACCATTCTGCCTTGAAATACCAAGTCAATAAGCCAGTGTTAGGGGGCGCATATGCAGATGGTTACTACTATTTCAAGAGTACGACTTTGAAATTGTGGTTAAGCTAGGAAGGTTGAATTTGGGACCTGATCATCTATCAAGGATTGAGTCAAGAGAAGAACCGACGAATCTGGAAGACAATCTTCCTGATGCGCAGTTGTTCGCTATACAAGTTGCTGATGATTATTATAAGGACATCATTGACTTTCTGACTACTGGGTTCGCACCCACAGAGTTCACGACACAGCAGAAAAAGAAGTTGGTAGTGCGTGCAGCAGACTTCACTATAATTACAGGTCAGCTATACAAGTTGGGACCGGATGAAGTACTGTGCAAATATGTGCTAGCACATGAGAAACCATTCATACTAACTGATGCACACTCAGGAGTCGTAGGAGGCCATTATGTAGGGAGAGCTACCGCATAGAAGATATTGCGCGCAGGGCTATGGTGGCCTACAATTCATAGAGATTCGAAGGAACATTGCCAGAATTGCAATGTTTTTCAAAGAACAGAGAAGCCATCGTGCAGAGATGAAATGCCCTTGAATCCATAATTGACATTGCAGGCCTTTGAGAAGTGGGCCATTGATTTTGTGGGTCCTATTAACCCACCAAGGAAAAGAACTAGTGCAAGGTATATCATTACTGCTACCGATTACTTCATCAGATGGGTAGAAGCAAAGCCAATAAAAGACTGTAGCGCAGCTACAGCCGCAGAGTTTATATATGAAAATATCCTTACAAGGTTCATATGCTCGAAGATTTTGATGAGTGATCAAGGCACTCATTTTCTGAATAAGACCATTGAGGCTTTGACCGAAGAGTTCCATGTTCATCATCAGCGCAGTACGCTTATCACCCATAGGAGAATGGAACTGTTGAGGCATTTAACAAAGTGTTGGAGAATGCGCTAACCAAGATATGCAACATCAATCAGGACGATTGGGACCTACGCATTCCATCTATACTATGGACATACAGGACTACCTGCAAGAAACTGACTGGCTATACACCTTTCAGGCTGGCTTATGGGAAAGAAGCAATAATGCCGATGGAGTACATTGTTCCCAGCTTGAGAATAGCAACGTTTACAGGCATGGCAAATTGCGCAGCACTCGAAGAAAGACTCCTACACTTGGTTGGGCTAGAGAAAGATCACTTCATCGTAGGATTCCACCAACAAGTACAGAAAGAGCGCAAAAAATCATGGCATGATCGCCAAATCAAGAACAAGAACTTTCAGGTAGGTGATCTAGTCCTCCTGTATGATAGCAAATTCATGAAATTTCCTGGAAAGTTTAAGATGCATTGGCTTGGCCCATATACTATAATGTATATTACTAACGGTGGCACAGTCCAGTTAGCCACATTGACCGGAGAAACCTTGCCAAGTTTGATAAATGGTAGTAGACTAAAGCTTTACCGCAATAGTCTAGCTACGCAGAATTCTGTATGATTAAGGGAAGCATACCGCGCAACACTGTTGAAGTTGCATGCACCAAAAGAGAGAGAGAGAGAGAGAGAGAGAGAGAGAGAATACAAGGAAGAAAGATGATACGCAGAACACAACCTAATCTTCATCGCACAGACAAAACAGAATGACATCCGCGCAGAACAGTCAAATGTAGGTGTGCGCAGAAGAGACACCCATATGAGAACCGCCAGCGCACAGTGATGGAAGCAGTTATCGTTGCAATCATCGAATGGTTAGTAGGCCGTTAACCAAATTGGTGGCATTGGCAAACTTCAAATGTTAAGGATGGATGTGATAAGTTGGAACACCATAAAGGCCGAAATAACCCCTTTCGTACTGAAATCCGGCTGGCAAGTCGAACATTTAATGCTGACTAGACGGATTTGATGTGCTGGCCTGCCTGACAACCTTTTGGAAATTAAGGCAACAAAACTTGCACAATGGAAAAGATCGGATCGCAACGCAAAAATCATAGGGTGACCTGGTTATTAAATGCGGCATCAATTGCCTCGGCAACCACCAGAAGCCACATTGCAAACCCACAGAGGCTATAAATACACCTTGCCCGACCACTTATTCACATTACAAAGATTTTTACCATTCCTTGCTTGAACTTTTAGAGAGTTGAGTGAGAAAGCACATCGTATGAGTGAGCCGAACCAGTTGGAAGATCTCTCCTGGTTATTTGAACCTTCAGCAATTCTAGCAGAGATGACAGCCACAAAGGGGGCTTCATCTCGAAGTTCAGCAAGGCAGGCTACAGGAACCAGCAAGGGGAAGGAAACTGCTACAGAGAAGACTCAGTCAGGCACACCATCGAAACCATAGTTGGCCACGGTCCAGAACCTATCTTTCTATCCAGTGTCGGACTATATCCCCCCAAGGAAGGATGATGCACCACCGGTACACCTGGATAAGAATGCTATATATGAAATCCTGGTGCCGACAATTTCTACCCAAGTGAAAATTGCTGAGAACCTGCTCGGCGGGGTGCCCAATTGTAAGTTGGAGGATTATGAATTACTGGAAAATACATTAGCCAAGCCGAAGAACTACGCGCAGTTTCGACCCAGCGGATATCTCATTCAGGTCGTGGATGGAAAGACTGGAGTTGAAATTCTACAGGTCCAGGACTGGATAAAGCCAATCTAACCCTCGGGGTTTCTCAATCTATTACAAATGCCACATTTTACTAAGAGAATTGAGTACATGGCCGTAGTGCGCGGGCTGCTGTCCTACATGCATGAAGGATTCCTTTGGTTGGATACCCGTGTTGATGTAAGTATAGATCTGATACATCAGATCACATGTCTGAACAAGCACGGAGAGGACCCTGCTGACTTAATGGTGAAACTCACGCAGGATCGGGGTATGTCCACTGAAGTTTCCAAGGAGTTCGGCGTCATCCGCAAGGGGTGCGGATTCCCCGCCAATGACATCAATGATCCCACAACAAATTTTACTGTTCAGTTGCTAGCAGGTAAGCTGTTGCGCAAGTGTCAACCGCTGGAGGTACCTGCAGTCACGATAAAACTAGCGGTGAACACATTGCGCAGGGTACCCTATAATTGGTGCCAGTACCTACCCAATGAATTTTTAGAAGACGTTGAGGCGACCCAAGACGATGGTTCATTATTCCATTACGAATGGCTACTCATATTGGTAGCCTTTGTAGGCTAGAAAGAGCTAGATATGTATCAAGGTGTCCCAACTCTACCAAGACAAGGACGCGGGAAACACTTCAGCAACTTATGGGCAAGTTCGAAGGAAACCAGACAGCACCACACAGCTCAAGTTTTTCATGTTTACTATCACCAGCTGCGTGGTGCGATTTTGTCAACACAACGCATATCAAGGGCAGTGACCAACACATTCACATGCATTATGAGATTCCTGGCAAAGAGGCATCAGTCACACATTCAACCATGGGTTGATGCGGAGGAAGGACTGTGGTATCCAGGGTCTTATCACCTGGATGAGGAGGAAATTGAAGCAATGATGGAACGTTGGGATGCTGACTGGAAAGTCCCCGTCTCGCGAGACGACGCATCGGATTATGAGCAGAACATCCCACCTATCTCCACGACCAAGATCAACATCAAAAGTTCAGATGAAGAAGATACTCAAGGAGATAGTGAAGACACAGCAGCAAAGAAGGAAAAGAAAAAAGGGGGGTTAGCTGAAGGAACTCCCATTATTGAAGAAAAGGAACCGGCTAAAGATAAAGCCTAGCAGTTAGCAGAACGCAAAAGAAAGGCTACTGATAGCCACTCAAACTCAAGAGGCCAGCGCAAGAAGCGAAAGTTTGAGAAGCCAAAGTTCGGTCCGTAGCTCCACTCGGATGACTACGAGATGATCGCAACTAAAGTGCAAGAAGCGTGGGAAGAAATCCACTCAGAAAAAGAAGCGAAACAAGAACAACTTCAGCTGACCATAATCCAAGCTATGGAGGAGGTCAAGTCGATGGTAGCACAGATGGGGTTGGGACAACCAATTTCAGATGCTAACGGGAAGTCAGGAGGGCCAAGCACGCAAAGCAGACCACCTATTGCCATAACTAAGTACCCGCGCATCTTGAACCTTGAGCCAAGTTACCTCATCTATCTGAATGAGGTGGTCAAGGAGGCGATAAAGACTGCACGCCTCGACTTGAATATTGGGGCTCTGCCCCTAGAAGACTTGAATGAGCTGCACATCAAAGTGGCAGAAGAGATTCATGTGAGAGGCTTGGCCTCATACGATCAAAGCGTCAAGTTGACTGAAGACATCAATCAACTAAAACAGGAATCACCTCGCAATTTGCAAGAGCTGACTGAGGCTAGAGAGAAACACAGGAAGCTGAAAGAAACAATTTCAGTAGTTTGCGCAAGTATTCAGGAATGCGCTGAAGAAGAGGACGTAGAAGATACTATAAAGAAAACCGGGGCCAAGGTAGATGCCCTCACATCAGAAATGGCCCAAATGGAGACCTCCTATAGAGAGAATATTGCAGAGCTGGAGGTAAGGCACTCGATTATCCTGTCAGATCACTGTGTCGCTCCAGCTAAGGAAGTAACGACAACCATGGAAAACATTTCATTGCAGGTGACGAAGTGCCAGGATTTACTCGAAGGAGTAAATACAATCGTGTTGATATTGAATGAAGATCCTACACTGCAAAATATCGAGGATATGCAGAGGGCACATCAATAGGTGGAAACCGCACATGCAGAATTAAAGACTACGTCAGCCAGGGAGAAGATACAAAGATTTAATGAAATCAAAAACCTATAGAAAGAATTGGCCGTGCTAAGGGAAAAAGAGGCTGCTACATCTGATAGGTTGCAGCCCATTGAACAGGAAGGCCTTGAAATGATACAGCAGTTCGATGAGAAGTTCATAGAACTTTAGACAACAGAAAGCACAATGAAAGAACAGGTGGCCAAAGAAAAGGTCTCACGGGCCACTTTAGAGACGTTGCGAGAGTTCGAGAAGAAGGCCAAGGATATGGTCGCAGAGTTAGAAATTACTCTGCACAATTTTGTATCGAAGACAGGCACACCAGAGGGTGCAGCACCCTCGTCTGGAACTGAAAGTGGCTCGGGACGAGCCACAAGTGAGTGTTAAGGGCCTATTGGACGGGGTCCAAGATGGGATTTTGCACAAGTATTAAAGAATGCGCATTGCATGCAGTGGTAGGCGACAGGTAGTTTTTGAGGAATTGAGCATGTCGCGTGGCGGCAAGGGAAAAGGCATGGTTACACAGTAGGTTGGTGCGCAAAATTGCGCATGAGTTATTTTTGCAACGTAATACAAGTAAAGGTCAGATGAGGACATGACCTATTTTGGGTAAGGAACAGGTGGAAGGTAGAGGAAAGAGACCTGTTCGTACGTGTGGCGGAAAGTGGTTGAGATGCTAGGCCATGATGCCGATGGCGACAGGCAGGTGAAGGAGTTGAAAGGGACAGGCCATGATGCAGTTACAACCGTTTGGTGACTGTGGCTATCAGATGAGCATGTGAGACATGAGTGGCCTAGCTGGAGCAGGAAGAGCAGGATGTCAACAGCGACAGCTAGGGTGGCAGTTAGCCACGCCAGTTTTGGAAACCTTAGGGTTTCGACCTAATGATTGTAAAGACACGACCCTTGGCCGTGATCTATAAATAAGGGAAAATTGTATGGGAAAGGGTTAGAGATCTCTCATAGAACTAGCTATTGTTGAGTATTGTAGCATATTTGGAGTTGTGAAGCTATTGTAAAGGCTCTGCAGTTGAGTGCACAGAGACCTAATTTTGAGGGAGAGAAGAGTCTGCAGCTGAGTGCACAGACTAAGAACAGTTGTACCCTTCCCATAAAGAGAAATATTAACAACCGTTCTTGTGGACATAGCCTCCATCCGAGGGGTGAACCACGTTAAATTATGTGTTATGTGATTATTGTGTGTTTATGATTGTTCATTTGTTTGGTATGAATGTTTAATACTACAGTTTTCTATTATGTGATTTCTTTTATATGTATTCGCTGCAGGGAATGGGAATAATATGTTAAGTAATACATGTATGGAGGAATGTTAAGTATTCAACAATTACGAGTCTGGGAATGTATGAATCTGCCAATTAGTCACATAGTTGAACATTGAATTTAAACACAGCATTGGAGCGCGCAGTAATGCATGTTTATTCAATCACCTACGACATAATAATAAGAACTTGAACGAGTTGAAGGGATAAAGAATGCTACGTAGGATTGGTTAGAATTAATCATCTTGGAAGAGATGCGCAGTCTAGTTGACGCGCTGAATCATTGGGATTTGCTGCGAGGTAAGCTGTTGATAGCTTATTGTTGTAACACAAAAGTATCCTGTATCGTGTAGTCATTGGAGGCGCTAGTGCACAAGAAACTTTGCTGCCGAAGTATCCGACGCAGAACAGAGGGTTTGCACAGTTGTTTGTCCGCAGAACTCCACAAAGTATTGCGCTGCTTATCAGTCTTTCCCCCCTCGCATCACCCGGTTGTGGAAACTTGATTCCACAACCACCCCCTCAGCTTCACCTCGTGTGAGACCTCAGGTTGTGCGCAGTCTGTTGTCGAAAGGGCCAATGAATAGGGGTTTTGTTGGTTCCTTGAATCATGAAGTACCTGGGTTTATGTTGAAAACCCCCAGAAGGTTATTTACAGCCAACAAGAAGCGAAAATTTTCCCATAGGTGTAAAAATGAAAATTAAGGCCTAGATCCGAGCAGGGATGAAATGTTGGGTTCAAGATAGTCCTCAATGATGAATAAACAGGATCTAAGGTGATGGGAAACAACACTTAAAAGAGGATTTGATGATCCAAATAAGCAATCAAAGGTGAAACTAGGGAAAAAATCCCCAGTGGAGTCACCAATTTCTGTGGTGATATTTTCTTCCTACGGGTAAAATGAAAACCCCTCGGATGATAAAGTGTCTCCCTAAAACCAAATCCAAGATAGTAAGTAAAAAAATGGAACCCTAAACTCCTATATTAAGCATGCACATGCATTCAAGCATGAAAAGGAAGGAGAAGAGATAGATAGCTTACCTCTACCTGAAAGTTGTCCTAGCTCCAGTTCTAAGCTTGATGTCCAAAGCTCTTGAACCTACAACGTAAGATGGAAACCAACCTTCCAAACACAAGTGCATCAACAAGATATAATATAATATATCACATATCAATAAAAGAGACATGATATGGGAGAATAGTCCAGGTTATTATTAAGAAATCTCAAAGTAGCCATAAAAAATGCTATACCTGATGTCCAAAGTAGAAGCATCTTCTTCCAACCGCTCCTTCATCACCTTGCAAGAATCTTAAGATCAAGATGACCTCCTCATTAGTGTTCTCCAAGAATTACAGGACCATAGGTTTGGTGTTTCCAAGATCACCCCCCCGTAGCTCATGGATGGCCTTCTTCTTATAGTATTTGGGAGGCCAACCACTAAAAGGATATTGTGGATCTAAGTGAGGAAGATGTGGATCAAGGATCTCAAACATACCAAGGAGGGAATGTGAGAGAGGATTCAAAGGGGAACCTCATCCCATGAAAATATCCTCGAGATCCAAAATCCAAGATCTAATGAAAATGGCTATCCAGGGATTTTAGCGCCCCTGTAACCTAGCAAAGCGCGAAAATGATGAAATTTTCGTTCCCCCATAGGCATGCAAGGAGTGAAAAAGATGTAATTTTCTCTCCTAGGAAAACTAGTAGGGCGCGAAAATTCCAGTAAGAGGTAGTTTTGGGAGGTGGTTAAGGTGGGTTTCGAGCCCTTGTTTGTTGGATTTGCTTCCAAGTGTGACTAGGGAAGGGACCAACATTAGAATGAATGGACCTAACACCCTTAGGAGGAATAAACAACATGTTTTACATGGTGGTGAAACATGCAGATCCTCAATTACACTTGGTGTGGAAATTTGAGGTATAACACCAAAATAACTCTGTTCCTATGGCTTGTTTTCAAAGGCCGTATCTTGACATGGGATAACCTAATGAAAGGGGGTCTTGCGGGGCCATCGGTCTTCTTTCTATGCGGATAAAACAACAAGATGATATCCCACCTCCTAGATGCATGCAGTTTGTCTTTGAACTTTGGGATCGAGGAGTCGTGATCTTTCGTATATCTGACAGGGTTTGTGATAACCCCACAACAACTATAAAATATTGGAGAGGTGAACCTTTCCATGGCTGAATCACTAAAATAATATGTCATTTGTTCCCAGGTTTCCTCCTTTGGGATACTTGGAAGGAACGAAACAGGAGAATTTTCTCAAGAAAATGTACGGAAAAACAAATTGTTTGGGAGCACATAAAAAAGGCCATCCATGAAACTCTATCTCTTTATCCTTGGAACGAGCAAGACTTGAAAATACCAGAAAGTGAGAACGATATCTTGTGTACCTCGGGAGTGCAGAACCTCCCTCTCTATATTGTTCATACTCAGCATGGACAACGCACCCTTGTAACCCTGATAGTCTAGGCTCCACCACCTCCTGGATGGGTGAAGCTGAATTTTGATGGTTCCTTGAGAGGCAATCCCGGTGAATATGGATATGGAGGAGATTTTCGTGATGAGTATGGCAAGGTGGTGGGAGCTCTTTATGGGTACCTTGGTTTGGAAACAAACAATGTGGTAGGGATCGAACCTCTATTGCAGGGTCTGCACATGACAAGAAGAAGGGGATACTCAAAACTACAAATCGAGGGCGACTCGTGGGTGGTTCTGCAGATAGCCTCCAAACTATATCACGGCTCCCAAACTCATAAGGTGGAAAAGTCTTGGTTCCTCGCTTACCACATCCGCTGCCTTCGAGAAACCATTATGTCAGTAAATGTTATATCCTTTCACAACGTTGGTAACCAAGCCAACAGATTGGAAGATAGGCTCTCCAACCAAGGGACAGAATGTCGTACCGGAGGATGGGAAGGTAGCTTGGATGAAATAACTGAAGAAATGTGCCATGTTTTTTGCATGCAACAATAAAGAGAGGACATGGAGGCTCATATCAAGCGTTTTGACGATGAGGTACTGCATCTTAACCGAGTGGTTTCATGTCTTGTGATCTCCACATCATTGGTAGGTCAGGAGGATCTCTGGCTTGACGCAGCTATAAATATAGAATGATCGCTCAGATAACTCTCACAACTAGAGATAGTTATAATATGATGCAGGGGGGTACAACGATGAATACTAATCTGCCTTCCACGAGTCTGCAAAGGGTGGCATTTCGGGAATTAATGCATTTCAGGATCAAACAGGACGACGGGAATTCGACCAAAGCTCGCAATTGGATGGAATTTATTATGGAAGTCAGTGGACCCAATCTATTTAAGCCCCATTTTCGATGGTGTTTCACTCATTCGCTCCATGTGTATTCAAGATTAGACTCTTTTCTTCTTCCCTCTGTTTCTTATATCTGGGAACGTGCCAAGAGGATAAGTGGGAGGCTCATGTCTCACAGAGGTCGACCGGTGAGGGTGGGGCTGGAGAAGTATGGAGGTCCCACTCGGGATCAATGGCGAGTAGCAGCCACAACCACTTTCTTCTGTTGTATTGTACCTCAAGATACCCATAGGAAAATCGAGGCAATCGAATAGAACCTATGGTTGAGCATGGGGGAGGAAGATCCCTCATCGGAGGTGGTTATGATGTTGGATTGGATCTAAGATCCAAGCAATACCAGAGGAAGAATGGTTCTGTACAATCGAGTGCTGGTAATGTACTCGGTTAAAAATACCATAATGTCTCAAGTGCTGGACGCGATTTCTGAGCACCTCGGCACCTCTTTCCTGTAGAACCTGCAAGCTATGGCTACAAGTGGAGGTGCTATCTCGGGCACTGCTCACCTGCCGACGATCGATTTGGGGAAATAGGACACGAAAAATTATGATGATCCAAAGAATTATGAGGATCTCCTGAAGTCTTCTAGTTAGCATTGTTCCTATGACTGGTTCTTTTTGTGGTATTTTGACAGTTTGATAACATGTATAATGTGTCGCCTTACAGTCATAGTTTCGGTTATGTAATGGGTCGGTTAGTTACATTTCGATAGTTTGGTCATTCATGTTATAATATTTTGAATATGTGGCCTTGTTCTCTTAATGTGGGATGGAAATTTCAGGAATGGGAGTTTCATAATCTAGCGAGGTCGTCTCTGATATTTACTGGTTTGAAATCTAGTGGTTCTGCCTTTACCTGTTGTCTAATTTTGAGAAGAGTCCTGAGAAAGCTAAAACTGGATTGTACTCGAGACAAGGTGTCTGATGTAATCTTCTTGCCCTCTTATTAATATATATATTTCTCTTTTTGCTTAAAAAAAATGATAACTAATGACCAGATAGAGACAATAAATGACCAAATAGTGACAATTAATGACCAAATAAACGACTAAATATATGACCAACACATGAAGCAATTCAAGCTATTTATGACCAAGTGATAAATGACCAATTTGGTTGGGTGATAAGTGACTACTAATTTATGACCAACAGTCACGTGACCAAATTTAGTCATTTATCACCCATTTTTAGTCACTTATCACCCAATTTGTACTAGTGCAATTAGCCTCTGATCTACTTCATACTATACAAAAACCCTTATTTCTAAAGGGCATATATCTAAAATTATAGAAAACCAATATCTGAAACTTATTCCTGAAGTACTTCAATATATCTAATTTATCTCCTCCAAGTTTCACTATCTGAAACGTCCTAGAACAAAATTTATAGATAAAATACCAAATTCACTTGTTTAAAGATAATTTTAGGATCATTCAAAATCCCTAACTTCCTAAGGTCATATCTCTGAAAATATAGAATAACAACATATTAAACTCGTACCACAAGTTATTTAATCTCTCTATTTCATCTCCTCAAAGGGGAACTATCTCCATATTTTTAGAACAAAAGGTATAGAAAAAATTCCAAACTAACATGTTTAAAGTTGATTTCAGGATCATTCATAAATCCTAACTTCATGAGGTTATATCTCTGTAAATATAACATATAAACATCTAATACTCATACCAAAAAAATTTCTGGCTCTCTACTTAATCTTCTCCAGTGGGAACTATCTAAACCTTTCTAGAACAAAATATACAATGAAATTCCAAGATGACCTATCTGAAGATGATTCAGACACCCTAACGTCCCGAGGTCATATCTCCTAAAATATAGATAACCAACATTTAAAAATTTTACCATAGGTACTCATGCATCTTACCTCTATCCAATAACACTTTCATGATCTAAATCATCCCCCAAAAAAAGCTAGAGCGAAAATTCCAAGCTGACCTGAAACATATTTCACAATAAAAACCCTAGAAAATATCACCACAAGATTTCATCTTCCAATGGAATTTCACCCTTCTTCACTTCATATTACTCTAAAATATGCTCCTCTTCCTTGGATAGGTTTAATTTGTATTTTAAAAATTCCAAATGAGGTTCCTCGTATTTATATGAGTCTAAGTCACTATTTTAGTTCACTTAAGGTTAGGTCGGCTTATAACTTATCATTAATTTTGTCTTCCACATTTTAGGGGCTTCTTCAATGGGTCAATGACCACTTCATGGATTCATCAAGGGTATTTGACTTATTTTCTTTACCACTTCATGGATTCATCAAATGGTCTGACTTGTTTTCTTTACCACTTCATTTCTTCATTAGGGCATTCCAAGTGGACATATATTCATTGCTTTAGGGGCTTCTTCAATTTTCTTTAAGTCTTTACTTTAGGGATTCATGTCTTCATCAAGGGGGTTACAATATTGCAAAGACACATGGGGTTTCTTGACCCTTCAAACCTTTTCCTTTCTTCACAAGTGGACACATACCTTTTCATTATTGCATTCAATACCAAGCAAACTTGCTCATTGTTAAGTGTCATGATTAGGTTGTTTCCTCACTACATCAAGGTGTCCTCGTACACCCTCAAGGTGGTCCCATTACATAATTTATTCATATTTATTAGGATTTATTGCCTCCACAAGTGCAAAAGTAGGTTGTACATAAATATATTCACTTGGATTTAGGGACTTTTTCTCACTTCTTATCATCGTGGTCTTGTGGACACATCATCATCACTTTAGGGGATTCTTTACACTTCACATCATCATGGTCATGTGGACACATCATCATCACTTTAGGGGCATCTTCAATGGATTTAGGGACTTGTCCATTTGTGTACCACTCAAATTGGGCACATGTAAGCATCCACATGTTATCTCATCCCGTGAGGGCCATTCTTAACAACTACGCCATAAGGGGACCAATTTGGAGTTATATACACTTATGTCAAGGTTCCCTCAAATAACTTCAAGGATTCAAATAAAATCCATTTATTACTGACATATCATCATCATCATTGACACATCATCATTACCATTTCCACATCATCATTACCATTACCAAATTATCTTCATCATTGCCACATTGACATCAATGAAAAAACCACTCAACAATCTTATAAGCTCATGACATAGATCTCTTGAACATGTTGACATCAATGACAACTTTACTCAACATATGACACATTTACTGATGAACATATCTTTCTTATTTCTTCATCGGATCCTTGGTATGGATATATCCTTATATATCTTCAAACTCTAAAGTATTCTCATACCTTCTCGCAATATGAATGATAATTCCTTCAGCATAATGCGAAGAATTACCTTATTGTGGGTGATACTTTGTATCTCAATGGGTTTGATTCTATTTTATGTCATTGTTTGATTCACGAGGAAGGTGAAAGTGTTTTAAATACCTCTCATAGTGGATCATGTGGATGTCATCTTTCTGGGATTGTGATTTCCTAAAATAAATTGGTCACAGGATATTTTTGGCCCACAATATTTAAAGATTGTATTGAAGTGGTTAAAAAGTGTCATGCTTGTAATTGTTTACTAAGAAACTGTGCATGCATCCTGATCCATTGTTTCCCGTTATATCTACAAGTCCCTTCGCCAAGTGGGGGTTGATTTTATGACTTGTAATCCAGCTTTGGATGGATGGAAAAATTATATATTATCGTTTCTATCGACTATTTTACGAAATAGGTGGAATCAATGCTCGCATTTTCTAGTGATGAGGAAACCACCTCTTATTTCATCTTCAAACAGATTGTTGCTATATCTAGTATTCCGCATGATCTAGTCAATGATCATGGAATTCATTTTCAAAAAAGATGATGACCAAATTGAACACCAATCTAGGGTTTAGGAAAGAACATTCTTCTCCATATTATCCCCAAGCAAATGGTCAAGTCAAGTTGTTAATAAAACTCTCAAGACCATGCTTTAGAGAACGGTTAACATGAGTAGATATAATGGGCATGTTATGATATATCCTGTTTTATGGGAATACAAAACCATAGTTAATATTGCTACAAGGTTTTCTCCTTTTCAACTCATTCAGGATGTTGAAGCAGTTCTTCCTAGTAAGTGTGAGATTCCCTCATTGAAGTTAGCTATTCAAATTTTACATGATACTTCGGCTTTAGAGGAGGCTTTAGTTCGCCTAGAGTGGATTCATTTCCTTGTTCTCTCCTTGATATGTTTCCTTAATCCCTAGAAGGGAAGGGTAGCTTCTAGTGGAATGGTCATGCTCACATATGCTACAAATTTAAATGTTTTTTAATGGAAAACCCCTCAAAGGGTGTTTTTTCTTGCAATTGGAATAGAATATAAATAGTGCCAAGTCCACTTCCTCCAATTTATTCTTAACCTACAATGTGTCAAACTATGAACTCAAAGAGTTAAGGATGTCAATTTTGAAATTTTCAAACAAGTTACCAATTTTATCCCACGTAACTACTCTTGTAGCAGACTTTGTGAATATGAAAGTAATGTCTCTGGGGATTCTCCCAGTATTTGAGTTTCCTCTTAAATCACATTTACATAATACACATATCTTCGCATATGTCAACTAGGAAACATACCCAGACACCATCAGATTTAGGAGGTCCATTCATTCTTCTCGAATTCCTCTTAGCAAGATTGTCCATAGGGTTTTCTCACCAAGTTGACCTTGTTTTTACCTTTGAATATTATAATGAAATCACTCCATGTAATCTTCCAAAATTTCTTCCTCTTTCTATGTCATTTTAAAGATTCGCTCTCTAATTTTTCTAGCCCTACAATATTCCTGATTCTTTTTCAGAAATACTTTCTTCATTTCATCCCAAGTCTAAATGTTATTCCCAATGAAGCCCATAAATGAATGGAGTGCTACACTTTTCAAGGTGGCAGGAAAAAACTTCAGTTATTTTGCATATGTGGAATAGTCATAACTTCTACAAAGCATGTCAAATTCGAAAATGAATGTGTCCATATCCTCACTAGCAAGGCCCTAAAATTTTACCAAAGTTGATGGCAAGATATTCTTCATTTGTGCTACTCCTCCAGGGTGTCTGATTGGGAACTTGAAGGTGGCAGAGTCTTCTTAGTTGGATCATGTTACTTCATATTTCACCATGTTATATAAGGATTAGGGAGATGTGTCCTTCCTTGCACCATAGATCCCTCAAAGGAAACAATTGTTGCATAAAACTATGGTTCTTAGACTATTTTTTTTTTGAAATGTTATGTCATGTTTCCCACTAATTATTTAATCTATATTTGCAGTAGAAGGAATAAATTATACTTCTACTACATAAATCTATTCGCCTGTCGAACCAATTTTAGGAGATTTCTTGTGTCCTTTAGTTTTTGTCCTTGAAATTTCTCCTCATTCTAGTTTTCCTACTAATTAGTTAATATAGTGTGTGGCTCTTACACAACCATAGAGTGAATTAGACAAAATTTCTCTTCCTCTAATAATTATACCCCTATTGCCTCTAAAATGATCCATGCAATCCTAACATTCTTTTGAAAGTAAAAACTTACTTTTATTTTTATCATCCCTAAGTCTATACAAATGGTAGAGTTCGTGACAAGGATTCACAGAGACTCACTATAGTTAATGTGTAGGTTCTTACCTCTCATCTTACTACTTCTACTCCTCCAAGTCTAAAATGTCGGTACTGCTAAAAAAAACTAAAATTAAAAAAAAAAAAACGTTATATATAAGAAAATGCAACTAGTATGGAAAAGGAAAAATGTAAATAACAAGAAAACACAATTACAAATTTCTAAGACTAACTTCGTTATCACTTCCCCAAAAATGTCAGTAAATTTATGTGTTTTAAATCATGTTATATTTTATTATCAATATGGAATACGTAAACTTGCAAAACGCAATAAATATATATGTATAATTAATCCTTTCTAACACTCTAAAACCTATACTAAGTTATATGCAAGAAAATTTACTAATGAGTTCTCAAAAGAAATACAAAACAAACTCAAAGCAATTGCATAATTAATCCTTTTTTAAGGTTGGTTGCTCTTAAATCAATGATCGCTATGATTGGTTGTTGTAAAATTACAGGTTACAATAATACTATGAAATCAATGATTACTTGTTGCAACATGTGATTCATTCCTAGTCATATTATTTGGTTATTGGGATTTTTGTGCTCATAGATGAATATGTATTCTACAATAAGAAAATAAACACTCCACACATCAAGAATTAACACAGTAATTAAAATCAACTAATGTAGAAAACATAAGCAAAATAAAAAAAAATAAGAATGTAGACTTGCTTCTAAAACAAAGGGGGTATCCTTCTTTAGAAGTACACTATATGTATAAAATTAGTCAATGGAACTAATTATCACACCACCGATTTGGGTAAGAGTCTTTTTATTAACTTCTGGAAATTATAGAGTACCAAAATTATAGAGTTATTGTGTATCTTTCTCACCATCTCCCCTAGCAACATTCAAACATGGAATTTTATAATTGTCACATATTTCAAAAGGAAGGAATACATATAATATTTCATCCCACGATCTCCAAGACAATAAGATCATTTTCATATAGATTGGATATTGTTCTAAAAACAAAAAAGGACAACTTATAGTTTCAACTTCGTTACATTAAATTCTATCTTATGTACACCTATCAAGATTGGATCTAATCCCATGGATCTCACTCTTTGAAGGATTCATAATAATGGAGCTTATAATTTCAACTTCATTTATAATTTGGAATCTATCTATGTTGATGTATAGGCCACAACTTATATTTGTTGACCTGATTAGTTGAACAAGATTCTGCCTTGCTTCTAATGGGTATCTTTGATGTCTAAATGGATTATAAGGAGATTCAAACCCTAATGAATATTCTCTAAGTGTTGGATTTCCAATTCTCCTCGCACTTCCATCCGAACCAATTACATTTACAAGAACCTGGTCTTCTTGTAACAAACAACATTTAATAGTATTAAAATTATTTTAACATTAGTTAAGTAACAAATTACAAGAATTAATGTTTCAGATGATCTTAATACCTGAGATTCCCTTTAGATGTCATTCTTGCAAGAACCATAGTGAATTAGATTAACAATAGATGATTTTGGTGAAAAAGGAAGGGTTTACTGTGTAAAAAGCACACAATTATCACTCAAAATAGGTACAAAATGGAGGCCCAACACTTACATGTGAATTACATGTAAACTACTCTTTTATTTATATTTCACTAAGCCAATATCTAAAATATTTTCCAAGTTAAGTTTACTTAGACTTGGGATCTTCCATGCAATGGATAATTACAAGAAACTTGTTATGCACAATTATTTATTTGCATATGCATATAACTATTTACCAACACATAATTATGTGCCAATATGTAGTACCTCTTCTTTCTGCAAATTCCGTGGAATTTGCTCTTGCCTTCATTGTCCTCACCATTGTTGTGAGTTCATTAACATCATATTCTTCTAGTTCTTTGGGCCTTCCATGATCTCCTTTGTGCCTCTTCCTCTCTGTGTTATCTATGAAATTCTTTTTTAGATCATTGCAATAGCTCTATGAAAATTAACTCTCTTCTTCAACACAATCCACTAGATCCTATATTGCTTTCCTATATGATTCCCATCGTCCTTCACTTCTCTCGATGGGATTATCTTACACTTATGAGTCTTAAAAACAAGATCACTTCTCTCAGATACCACTTTATGAAGAGCCTATGGCCTACAAATTAAACTCATGCAACATAAGCACTCATGATAAAAAACCAATGTATAAACGTAATAGTTTAAACAAACATTTTTCACATTTTCTATTATTACAAAGAATTAAATCAAAGACATTCACCAACAATATTTGCAACTTTTTTTATTCAATATCCAATAATCTCAATCTTCACTACATTCACAAAGTGTATGCACACGAATTTGCATCTCAAGCAGCAAACACTACCAAAAAAAATAAAAATCAAAAGAGAGCCAAAGACCCTTTGTTCATTTACAATCTTTATATTTATGCTTGTGCTACTTGTCTTTTGGACTTTAAAATACACTAATAGTTCAAATGAAAAATACAACCCTTCATATTCCTAGGGGTTACAAAAATTCACTAAAAATGTCAAAATTGCATTAATTTGTCAAAATTTATAATGTTGATGTTCAAACATAGTACAAATATGCACGAGAGGCCATAAATGCACGTCAATATTTGTGTAATTTTCCTTTTCAAAAATTGACTTTATATATATATATATATATATATATATATATATTCTTGTTGCTAAAAAAACCCGTGTCTTGGAATTTTCATATTCACCTCCATTTGCTAATGAACTCAACAACTTATGCATTTTCATTGAAATTGACCAAAAATGGCCTTCCTTCACTAAAATGCATGCCCAAGGTTTGTTTCTTGGTCAAATTGTGTGATTTGATTTTTTAAAGTTTATGTTGTGCAAAAAGACCAAAATGCTGCTCTCTTTTTACAAAATTTCCAAAAATTATGTGAAGCATTGCAAAAAGTTACACTGAATCTTTCTTATGCATTAATTAAGTAAATAGTCTACAATGGCTAATAATTTTCCATGTTGAGCACAAAACCCATGTCTTAGATTTTCTTGATTCAACATCAAATGCATGGTGTTTACTTGTAAAACTACCCTATAACATTGTTTTTGACATTTCTAAAATATGCACCCCAACATCACTAAAATGCACAACAAATACATGTTAGTGATCCAAACCAAGTTCTAAAAAATTATCTAAGTCCTACATTCAATTATTTACAATAGCTTTTCATCTTGTGCCATGACTCCACTCCTACATTTAGTGTGCTTGAAAACATAGTTTCCCTTATTTCTATAATTTAGGAAAATGCATGTCAAGATATTTTAAAATAGCGCCTATGGCAAATTAGGCATGCTAAAGTCCTAAAAATTTAATTAGAAGTATTTCCAAGTCTTCTACACCTATCTATAGATTAAAATGCATGGATAATAACTTGCTTAGCCATGGATACTCCTGCATCATGCAGATTCACATCGATGCTTTGACACTTATATTGAAGCATTATCCTAACATTGCCAATAGTGTGTCCAAACAACAAAAAATCACTACAAAATCCACATTAGACATGGCTACCTCAATGGTACATTAAGGATGTTAGAATGCACTGATGTTGTTTTAGGGTGAATCAAACCAACATTGATGTGTGAAGATGCAAAAGTATATGGTCAAATAGATGCACCTAGCTAGTGTGTTCTAATTGACAAGATGCACCATGCATCATGCACTATTATTAGTGCATGATGTGACACACTATCGTGATGTGTTACAAAAAAAAAACTAAACACCCTCCTTAGGTGTGTTATATGTATGCATTGATCATAGTCACAAAGCTTATTTTAGGTGCATTGCTTAATAACATCTTTAAAAAAAAAAACTAATGTTAAAAGAAACATAAAAACTTTAGAAATGTAAAGTATACAAAGAAAATCACATGATTTGCTCTTTATAATTAGCAAAGTATAATTGTGGAAATATGAAAAATGCTTGAAAAAGTTTAATAAAATCAAAATGAAAATATTACTTTATATCATAAATATAAAAAGATGATTAAATTCAACAATTTAAAAACATTAAACTTTGAAACAGGGTATGTTGAAAGGAAAAATTAATACTTTGAAACAAAGAAAACATTAATAGTAAAAAAAAAAAAAACATATATATGTTTGATTTTAAATAACTCTATTATTTCATATAATACACGAATAATTATAATACACCTAATCATTTTTTTTCAAAAAAACCACTTTCCACCTCTACTAAAAACCTCTACTTAAACAAATAAAGGAGAACAAACTCTACGAAAACCTTGTTTTCTTTTCAGTGTAATCATTATAATCATGTCGTATTTCTATTTATTATAGTTATATTTCACTTTGATGAATAAAGAATATTTTAAGATTGTAAAAGTATTTTTATCATGAATAAAATTAAATGGGTTTTAATTACGCTTAGGGGTTTAGTGACCTTCCACCTTGGATAGTGTTCGGGTACACAGGGTACTACCAAAGGACCAAACACCAAGAGAAACCACTTCACGCAAACAGATCACAGATTAACACACCGATGTTTTGACGTGGTTTAAACCCTCTTGAGGGAAACACTCCACGGCCCCGACCAAATAGCTTCTACGGGACAATTTATTATGCAAAGAAAGAAAGTTACAAATGAGCTTCTCATAATCGATCAACTAAACAATGACCCTCCATGCTCTTTAAATAGAGATCATGGACCAATCGGGTGTTAAGCCACGGATCAAGGTTAGGTTTGATCTAAGAGAAGTTGAGCCGTCGGATCACTCTATGTCGGGAACATATCGTGACCGTCGGATTAAGTATTTACAAATGCATACTAATGCATACTAAAGAAACACACTATCCCTAACGGATATATTACACAAGTTGATCTTAACTAACTCCTAAGTGTCTAAATATCCTAACATCCCCCCTTAAGAACAACTTGGGATAGGATTGAAAGATTTACAAAAGTGACACTATTAGGAGAAGGAAGGAGGCAAAGGTTTCATTGTAGTCAATCCCTTCAACTTGGGAAAAACCTTTGGAAACTAACCTTGCCTTAAGTCTTTCAACACTTACATCTGATGCATACTTAGTTCTGTAGACCCATTTACATCTGACAAGTTTTCTTCCTTTTGGAAGACGTACAATATCCCAAGTATCATTCGCCCTTAAGGAACGATATTCTTCATCCATAGCTACATCCCAATCTGGATTCCCTGAAGCTTCTGCAAAATTTTTTGGATCATGATTCTCGGAAACTTGAGCCAAAAGAGAAGAGGCTCACTGAAACTGAGAACGTGTTCGACGTTGATCTCTAGGATCACTGGCAAGATCACCAGCTGCTTCACATGTTGAACGGACCCATCGAGGAAGCACTTGTGCTGGTGCAACTGGAGGAACATGAGCAGGAGGAGGTGGATTTTCATCCTCACTGTCATCATCAGAAACTGGAGTTGGAAACCTTTCAAGGAAGTTGGAAGAAGAAGAAGAAGGCACAAACGCCGAATCAGGCTCGCAGGCCACAGATGGCACAATCGTCGAGTTAGGCTCGCAGGCAAAGAGATTTTCATCAAATTTAACATCTCTTCTAATGATTATATCATGAGAATGTGGTTGAACAAGTCTATAACCTTTTACATCTTCAGAATATCCAACAAATATGCACTTTTCACTTTTAGGCTGCAATGCTTTCTGTTTTTCATCCGGAATGTGAGCCCATGCTTCACTACCAAACACACGGAAGTGACTTACATCAGGTTTAGTTTTACTCCATGCTTCTTCCGGTGTTATACCTTGTAATGCTTTAGTGAGGGTGCGATTTACTATGTAATTTACACAATTAATGGCTTCAACCCAAAATTGAAGACTTAGTCCCTTATATTGGATCATACAATTAGCCATTTCTTTTAAAGTGCGATTCTTCCGATCAGCTACACCATTTTGTTGTGGTGTATATGGAACAGTGTGCTGTTGTTGGATGCCTTGTTCAGTGCAAAAAGTAGTGAACTTTTTGTTAACATATTCTCCTCCATTGTCAGATCTTAACTTAATAATTTGATGACCAGATTGTTTTTCAACAAGGGCCTTGTAGGCCAAGAACATGTTAAATACTTCGCTCTTAAGTTTTAGGAAATAAACCCAAGTGCGTCTAGTGTAATCATCAATGAAAGTTAAGAAATATTTGAAACCAGAAAAGGAAGCAGATGGAAGAGGACCACACAAGTCACTATGCACAAGCTCCAAGGGAACCGAGGCGTGCCAAGAGGCACGTTTGTCAAAACTGTCCCGATGATGTTTTTCGAGTACACAACCGGAACAAACACCATCTCTGCAAGATACCATCGGAAGACCTGTCACCATATTTTCTTTACATAGTTGTTGCAATGATCGATAATTTAAGTGACCAAATCGCTCATGCCAAAGTTTGCTCAAGTTATCACTATGAGCAACAAAAATTGAAGGGAAAGATGATGACCCAAAGTTGTTAAACTTGTACAACCTAGTAATATCATCAACAATTCCGGTAGCTAGGACCTGTTGAGGATCTTTAAAATCCTTGATTACAACTTGGTGAGGTGTAAAGGTCACAGTTTTACCTTCACCAGAATGAGTGATCTGATAGACTGATAACAAATTGCAGGAAATTCTTGGAACACATAGTACATCACTAAAATGACCATTATCTACTGGAACTGTTCTAGCTCCTACAACACTTAGAGATCTATCATCACCAACAAATATTTGTTTGGTGTTACATTCATGCATAGTAGAAAAGATGGCTTGATCCTTAGCCATATGATAAGACACTCTAGAATCAATGAGCCATTCATTTGAAGTAGAAGAAGAAGATGCATTATAAGAATAATCAGAAGCACAAAGTGCATGTCCATGAGAGGCAGATTCTGAAGACGAATCTAGGCTGATGTGGTGCTTCTTCATTGCTGCTTCCAAGGCTGCCATTTTCTTAAAACACTTAGATTCATCATGATTATCTTTCCCGCAATAGTTGCAATGACGCTCAGTCTTCTTGCCTTTTGGCTTGGATCCTTTGTCATTTTTTAAAGAAGGAGCTGACTGAGAGGGTTTTGGACCCTTGTTTGACTTATTATTGCGAAAATTTTGTTTCTTGGGAGGCTTGGACTTTTCTTTCTGTTGGGACAATAAGGCTTTCCCAGATGTATCTGCATTGTTGATTATTTCAAGATGAATGATTTTATCTTGTTCCCTAATCAAGGAATCACAAAAGGATTCAAGACTACGCTCTTGATAGCTGGCTGCATTCAAGGATGCTTTCATGGAGTAAAATGTAGATACAAAAACAGAATATGCAGGTCCAAGTTTGGAAAGAATATGACAAATGCATTGTTTGTCTTCCCTCTCAATCTTACATTCTGCACATAAGAGTTTAAGAGTTTAGTACTTAGATAAATAATCTTGAATGCATGAAAAGTCACTAGGATTTAAAGAAATCAACTCATTTTCGAGTTGGTGACCTCGAATTTCATTGTGTTTACCAAACACAGATTCCAACTTGTCCCAAGCAGCATTAGGTTCATCAATTCCAGATATGTGGAATCGCAAATCAATAGAGATTGACATCTCAATCAATCCACGAGCTTCATCACATCTATTTGCCCATTTTATTTTCTTATCATTATCAGTGGGTTCTTTTTCTTTCCCTGTTGTAATTCTGAAAAGTCCCCTACTTCGTAGAACATCCTCCATACGAGATTTCCATGAGAAATAGTTGGAACTGTTAAGTAGAATATCACAAGGGGCGGCCATATTTGTAAATTAATGTCTGTAAAAGCAGAAACCAATAGTCTGGATGTGAAGAGCTCAAAAAAATAGGCGGTTTCCAAAAAAATGGCACTGAAAACTGACTCTGTATGATGAAGTTATGTTTGAACAAAGAAACTGTTGAAGATGTCCCCAATAGTGACGTGGCAGCTAGAGAATGTCCAGCAAAAAAAAAACCCCTCTTCCCAAGATGAACCTTTTGACAATCACTTTACAAGAAAGTTGCTTTAAGTGAACCACTTTTGTAAAATAAGTGATTTCACTTTTACAATGATATTACTTTTAAATAGTGCAACAATAAAAAAAACCTAAGTGACTCACTTGTATTTTTATTTTTCTTATTATGTAAGTGAGATGCACTTTTACAATAAAGTAACTTGAAAATAGAAATAGCATGCACTTTTTCTTTTAAAAGTAAATTCCCTAGACTTGAACTCAAGATCTATTAAGGAATAAAACAACTTTGAACCAAGTGAGCTAGATTAAAAGGTATGTAAAATATGGGAATGAGGAAGGGTTTTTTTATTTTTTATTTTTTTTACTCTTCTTGCTTGGTTTGCGTGCTTGCCCTTTTTCCTGCAAAACACACCACAAATCAAAACAAAACAAAAAAAAATTTCAAACTTGTAGAGTTAGATCTTGTTAGCTTGCCCGGACAGTCTACGTTTTCTCTCTATTTCTGATTTGCCGAGATCGCGCAAGGTGCACGGCAAAGAGCATACGCAGCCAAGAAAAACCCTTTCCCTTTCTGTTTCTGATTTGCCGAGATCGCTCAAGGTGCACGGCAAAGAGCATACGCAGACGGGAAAGCAACAATCCGAACCCAAAAAAAAAATCTAACAGTAAAAAATGATAAAATATGAGATTTTTCTTTTAAAACAGAAAATAAAAAAATGCGTCACTGTAACATTATACCTTCAGATCTGATGAAATATACGTTTCTGGAGCAACCGGGAACCGTTTTCGATCAAACGAAAACTATTTCCCAATGCAAATGACGCTCTAGACGCAATGGAACACCTCCCACATCCCAAAAATGCACATAAATACAAGAACTAGAAACCCTTTCGAGTTTCGGCAACAGCAGTTCAAGATCTAGATCACAACCGGAAGCAGCACTTCATAAAAGCTCTGATACCATGTTCGGGTACACAGGGTACTACCAAAGGACCGAACACCAAGAGCAACCACTTCACGCAAACAGATCACAGATCAACACACCGATGTTTTGACGTGGTTTAAACCCTCTTGAGGGAAACACTCCACGGCCCCGGCCAAATAGCTTCTACGGGACAATTTATTATGCAAAGAAAGAAAGTTACAAATGAGCTTCTCATAATCGATCAACTAAACAATGACCCTCCATGCTCTTTAAATAGAGATCATGGACCAATCGGGTGTTAAGCCACGAATCAAGGTTAGGTTTGATCTAAGAGAAGTTGAGCCGTCGGATCACTCTATGTCGGGAACATATCGTGACCATCGGATTAAGTATTTACAAATGCATACTAATGCATACTAAATAAACACACTATCCCTAACGGATATATTACAAAAGTTGATCTTAACTAACTCCTAAGTGTATAAATATCCTAACAGATAGATTCCTCGTTTATGGATCCAATGGAATCCTAACACGTGTCAATCAATTTTACCCAGTTTTAAATTTTGCGTCCATCAGTTTTAGGTGGGTTCCCTTTCCCAGTTTTCATGGCTTGGTTCAACAAGAGTTTGAAGTAGCTTCCATGGCAGTTTCGAGTAGCCTTTTCCTTCCATAGATCTTCGGATTTCTCTAAACAACTGAGTTCATCAATCATATTTGCATGTTGTTGGTTATGGTAGTGTTCATCCATTTTTTGATCATCGTTGACTGTAAAACTGTTCATGCTTTGGATGTTGCTTTGATAGCAAAGTATAGAATCAAACTCATTTGTCTCTGTCGCCAATGTTGTTGGTTCCCTAAGGAAATATCTTAACAAAAAATATGTTAAATAGTTGGATGTTACATAATTTCCTGTCGACTGGAGGAGATTATCCACTTTCTGTTTCAGAAACAAAGATAAAGACCCAATTGCTATGAAGTTCAGGAATTGGACCAAATGGGTGATTTAAAGTGGCTTGTATAGCAGCCTAACACAGGAGCAGCATCCATAGGGTTGTCAGTCTCATCTTCTCAGCAACAAATTGTTATGAAATTGAGCCAATTATTATCTCTATATGAAGGAACTGGATGTCTATAGCTACTCGGATTAGCATCCAGCATGTTGTTTTGGACAGGCTTCCGAGTTTCTGCGATAATTGGGTTGTAATATCGTTCTGGTAGAGCGAAAAGCCTTCCAGAAATGAAAATTCCCCCAAAGTTCTCAGGAATTTGTCTTGACCTCCCCAACCTCCTCGACCTCCTCCTTTGACAATCTCATGCATTCAGCTGGATCGGGACTCTTATTTAATAGACCCACATGATTACAAACAGTGGCAGAGATATATATTATGGCTATAAATGCAACCCCGCTTGGGTTCAATGTTGAACAAGCTTCCTATTATTGAACTGCCTAATGATGAAATGTAGATCGAAATAAAAGATGAACAAGCTTCTAGTACTGAAAAAATTCAACCGCGCTCAGTCCCAACGCTCCTGTTATTGAACCGCTGGATGATGTAATAGAGGAGCTTCCAGTACTAAAAAAATTCAACACAAAATTCTCAGAAATGGAATGTAGCTCGAATAAGAGCTAAATAGTTGTAGGTAAGGAAAAAGAATAATATAAGCTTTACCTTGTCTCGAAACTGCACTTGCCGTAACCTGTGATCCGAAAACAACAGACAAAATCTTCAAGTCAAACGAAGAATCGGTACAACACACGGAGAAATTCAGTAATTCGACCTACTTGGAGAATGCATGCGCATAGAAAACAATCCGCCATCAAATATTCAACGTATTGAAAATTGAAAAATGACTTAACAGAAACATTGATATTTTAAAGCGATCGTCTTTGCTGCTGCATTGCTGGAGTTTTCGAATGCAGATATTGCCAGAGAAATGTTAGAGATAGGTGTCCAATTTGTTGATTCTGTTAGAAATAGTAATTACTTCATTTAGCTTTAGCTTTTACTTGAGTTACTATTTAGAAGTTTAGTTAATAAATGCAACAACATGCTTTGCATGCATGCAAAAGCTAGGTTAGATCTTTTAGGGTTTTCCATAAGTGTTTAAATACACATTACATTATTGTTTGTATTACATCAGTTGATCTCTGTTTATGAATAAAGATTGAAGAGCCGTAGCTCATTCCGCATTATCTTTGTTTTATTTCTACCTCCAACCTTCAGTTTGGTATCGGAGCATAGGAGAAGATCAAATTGGTAGCATCAATTTCCGGAGAAGCCAAAGCCGTAGCTTTGAAGAATTTGTAAGTTTTTTGAAGAATTTTCATAGAATTTTTTTTTGGAGAAATTATTAAAAATAAATAAAATTTTAAGAGTACCGCGCCCTCCCTATAATCCACAGAACGGTACTTTAGGAACTATCGCGCCCACAGTATAGTCTAAAGCATGGTAGTTTGGGGAGATACGAGGTAAAAAAAATCGATATTTCACCGCGGCCTCTCCCTAGGACAAAGAGTGGTAATTGGAACAAGGCGGCATTTTTGGACAAGTGCAAAAAAGTTTTTACTTTATGTGATTTTTTTTTACTTTCACGCAGTTATTGAGTAAGAAATTTTTTTTTTTACAAGAGAAAAAGATATTTGAAGATATTTTTCAAATCTTGTTTAAGAGGGAGAATTATTATTTGTTTTAAAAAAAAAGAGAGGAAGGGAGATTATTTTGAATAGAGTCAGTGAAAGACACCGCAGTGTCTATGGCTTCTAGTAGCAATCAATCTCAGATTTATCCTCTTACAGGGAAAAATGACTATGATGTCTGGGCCACGAGGATGGCGGTTTATCTCAGGTCAGAAGATGCATGGGAATATGTCGTGTATGGCTATTCTGAACCTGCAGATGATGCAACTTTTCAAGCCCTTTCAAACGCAAAGAAGGATGTCCTGCGAGCGCACAGGAAGAAGGATGAAAAGGCACTGCATCTCATAATGAACGCTTTGGATAACAGCGTATTTCCAAAGATGTCAGCATCTTTACATGCCAAAGCAGCATGGGATACCTTGGCGACCAGTTATCAAGGTGCTGGTAAGGTTCAAATAGAAACACTCCAAAACCTAAGAAGAGACTTTGAAGATCTGAAGATGAAAGAATCAGACTCTGTAGACTCTTTCATGACCAAAGTCATGGGGATTGTTAATCAGCTGAATATCTATGGTGAAAAGATTGGAGATCAAAGGGTGGTTGAAAGGGTTCTGAGATCCCTACCCCACAAATTTGAGTCGAAAGTTTCAGCGATTGAAGAAGCAAAAGATCTAAGTACTCTCTCTATAGACGAGTTGACCGGATCTTTACTTTCATTCGAATCCAGACTCAACAGGAATGAAGAATCCTCTCAAGAGAATGCTTTCAAAGCACATGTCTCATTCTCAGGAGGCAGAGGCAGAGGAGGATCAAGAGGACGAGGCATAAGTGGCCGAAGTAATGGCAATGGAGATCAAGACCACCATCATAACCATGAAGGCGAAAACTGCAACAAAAAAAGGTCAGATAAATCTAATATTCAGTGTTATTATTGCAATAAATTTGGGCATTATGCTCATGAATGCAAAAAGAAAAAGGTTGATCAAGAAAATCATAATGCTAATGTGACTAATACCTCTGAGGATAAAGATGATATGTTATTTCTTACATGTCATGCTGCACACGAAAGCTCAAAGGGACTTTGGCTTTTAGATAGTGGTTGCAGTAACCATATGACAGGTGACAGAGGTCTAATTGCAGACCTATATGAATCAGTGAGGACAGAGGTCAAAGTTGGCATGGATGAGGTAGTTCCAGTTCTTGGAAAAGGAGTGGTCAACATTCTGACCAAACAAGGCCAACAAAAGACAATCTCAGATGTCTATTATGCTCCAGGATTGAAGCATAATCTGCTTAGCATTGGGAAACTCACTGAAAAGAAGTACAAACTTGTCTTTGATGGATCAGACTGTGAAATTTATGACCCAAATCAACATTTGATCATCAAAATACAAGTGACTAGGAACAGGATGTATCCACTAGTCATGAATTGTAGCAGCAAGGTAACCTCTTTTGCTCAAAAAGCCACTTGCATGGATGATTATTGGTTATGGCATTTTAGATATGGACATCTTCACTTTGGTGGTCTCAAGTTTTTGCAGCAGAAAGAGATGGTAAAGGGATTTCCCCCTATGAAGGATCCAGAAAGCAGTTGTGAGTGTTGCATCATTGCAAAGCAGCACAGGGATAGCTTTCCTAAAGGTATGTCTCGAAGGGCACATGCACCTTTAGAACTTATTCATACTGATCTAGTTGGACCAATGCAAACTCAATCGATTGGTGGAAGCTATTATTTCCTTACATTTATTGATGATTTTAGTAGAAAAACATGGGTGTATTTCCTTCGTCAGAAGGATGAAACTTTTGGCAAGTTCAAGGAATTTAGGGATTTGGTTGAAAAACAGAGTGGTTATCAACTCAAAGTATTGAGATCTGATGGAGGGGGAGAGTATGAATTAAAGGAATTTCATGATTACTGCAAGCATCATGGAATCAAGAGGCAATTCACTACAAGATATACTCCTCAGCAGAATGGTATTGCAAAATGCAAGAACAGAACCATCATGAATATGGCAAGGAGCATGCTGAAAGGAAGAAATGTGTCCCATGAATTTTGGGGAGACGCAGTGGCTTGTGCTGTTCATGTGATGAATAGATCTCCCACCAAAATTGTGAAGAACAAAGTACCAGAGAAAGCATGGTCAGGTATGACTTGTAATGTTTCTCATTTCAGAGTATTTGGTTGTGTTGCTTATGCTCATGTTCCTAAACAGCTAAGAAAAAAGCTAGACGACAGGAGTGAGAAATGTATATTTCTTGGATACGGTGAACAAACTAAAGCCTACAAGCTGTATAACCCTATTACCAAAAAGGTTATCCTCAGAGATGTTTTGTTCAAGGAGGAAGAGTCATGGAATGGAACCATAGACAAGGGTATGGGAGCTGCAATACCCCAACCAGAAGATGGAGAAGATGAGGAGCTGATTGGAAAACAAGATCCAGTAGCATCTTCACCAGTAGCAAATACTCCAGAAAGAACACCTAGAAACTCAGTTCGAGGTGAAGCATCAAGTCCGCAATCAGGTAATGAATCTGATCATAGTAATAAAAAGACTAGAAGATTGACAGATATTTATGATGAATTGGATGCAAATACCAATTATGTTTTTATTGCTAGTGAGCCTATGTTTTATGAAGAGGCTGTAAAACAAGAGCATTAGGTAAATGCTATGGACGAAGAGATAGATTCCATTGAGAGAAATGATACATGGGATCTAGTTGACCTGCCAAAGAATAAGAAACCCATTGGTGTGAAGTGGGTTTATAAAACCAAAATCAATGAAAAAGGTGAGATTGATAGGTATAAGGCAAGGTTAGTAGCAAAAGGTTTCTCGCAAAAACCAGGAATTGATTTTGGAGAAACTTTTGCACCAGTGGCAAGATTGGACACAGTAAGAGCAGTCCTAGCAATTGCAGCACAGAATAAATGGAAAGTATATTAGATGGATGTCAAGCCGGCATTCTTGAATGGAATTCTTGAATAAGAAATATATGTGGAGCAGCCACTTGGGTATGAAATGAAAGAACATGAAGACAAATTTTACAAGTTGAAGAAAGCTCTATATGGGCTCAAGCAAGCTCCAAGAGCTTGGTACAGCAGAATTGATTCTTATCTGATCAAAAATGGTTTTAGCAGAAGCAGCAGCGAACCAACACTTTACACAAAGGTAAATCAACAAGGACGTATTTTAATAGTTTGTTTGTATGTTGATGATATGATTTTTACAGGTGATCTCTCAGTAGATGAGTTCAAGACAGCTATGAAGAAAGAGTTTGAGATGACAGACCTTGGATTGATGAGGTTCTTTCTTGGCCTAGAAGTAGAATAGTCATAAAAGGGTATATTTATCTCTCAAAATAAATATGCTAATGAAGTTCTTAAGCGCAGAATGGTTAATTGCAAAAGAACACCTACACCAGTGGCAACAGGTACTAAGTTGAGCAAAGAAGATTGCAGTCCCAATGTAGATCCAACATTGTATAAGAGACTTGTAGGAAGTCTCATGTACCTCACAGCTACGAGACCTGATATTATGTTTGCTATCAGCTTGATTTCAAAGTTCATGGAGTCTCCCAAAGACTCGCATTGGCAAGTTGGAAAAAGGATCTTACGATATGTTGCAGGGACTTCAAGCTATGGAATTTCATACTCAAGCATGGAGTATGATGTTTTGACAGGTTTCACTGACAGTGATTTTGCAGGAAGTTTGGATAACAGGAAGAGCACTTCCGGTCATGTTTTTCATCTTGGATCAGGGGTGATTTCATGGGCATCCAAGAAGCAGCCCATTGTGACACTTTCATCGGCAGAAGCAGAGTATGTAGCAGCGACATCAGTAGCATGTCAAGCAGTCTGGTTACGCAGAGTTTTAGAAGGTCTTCAACAGAAACAAGAAGGACCAACCATAGTTTATTGTGACAACAACTCAGCAATCACTCTATCCAAGAACCATGCTTTTCACCAGAAAAGCAAGCACATTGATACTAGATATCACTTCATAAGAGAGCTTGTGAACAATGGTGAAGTTCGTGTTGAGCATTGTAAATCGATTGACCAATTGGCTGACATATTCACAAATCCATTGGAAAAAGATATTTTTGAAATTCATAGAAATAATTTAGGCATTGTAAAAGTTGCAGTAGTCAGCAGTAGTAATTAAGAGGGAGTGTTAGAAATAGTAATTACTTCAGTTAGCTTTAGCTTTTACTTGAGTTACTATTTAGAAGTTCATTTAATAAATGAAACAGCATGCTTTGCATGCATGCAAAAGCTAGGTTAGAGATTTTAGGGTTTTCCATAAGTGTTTAAATACACATTACATTATTGTTTGTATTACATCAGTTGATCTCTGTTTATGAATAAAAATTGAAGAACCGTAGCTCATTCCGCATTATCTTTGTTTTATTTCTGCCTCCAACCTTCAAATTCGTGTATAGGTATCCATTTTAGACCCACATGATTACAAACAGTGGCAGAGATATATATTATGGCTATGAATGCAGCCCCGCTTGGGTTCAATGTTGAACAAGCTTCCTATTATTGAACCACCTGACGACGTCCAAGTGCACTAATCGGACCACCCCCTTTCTTTCGACCCTTCGACAGATTCATTGCCGACCCATCCCTATCCCCTGCGAGACTTCGACAGGTTAATAGAAACTATTCAAGACTTCACTGCTAATTAGAATCTTGTGTAGCATTAGATATTGAAATATTTGCACAGATTTATTCCAGTACTGATGGAGAAGCTTCTGCTGCATTTATATATTGAAATATTTATACAGATTTATTCCGAGGGATTGAAGTAGATTCATGCAATCCCAAGACAAAATAATAGCCAGGAAATCAGATAATATCTTTGACCATTTTGCTAGATTAAGGGAAGCAATCAAATTTAGGCTTTACACGCAACTTTTCATATAATTTCGTTAAAATCAGAAAGGAAAACGAACGAAGTCTCTGGAACTAATTGAGTCGCTTCCCACCTATAGTATAATGAATCAATGAATAGAACTTAATCAGATGAACCAACACAGAATACATTGATACCACAAGCATAGTTTCAAAATTTTGATTCCATTGATCAGTAACTCTCATATTTGATTTAAGTTACATGGACAGAATTTTCAATTTTCAAAAGCATAAGAATTGATCTGAAAGTGAAAGAATGGAAGCTTAGACTGAACTTCCAGTAACTTGTAGTTTACAAGTTCGAAGTCCTGATCAATCCAGTTCTTCCCTCTGCTTCATCCTCTCGAGCTTTATCAGCATGCAGATCATCGTAGAAACACAATCCCAATTTTCCAGTGCTCTGAATAATGAAACGCCCAAATTTATGGTTGGATTTGATATTGCCAGAGAAGTTCTCGTTCCCATGGAAAACAGAGCCCTGATTGTCATTACAATAATCTTCCTCATCAACAGGAGTACGTGGCATGTTCAAATCAAGAATCCCAAGAGCTTTGACAGGTCGATGATCCTCAATGGTGGAAAGACAAGGAGAATTACTTTGATTTCCAATTTAAGAAGCCGAAGGGTGGAAAAATTTACAATCGAATGGTGGTATTTAAAAATATCGTTTCCGTAAAAGATAATGGGGATAGACAATCAATATATATTGATTATCATTGCCCAAAGTGAAGAACTACAATGAGGCAACAGTCAGTGAAGAAAGCAATACAAGAAAATGAAATTATAAGACAATTCATGCCATGTAATTAAAAATGGTAGCGAGATAAGCGAGAGACTCGTCATGAACTTGCTGAAGAAGATGAGGGCATTCACGGATAGCATGTGTGAGTATAAAAATATGAACTTGTTGTCATAACCATGGCTAATGAAAATCGCAAACAACCAGATACCTCCATGACCGAAGATACATAGTGCATTCAAAATAATAATTTGTCAATGTATACGAAGACAAGAAACTTTAGTTATAGAACTAAAGGTAGATGGTAGCTCAGTGATTTAGTGTAGACCTATTCCTTATGCATTGTGGGATATGCATAGCTCTTGAAACTAATCTCCCAGGGAAGTCTTCACTGGAAACAACATAAAGAATTTAAAGTTAAGTGCAAACCAATTCTTCTCACAAATTGAAATCTAAATTGAACTGTGAAAATACAAACAACAAATTCTGAGTTACTCCTGGAACACAAAAAAATACAAGTTCTTCATAGAGCGAATAGAACTTTTATAATAGCTAAATCTATTAAATTTATTTATATATTTAGAATAGCTATTTAAACAAGGCAGAATTCAGATTTCAAAAAAACATCATCGAATATATGTCGGCGGTGGTCTGCGTCGGGAGAGAGCAGGGAGGAGGTCGGCGGAGGTCGGAGGTCGAGGAGATTGGAGGAGGTCGAGGAGATCGGAGGAGGTCGAAGAGGTATTTCAATTGAAACTGCAACCTCTGTATCCAAATTCCACGCCCGAAATGTTTTCGGCCCAGCCAACTATTCGGTTTCACAGACACAAACTCGTAGAGACTATCTTTCTGCTTCCACCAAATTCGATGCCCAACCTCTGTATCCAAATTCCTCACCTGAAATTGCCTCAATACACTTGACTATTCTGTTTCAGAGCAACAGACCGGTAGAGGCTATCTTTCTGCTTCCACCTAAACTAATATCAAATCCCGAGATCGAAACACTTCTTAAATTTGATTGTGGAGGCTCCTCAATGGGCATAGATTCAAGCTGTGTAAGTATCAACAATTTTTAAACACCGACCAGACCAGGACAAAAACCTATCGACTATTATTACATCGACCAATTACTTAGTATCAACCATACAATCAACATCGACCATAGAGGCCGACCACTTTTACCTCAACCAAAAACAATGTCGACCAAATAGTGTCGACTGCCTTTTTTGAGTAGCTAACCACTTTTGGCTTACAATTTTGATGAAAATCGACTCAACTTTAAAATAGTATAGCTATCAACATTTGTAAATATAAAAAATATGCAAAACTCTAAAAGATGTGCTTCCTACTTAATTAAAAGACGTAATGAGATCATTGAGATTTAATAGAATGATGTGGTCTATGGATATGCAAACAGTAGTGGCAGTTGATGGTGAATGTAATAAATGAACAACGATTATCTTCCAACCGTCTCCACCGACTATTTCCAACGGTCTCCTCCGACAGGTGGTCGTAGCACTGTGTAGCCCGCAGTCTAAAGCTTCAGTTGGCGGCCGACTTCATAAGTCATTTATCAGCCATTTGTACGAGTCGGTTGGATGGATTGATCGAGGGCTTTCTGGACCATCTTTCATCATCTTTGAAGTCGTCACCACTACCAGCCAAGCTGTAATAAAACTTTAATGGTAACGTTATTTAAATATTGTTTAGTTTATAACAGTTACTTAAAGATTCTTCTGATTATTATCCAATTGAAATAAAGCTTTAAAATAAATTTATGATATTGTATATACTATAGTCAATGCAACTAATAGATATTTATCTACAACATCAATTAATCTAAAGGACTGTTTCTTTACGTGGTATGAATCAATTCGCCCTCCCTTTTGAATTGTGAAATCTTAAGATTAATTCTAAAATCTTAGTTTTTATTAATTACAATTTTAAATTGTAAAATCTTAAAATTAATTCTAAAATCTTAGTTTTTATGAATTACAATCAGTTTATCTTACGAAATGTTTCTTTAAATGGTATTGATCGTTCCTTTTCAATTGTAAAATATATAAAAAAAATATTACCTCCCACTGTGGGAAATCGCAAAGCTCCTTCATTCCACGATAATATGCCAGATCCATAGCTTCTTCTTCCAAGTATTTCCAGAGCTCCTTCATTCCACGATAATCTACCAGATCAATAGCTTCTTCTTCCAAGTATTTCCAGTGAAGTCTTAGTCATTTATTTCTAACATTCCCCATAAGCTTCCCATGCAATTAAATTTAATTTAACTCGTGCTGTCTTTGACACTCCCGGTGGGGTTTTCATTGTTTCCCATATATATCTTTTCGTTTTGATAATGATTCCCATGCCGTCTAGAGTCTGACATAACTCCAAAAATTGTCTCCCACCTTGGGAAATCGCAAAGCTCCTTCATTCCACGACAATCTGCCAGATCAATAGCTTCTTCTTCCAAGTATTTCCAGTGTTATGTTCATTCAAGTGTGGAACTCATCTCGAGCAAAACTTCTTCTTCGTGCAAATAAATTCCCTTTTATTTTCCACTTTGTAGACTAGCTTGTCGAGATCGCCGACATGTCGAGATGACCCTGTCGTCACGAACTTGTCGAGTATGAAGCTGTCGGCGATCACGACCTGTCGACACTGCTAATCTGTCGAAGGCTCGCAAGGGACAGGGATCGTTGTTCAGGTCGGCAATCGACAATAGCAGAATCTGTCGAAGAGCCGACAGAAGGGGGTAGTTAGGCCAAGACAAGTCAGAAAGTGAACGCAAAATTGGTCAAGAGTCAAAATGGTCCACTCACTTTAGTTAAAAAAAATATACCAGATGACACGCCTCCACTGTTAACTGTGTAATTTTGTTTTCGATAATATTTGTAAGATATGGTCGGAAGTCAAAATGGTCGGGTCACTTTAGCTAAAAAAAGATATGGTCGATAGTTGAGTTGGCTGGGCCTTTAAAAATTGGTCGACTTTTAACTGTGTGGTGGAATTGATGGACACGGGTCGGGAGTCAAAATGGTCGGCTAACTTTAGATATATAATTTCTAAAGGAAAAAACGTATGGTTTTAATAGTAACAGCCACTTAAATTACAATTTCCTTATCATTAAATATATAATGTCTTTGTGTTTATTGATTCGTTGTATACTAAAATCTAACAATGTTACTAAATTTACTCTTTTCACTTTTGAGCCTCCTGAGACAAATGCTAGTTAAATTTCTTAATTAATATGAAAAATATATATATATATGCTCTAGAAAAAGTTTAAATAGTGTGAAAATAACGTAAGCACGACACTAATAATACCTCGAGTAAAGGCATGTTTGTCCTTTATGGAATGGTTCCAATTTTAATGCCAGGTCACTCAAATCTAAAACATCCGAATGCGAAAGAGCAGTCCAGAAAAATGCGTAATGTGAAAGAGCGTTCTAACAAAAGATTCCTCGCGTCTTTCCCTACCAAGTTCTGATAACGAAAGTCCAACAACTACTTAAACTAAAGGAGTTGGTTTTCAAATTAAAATTATTCAAAGCCTCATCCTTCCTCGTGAAAGGAATTATTTTCGCAGAATTCCAGTACAAACATAGCGATTTGGAAGGATGTTCACAAAATTATGAAAATGCATTTTAAATCATCGGTTGCCCCACCCTATCCTTTCTCCCCGTGCCCGTCGCTTCCCCGTCCAGTGTAGGGTGTTAAGTTCATCTTCCTTTTCAATGAGTTTTATGTAGTTTAGCTTTTAATAAGTGTTAGATTTCTTAAAAAATTAAAAAAATAAGTTAGAAAAATTGAAATGACATGTTATTTGAAATCTAAAGTTTTAGATTAAAATTTTCAAAATATATATGAATTATTTTTAATAAATATGTTTATAATAATAATTTACTTTGAAGGTTTAAGTTAAATGATAAATGATTTGCATTATTTTGGTCATTGTTCCTATAATTCATTTTCATTGTTTAAAATTATAAATTGCAATCATTGTTTCTATAATTCATTTTCATTGTTTAAAATTATAAATTGCAATTATTTATGTGATATTTTGAGTATGCAATTCCAACAACTTAAAATTGCAATTTCAGTAATTCCAACAACTTAAAATTTCAATTTTAACAATTTTAGTCAATTTTTTAGCTAAAAAACATGTGAAAATAAATGCAAATCTTAAATCATTTATTAATCAAATTTACTCCTTAAATTTGAATTTATAACTTCACAAAATAACACAATTTTAATTTTACATTTAACTTCACCAACTTCATTGAAAATTGACTTCACTTCCATGGAAGAGTAACCATATAAGCATTTGATTAGAACCAACTTCATTGAAAATTAACTTCACTTTCATGGAAAAGTGACGGACTATGTGAGTATTTTTACGCTGTAGGCGTTCACCAACGAGAAGCGTGACCTTCCACCTCAGATAGATTCCTCGTCTATAAAGCCAATGGAATCTTGCCACGTGGATGATGCTTGCCGGTTGGTTTTGACGCTGCTCCGGTGTTCTGTCCTCTGGTCTGCTATCCTTTGGACCTATCAAACCCATATGCCATTGCACCAGCATTCTGCTATCACTATTTCCACACTACGAACAAAAAGCTACAAAATCGGATTTGGTTTTTATACGGAAAGAATCTCTGAGTTGTTACAGCGATCAGAGGAAAACTACAGGAAATCCGAAATGTGTTTCAACATGACGGAAGCATTCTAAGATTCCGGATTGAAGAGATGAAAGACATGGCCTTCGCCTTCCGTCATAACCAAATCATTGCCGTTACTCATGTTTTACATGACAATAACATGGAGATTTACTTGAATTCAACTGTATGAAAGACTTTACTAATCCTACCTAGCTACTTCATTATAGGAGATGTTTGCAATATCATAATTCGCATTTACCCCAAATCTAGCAAGGGGATTGAGCAAGCTGGCGAGGGTTCAAAAATCGCTATCCTTTCCGATTAAAAAATACAAGGCTTGGATCGAAGGAGAAAAGTACCCGAAGAATGAAGTCGACGATATCCCAGATGGATTTGCAGTTTAGGGTCGAAGTTTCGAATGCAACACCATTGAGGCTCAGATTCGCATTGCAGCTGTCGGAAGACGTCTACGCATTAATGGGAGCTGGGAATACTTGAAGAAGCAGTAATGCTGCCATAATCCATCCTGCCCTCGAATTGTTGTGCAACGCTACCGGCGCCATTGTTGTTAGGACTCAGGAGATCCAAATCCGGAAGGATTTAGCAGCTATCTTCGTTCAATCTGGCTTCATTCTTTTTTCTTTCCTGTCATTTTTAAGCGTAGATGGTTGATTTTTTTTTTTATTGTGAATTTCAGACTGGCCAATAAAATAGCATATCAACGCTACAAGTGATGTCGTGAAACTATCGAAAGTAGCCAAACCTGTGAAGTGCAGCGCATGTGCGAATTCAGAAGCCGTCGAGGTCATGTCGAACCTAGAACCTGTCGAGGTTGGGGTTGAGTTGTCGAAGTCGAGCCGCGACTAGTCGATTTCTTGGTCAACTTCTGTGTAAAAGGAAATACACAGTCGACGTGTCTAGCGGTTATGGCTATGATCGAATTTCTTTTTACTGCAGTCGGCACCCGACAAAGTCACAGAATCATTAGTCGAGCCCTGGTTGACTCCATTTGCAAAACAAGTCGACGGGGAATCAAAAGAATGCATTCAGCTTGGTCGAGGGCTTCAAGTCAACTGGGAATCGCCAGATCTAAAGTCTTGTGGAATATAGTTCGAATGAGATACTTTTTATTTTGTTGACAACTAATCAATAGGCTCCATAAGTTGACAGTGATCGCATCCATGAGCAATGTTTGATGAACTTATGGCAATGATAATAGTCGGCTGGCTTCTTGTCATCAGCTGGCTTCTTAGAGCCTTCTTGCCCAATCTGTTGGAGTCCTCAAAACTGTTGTTACAATAGCTGTACGCTACTCGTTGCTTCGACAATAGTTTGGTCCTCCCAAACAACCTGAGATTAGCATTTTAGATTACCAATCTTAGCAACACAAACTCATGCCAATGCTGGCCTCTGCATATGCTTTTCATTTTGCAAAAGTTTACTTGGTGGAAAAATACTCCGAGATGAAAAAAACATAAGATGAACAAGTTATTGCAGACGTCCATTGTCTCTCTATTGGGATAAAATCCTACATGACTTCCTACACAGCGAAATCCCTAAGTGTCTGTAGAGAAGCTTGTGGAGGGCATGGCTATGCTGCCGTTAAACAGATTTGGAGCTTTGCGTAATGATCATAATATTTTCCAGACCTTTGAAGGGGACAATACTGTTCTGCTACAGCAGGTGTAGTTTTACGATGCATCCCATGATTTATTTTCTCTCCTTACATTGACAGAGTTATAAAATCTTGCACTTAACTCTTATGTCTTTGTTGCAGGTTGCTGCTGATCTACTGAATCAGTACAAAGAAAATTTTCAAGGAGGGACATTTAGTGTCACTTGGAATTACTTGAGAGACATGATGACCACATATCTATCAGAAGAAAATCCAGTAATTGCTCGCCGACCTCTCCGACCTCCTCGACCTCCTCTGACCTCCCCGACCTCTCCGACCTCCTCGACCTCCTCTGACCTCCTTGACCTCTCCGACCTCCTCCGACCTCCTCGACCTTGACCTCCTCTGACCTTGGACCTCCGCAACCTCTTCCGACCTCCTTAACCTCCGACCTCCACCCACCTCCTCCCTGCTCTCTCCCGACGCAGACCGCCGCTGACAGATATTCAGTGATGGTTTTTTGAAATATGAATTCTGTGATGAGTAAATTTGTCATCGATTTAGCAACATGATTTCAAGCTGCTAAATACTTGGAAGAAGAAGCTATTGATCTGGCAGATTTTCGTGAAATGAAGGACCTTTGCGATTTCCCATAGTGTCGACTTGGAACCTTATGTAAGCCTATTTGAAATGAAGCCGATGAGACTCTTGATATGGGAGTCCATGCTCCCAGGAGTTGAAATCTGAGATTGCGGCTACAAAGTTGGTTTGAATGGAGTGGACAATGGAGCATTGAAATTCCATTCAGTGAGAATTCCTCCAGAAAATTTGCTGAATAGATTTGGGGATGTATCAAGAGATGAGCAATACACTATCAACCTCCCAACAGTAAATAAAAGATTTGCTGCAACACTTGGGGCGGTTGTGGGGGGCAGAGTGGGCCTTGCCCATGGATCTGTTGGAGTCCTCAAAACTGCTGTTACAATAGTTTTGCGCTACTCATTGCTTCGAGAGCAGTTTGTTCCTCCCAAACAACCTGCGATTAGCATTTTAGAATACCAATATCAACAACACAAACTCATGCCAATGCTGGCCTCTGCATATGCTTTTCATTTTGCAACAGTTTACTTGGTGGAAAAATACTTTGAGATGAAAAAAACACAAGATGAACAAGTTATTGCAGATGTCCATGCTCTCTCTGCTGGGCTAAAAGCCTACGTGACTTCCTACACAGCGAAATCCGTAATTGTCTATAGAGAAGCTTGTGGAGGGCATGACTATGTTGCCGTTAATAGATTTGGAGCTTTGCGTAATGATCATGATAGCCTACCAGTTTTATTGAATCGGTCGATGAACTTTTAGTCTGTTAAAAAGTAGTTGGTTGTAAATAGGGTCCATATTACATTCAGTCGACTATTCATGTCGAGTTTTAAATTTGGTTGAGGCTGTCAAATGGAGCCCTGTGGTCGAGTCTATAAAATCCACTCGAAAGGCAATTATTGATTCGAGTCGACTGAAGAGAGGTCGATTATGATATTTATTGGTCGGTCTTAGAAGTTGAGTCGATGTGCTTTTTGGTCAAAGTATTATTAGTTGAAAAGTTATATTATGGTTGATTCTTCATATGGCCGAAAATTTAAAAATGGTCGGTTGATGCTTTTGGTTGAAGTTCGACATGTACAAGTTGTAATATTTTTTGGTAAAAGTTGTCATGTATGGTCGGTGTAGTTGTGTTTCTCAAATATAGTCAATTGAGTCATGTATAATCATAAGTGACTGTTTCTTAAAATTTGGCAACTCTCCCACCTCTCCAAGCATGCTGCAGCAACCGTATCCGGTTGGATTCTTAGTACAACCGTATTCGGTGTAATATGCCAGTCCGTATCCGGGTTAAGCTAACCTGTATCCAGGTCTAGGGAGGAAGATGTTCCATCTTCAAATAAACAGATATATAAATATATAATAATTAATGGATGATAAAATACAATAGATATGGCCACCTTAAATATGGTTGGGCCATCCACTATTGAAGAGACATTCCTCTTCATAACTATAATAATAATTAATTACTATTACTAATAGTTACTAATTTATTGTTGTAGCACGTGCTCCAACCCCCGTATGCTCTTTAGCTTCACACACCCGTCTTCCCACAACTCCTCCAAAGATGTTAATGGCTCCATATGGATTGATACATGTCACAGATATCGTGGATGCTATACATTATCAGCAGATGCGGCCAACCAATAAAATCCAGTCGGAAGTCAATTATTGATTCGAGTTGATTGAAGAGAGGCCGACTATGATATTTATTGGTTAGTATTAGAAGTTGAGTCGATGTGCTTTTTGGTCAAAGCATGATTAGTTCATACCGCATGAATAATTGTCGACATGTTGAATCGATAAGAAGAATTAATATCTGTAATGTTTTCTTCTCATTTCAAAACTCAAAGTTTTCAGGAAATGCTATTTATGAGAAGGGTGGAACTTTACCCAACTTTCCTCTTTTCCTACCGGCATTCACTTTTGCCCCTCAAGAAGCAAATACTAGTATTAAAACCTTCTTCCAAATTACAACTTCCGACCTGGACTTCTCATAAATACATAATGCAAAACATAGAATATATTACTTTAGCAAAATTCTCTTTTAAATATATACTAAATTTAATTTAACATTTACATTTCTACTGTTAAACCAACGATGGAGGAAAATGATTTTATTAAATAAAATATAGGTTCATCCCCATAGATAGGCTGGAGAGAACGTGTTGTGAAGGATCACAACCTCAACCTTTTCTCCTCCACATAGTAGTGAGTGAGTTGGATTTATATTTTATTAAAATTGTTATTTTTATAAAATTATAATTAAATGAAAAAAATTATTTATTTTTAAATATGAATAAGTTTTTAATGTTAAGGTAAGAATGAATTATGAGCTTTTTAATAAAATAGAAAGTTGGATTATTATTAAAACATTATTAATGGAAAAGATGCATTCAGGATGAAAGTCACTTTCTCTTATAATGTCTTGGATAAATTTACATTAAATAACACTTTCATAATCTTTATTGCGCCGAGAGAGGCGCTCTACAACCTAGTATAAGGGAGATCTTGTTAGTCGAGTGTGATAAATAACATTTATATGAGGGAGATCTTGTAAGTCGAGTGTTTGTCGATATTGTTGGCCATAAACAAAATGATACAAAGTAAACCAAAAAAAATAATACAAAGTAAAAAATAATAAATATTATCCATAAACAAAAAAAGAATAATACAAAGTAAAAAGTAAATATGATACTTAACTAGAGACTTTAGAGCTTAGGATTAGGTGATAAATATTATGTCTATCATAAACAAAAAAAAAATACAAAGTAAAAAGTAAATATGAGACTTAAACTAGAGACTTTATTTTTTACTTTTAATACAAAGTAAGATTTTAGAGTGTTTGTCGAGTTTGTCCAGTAACAAAATAATACAAAGTAATCAAAAAAGAATAATACAAACTAAAAAGTAATAAATATTATGTGGGCCATAAACAAAAAAGAATAATACAAAGTAAAAAGTAAATATGAGACTTAAACTAGAGACTTTAGAGCTTAGGATTAGGTGGCTCAGGTATTGCACTCAAGGAACTATTCACCTTGAGAAATTTGATCCCTCTGGGCGATGACCAATGTAATGAATTATTTAATTTTTTTGAACTATAATTACTTAAAAAATTAAAAAATAATAATAATTTAATTTTTTTCTCAAATCTTTTTTTATTATTAAAATTTTATTTTTTTAATATTAATATTTTTTTATTATTAAAATTTTAATTTTATAATAATAATATTTTTTTTTTATTATTAAAATTTTATTTTTTATAATAATAATAGATTTATTTCTGATTAAATTTGAATTATACAATTTTAATAATTTAATAATTTATATTTGTAATTCTAACAATTACAACCGAATTGAAGATGGAAAAAATAAAAATAAAATAAATAATTCAAAACATATACTAGTGATAGGTATGTCAGATATAGAACCCGCTTGTACGTTAGAATCTGGAACCCATTTTGTTTATGGCTGGTCTAATCGTGATATAGTAATAGTCATGCAGATCTAGAACCAGCTTCTAGGTTAGAATCTGGAACCCATTTACCCATTTTGTTTATGGCCTTGTTTAAGGCATGTATAGTCATGATATATCTTATAGTAATAATCCTAGTTTCAATATGCTAATATTCGGAGACAATTGAGAAGTGTTCGAAATAAGTTTTGGATGTTTGCTGTAATTAATTTATAGCAGAACGGGTGATCTCAGTTTATTGGAAGAAACGACAAATGGCGGACTAATTCCGGACAAATTTGGAAACGAAACTTTGATTTCAAGAAAAAGTCACAGTCGACCTAACTTATAAATGCTGTACATGTAGATACATACATGTACATTCGATCATACTACAAAATTGGCATCCCATGCCTCCAGTTTTCCAAATGCCCAGTCACAACCGACAGCAGTTTATCTTCACAATATCCTTCCAAAGAAAGTATGCATAATGCCCAATCTAAAATATCTACAATGTATGCTGCAGACTATCTCTGCGCGCAGGATCTTGTGAAAGATGTTTATAGATCTCTAAGCGGGCTCTGGCTTTCAGTGATGGTATCCAGCCTCGGCTTCCATTGAGACTGCCGAGCGGTACCTTGAATTGGGGGAGGCAGTACTACATTTTCCTTCATGATGCTGACGTTCTTGCCCGAAAGAAATGAAGCGAGTTCTTCTTTTCTGATTCGAAGCTTCACACGCACGGTCGATCTGTGAGCGGCGTAGGAAGATAAAACAATCCTGACGCCACCTCTTACAGTAATCACATCTGCTCCTTCTTGTTTTACTGAGTCTGAGTCTGTGCCTGTGCCTGTGGCTGTGGTTCTGCCTGCAGAAGACGGTGTCTGTAACCTGAAACTGGATCTTGCAAAGTGCCCTCTATTGTTTTTGTAATTGATGAGTTCATTCCGTGGGAATGGGAAAGGAATGAGATAATAGAGATGACCGGCTATAAGCCCTACCCTTTCTGGAAGAGGAAGACCATGAAAAGCGGTTGTCTCGAATATCCCATGATTTGGACACGGGGATTCACTTAGTGAAATTTTTACATAGCACGATCGTTCGCATGATATGAAAGAATATACCTAATTTCAATAAATATTGGAAAATGCTTCATAAAATTGTATTTTTGAACCCCCCTCCCAATATGCCTTTCCAATTAAGAAAACCCCTAGTATCACCAGATATTGTAGGTATCCATTTTTATCAACCCATTTTTAATACTCCCTTTATATCATATTATCAAGTTGTAACTAATAGGATCCCTAACACATCTTAGTATACGCAAACAAGATGCTAAATAAAATAATAGTATAATTCTATAATCATCCCACTAGGATTGCAGGGGTGACTCATCAATTTGTAGCATTGGATAGTGGAAGACCCAAAAGAATAGTACTAGGGAAGGAAACCTAGTCAAGAGATCAACATAACAAAGAATGTAAAAGACTAATAGTCCACTAGTTAGTGCAATTCTTAGAAAATATGAGAATTACAAAGGTTTCACACCACAGCCTTCCAATCTACCAATTTTATATCATGTAAATACAAGTATAGCCATAGTGAACTCATGTTTTCTATAAGCTTAATAAATTAAACTCCATAAAAATGAAAAATTGAATCCCTTTCGTGGACATAAGCTTAATAAATTAAACTCCATAAAAATGAAAAATTGAATCTCTTTCGTGGATGGACTCCCCTACCTTCCTTTCGAAACAAACATCTTGGTTCTAGTGAGCCAAGAAATATTGATCTCACTTTTATTGGTTGTCGTGGTGGAAGATTTGATTGAATCTCAATACCCACCTAAACCCCAACCTAAAAAAATGAAGAGTTAGATCTTTTACTCGAATGCCTACAAAAAATACAATACAATTGTTCAAGTGTGTAACTCCCGATTAGCTACATATCTGAATTTCAAGATAAAAACAATATAATATCAATTCAAACCAAGCCTAAATAAGCTATTAAATGAGGACTTTTCAAGGCTATTAATCCAAAGAGACTTCTATCCTTATTATCATTGGTACATTATTATTAGATTTATGCAAAACTTAGGATCATAAGCAATATCAAATAAAAATTGAGGCTCTATAAGTTTTTAGGTGGGTATGAATTGAGCCCATCATTTGGAGGTATGAATCCATCCCATGATTTGGAGGTTATTCCTCAGCCCACCCAAATAAAATAACCCCCAATATTTATACTACTATGTCAAATTATAAACCCCCCTTGGCCCCTTAATACAGAGCAATATATTTTTGACATTTTTAAGAGTATTCAAACCCCCAATATGAATGGACGTGATAAGATATTGCATTACTAGTGAACCTCCCGTGGATTTGGATAATCGATGAGTATTTCCTTCACAGAAAGAGGACTCCGCAGCTTCATCACTGTTCCGTCGGCCTTCATAATCTTTATCCGTCGGCCATGACGGTGGAAGAGTCCTCGCAGTAGCATGAACAAGCTGTTAACCATTCTTCTCTGTCTTGTATTCTAGTCTCTGGTACCCTGTTCTTCGTATGCATTATGCGTTTATATAGACGAGTTAGGTAAATATAATTTGACTTGAATTCCATGACTGGTAGGCTTAGTATTTCAATTAACTAATCAATCTGGCTTTTACAATAAAACTCGTACGGGCCAACAATTTAAGTTGGTAGTTTTGTCGGATTTTACGAAACTATCGACATGATCAACCCCAAATCTGTTAACGTAATGTTGACTCCAACTCCATGTGCGTGCGCATCCTTGTCACATTTTGGTATGGAAGACGCGACGAATCTTTTCAGAAGCACCTTTTCACACCGGGAAAAATTAGATTTTGCTCATGTGTCATAAGGAGGAATAATTTCTTTGGAACCCCTTTCACATTAGGATCAATCAGGTCTTCGTCACAAGGAATCTAATTTAAAGCGCTCTTTCACATTTAAATAGATTTGGTGACGAGGCATGGGAATCTTTTCTAATAGCCCTCTTCACATTTAAATAGATTTGGTGACGAGGCATGGGAATCTTTTCTAATAGCCCTCTTCACATTAGTGTACACTCGATTTGGATGAGGTGGAGTTGTCTTTCTTACTTAAGCAAGTTTCCAAACAATATGGTGGTAGCCATTGTCAACCTAGATGTCATTGACATCACATGTACTTTATTGACCAGAAGGAAGATGCTTTGAAGTTCAACATGACCATGGACTATTGCTACATCATGGCAAAGATACTTCTGGATGCTGAAAAACTCTTTGACAAAGTTGTCGCTAATGTTAAAAAACCACATGTAAAGAGGAATAAAAAAAAAGAAAAGAACAATAATGGAATAGTGTACCTACCTTGCATCAAAGGGACTACCAATATAAACATAGCAAGACATATTAAGAAAAGAGGCTTGAGAGTCACCTTTACCCCTCCCAACACCATTAAGAGGATGTTTGATGCCACTAAAGACTTGTAAAGACTGGTAAGGGTTTTTACTCCATCCCTTGCTTGATCTGAAAAAAAGCATGAGAGTCATCTTTACCCTTCCCAGCATCATTAAGATTATGCAGTAACATTAGCCACCAAATCTGTTTGGAAAAAAAACAAAATCATCGCTAGCATAGACCACCTTACTAAGAGAAAAGTTCCAAAGAAAATCAAGATTTTTCTAAACCTTAATAATCTCAGCAAAGATGAGGGCACTAAACTAAGCAAAACTTGGAATCCGCTTCTCAACCTTCTTCAAAATAAATGATCTAGATCAAGATCAATAACAAATTTAGCAAACCTTTAAGTCGACCTGAATAATTTTGAGAAGTGTTTGCATCTCATTAACCCCTTGAGCTTCAATACTCTCCGATGATGATCGAATATTTGGATCAAAACGTTCAGCAATTTCAACAACTTTAACACATCCTTCGCGTTCTTGTGTAATATTAGTAATATTAATGAATTATAATATTAATAATTATAAAATTAACTAGCAAGCCATATTAATATTAATAATATGACTTATATACGTCGATGTATTATCAACCATAGGCCACACATTTAAATGTGGTTGATATACACCGATCGACGTATATAAGCCATATTATTATTATTAATATGACTTGCTGATTGACAATCGGGGAAGAATTGCTCAGTTTTAATTATTATTTATTATAAGACGTTATTATTATTATAAATGTTAATATTATAATAATAATTATTATTATTATTATAAATGTTAATATTATAATAATAATAATAATAATAATTATTATTATTATTATAAATATTATTAGAATAATTATTATTTATTATAATAATATTGATTATTTATTATAATAGGTAATATATTATTTATTATTTAATTAATAATAATAATAATAATCACAGTTATAATAATAATAGTTATTTCTTATAATAAATATTAATTAAATAATAATAATAATAATAATTTATTATAATAAATATTAATTAAAAATCAATATTGTAATAATTATTAATTAATCCATATTAAGTCATAATAATATTATTAATGATTATATTAATTAAATAATAATAATAATTAATTATTAATTAAGTCATATAATTTATATTAATTGAGCCATATCAAAAAATTATTAAATCAATATTAATATTAAGCCATATTAATATTAATGAATATTAATTAAGCCATATTAATTATACTTATTAATTAAACCATATTAATATTAAGCTAGTGGATTAATTAAGGCATATTAATAGTAATAGTAATAGTAATTAAACCATATTATTAAGTGAGCCTTATTATTATTAATCAACCATGGTTAACCATGATCAATCATGCTCTACCACATCAATAAATTGTCACTATTCTATCACATTGCGACATGGCAGGTAGTGCGACATTATCAAAGTTTGTCAGAATGAGACGTTACAGGGATGTCATACTGCAACGTGACATATACGTCACATTGCTATGCGATAGCTATGTCACATTGCGACATGAAGAACGATTTTATGTTAGAAATTAGTAAATATAAATAAAAGGTAAGTCATATTGTGGCGTGACAGCCAATGCCACATTGTCATAATAAATATGTCACATTGTGTGGTCATAGCTTATGCAACATTAATAAAGTATGAAAAAATTATTATTATAATATTAGTATACAAGAATATAAGTTACATGGTTGCAACGGCAAAGGGGTCATTCTATTAGCATTGATGTCAACTGGTGTTGCATTTGCCATAGACTAGGCTATAATTTTGATTATCGTGAGAGATTCAGAAGATACAGGTATGTGAAACCCATTATAGCAAGACCGACTAGTAAAGGTGCAAATGATGCAGGAGGCATCCTCCCTAAAATTCAGGTCATGACTCTTGTTGGACCTGTTATGAACAGGTGGCTCATAAATGACCTAAGTCCTAGGCAAATGGTATAAAGCATTGATTTCATGCACTGAGCAGGAGGCTTATGATGAAGGGGAGAATACGTTGAGTATTGAGTTCATCCAATGAGTACGAGGCTTATGATGAAGTGATATTGTGACCTAGATTATGCAAGAGGAACTATGTGAACAATATTTGTCCTTGTGGTTCAGCGAACAGGCTCGGGGGTTTCAAAACAAATAGATTGGTTGTTATGGAAGTTTGGTTGGGAGGAACAATGACCTTCAGTTTTGATTTTCCTCTGTCGATTCAAGTTCTATTTATTTATTTTTGAAATGTCTACTACTGTAAACGATATCTAATTTGTTAAGAAGAATGATTACATTGCTTAGTTCAGGTTCTATTTATTTATTTCTGAAACGTCTATTTTCTGTAAATGATATCTAATTTTTTGAGTAGAATGATTGCATTGCTTAGTTCAGGTTCTATTTATTTATTTCTGAATGTTTGTTACTGTAAATGATATATAGATTGTTAAGCAAAATGATTACTTTGCTTAGTTCAGATTCCATTTATTTATTTCTGAGATGTCTGTTATGGTAAATGATATATAGATTGATAGGAAAAATGATCACATTGCTTATGTATGTTATCGTCTATCTTTTTATCATTCTACAATTATTAATTACTGTAAATGATTCTTAATCGTTACCCAGAATGATTACAATATTAGGGCATGTTATTGAGTGTTGTTTTTACTGTAATATGCGTATTCAGAATCCACATGTGCATATTGTTTCTAAATTGTATCCAAGATATTCAAATATTGTTTCAATTTATTGTCTATTAGGCACAAAACTATCTTAGTATGAATTATAGCAAGCACAAAACTATCTTAGTATCAATTATAGTTTTGGTTCAGGTTTTAACCTATTATTCTTTCTATTCTGAAACCACTGTAAATTGTCATTTTACTGTAACATCCTTCATTCAATTTATATGCAGAAGTTATAGTTATGCATCAAATCATGTATCAATGTCTGTTTATTCCCTTACTGTTTATATAAGCAAAGTATGTACAGGGTTTATTTCTGTTATAGAGTAGGCGTTTGATCTATTTCCGTTATATAAATATGGTTAGAGTAATTCATAATAGATCGACAAGATAATCTTACACTTTCAACCCTAGATCTTGAATAAAAATATGTAATAATCTTCAAGTTCAAACAAGTTTTCTAGATCTGAGTTTTACCTGTTAATGTTTTCCGTAAGCCGTCGAATCCACCGAATCCATATCCACAATGCGGAAGTCTGAATGTGGTATCGTCATTTTTTAAACCTTGAAAATTTGGAGTTCCGCAATCCACATTCGCAACTCGGAATTCAGAATGCAGAATCGTTATTTTGAAACCCTGAATTTTTGGAGTTCCGCAACCCACAATCCGAATGCGGAAGCATTCAAAAATCATCTTTATAAATAAGCTCCCACAACCTGCAATGCGGAAGTCAGGAATGCGGAAGCGTTCAAAACTCATCTTTATAAATGAAGCTCCCGCAACCCACAATCTGCAATGCGGAAGCGTTCAAAACTCATATTTATAAATGAAGCTCCTACAACCCGCAATCCGCAATCCGCAATGCGGAAGTTGGGAATGAGGAAGCGGTTAAAACTCGTATGTATAACTAAAGGTCTTGCAACCTGCAATACACAGTGCAAAATTTGGGAATGCAAAAACCTCAATATTTAACCATGGAGATCCGCAAACCGCATTTCTTAAATATTAACTAAGAAATTATAAATTGGAAATTGTGGAAGTTACAGTTAGATTGTTTACTAAACACTAATACATTTTAGTAATCTAATTGAAGCTTCATGCAAGGTTTTGTAGGGTTTAAACCCTCATCATGCTAAACTGTGCTAGGTAATGATGCTTACAATCCTAATCTAGTAGGCCTATAAAAGAAGTAAGGTTTAGATCCTAAACCCTAGCATACAAATGTAACAAATGGATTGAGTCCTAGACCTTGGATGTTATTCAAGAAAATAACCTTGGCATTCTGCTAACTTTGGTTAGAGTCCAATATGTAAAACATGACTCTTCAGAAGATACATGTATCTTATGAAGAGTCTTGTATATTATGTATAAGATTCATTGATGTTAACTTATTTCAGACTTTGAAATAAGTTAACATCAATGCTATGAAATTTAAATTACACATCGTTATTATTATTATACATATATTCTTGTATAAATTAGTAAAATTATTTTAAAGAAATAGATAATTATTTATTTTTTGCGTTATTGAAATTGATTTTTTTTAAATTTAAGATAAAATGAAAATTTTAATATTGTATTAAATTTAACATCAAATTTAACATCGCCATATTTCAAGTGATGCAGGTGGGATCAACAGAATCAATCCAACCCTCTTTCCCAAGTTTAACTTGGTTCCAAAATAGTAGAACCTCCAAACTTAGTTGAATCGGCTAAGTCTTCCTCCCACAACGTCCATTGAAGGACAGACTTCACATCGGTGGTAAAATGGAATTCATTAATATTTCGGGTCTGACCTTTCCGCAAATTTCCTTCTGCAATTAGCTTCCCGCAAATTTCCTTCCGCAATTGTGTGCGTGCCTTCCGCACTTCCTTCATCAACTTCTCTCTGCAACTTCTCTCCGCAATCACTCCTCCGAAATGACTCTTCCACAATACTTTTACGCAACGATCCTTCCGCAATACTTTGGACCGCCGTATCCGAACTTACGCAATCATTTAGGACCATCAGACCAGATCAATGGTGGGGTTAATTTGACTTAGGGTGAATTGGATGAAGGTTTCACGTCGGGTTTGGCCGTTAACCTTCGAGATCTTCCTCCCGCGAAATCCTTTACGAGCCGTTGATTTTTTCGCGGCCTGTCGCGTCTGTTGATCTGTGATCAAGTGTGGAACACCAACTTTGGATTTCGGAGCTCTATCTCCTATGCTAGTTCACTCAGTGAAATGATTCTTGGGCTGTCGATCTCCTTGTCTCAATCTCCACTGTCTGATCTCTGCTTGTCTTGACTTTAAAAAACATGTACTTTGGCTTTTTGGGATTTCTCTTAGACCGCCGATCTTCCTATTCTAATATGGATCGTCCAGAATTGTATTCAACAGTGTATCATTGAGTGGGAACCCTTCTATATGCTTCGTTCCCTCTGGTTAATCAAAACTACGGTCTCGTTAAATTGATCAGTGAAAGTCAATTTCACACACCTTGTATTCGACTGAATACACCATAGCCTTAGGCTTCTGGAGATCTCTGTTAACCCCACTCTGTTTACTCATATACACAGAATTATCAAGCATTTAATAGATTTCATTAATCACTCAATTAAAAGAACCATACACAGAACTCTGCATATGCTAGAGATCAATACACTCAGAGAGAATCACTCTCCTCTCATGATTGAGACATCATTCCTTTAATTACATGGAGACATACAGAAATTTCCCTTTCTTCATTCAACATAAGAAACCTGTGCATTCACATTGCTCCAAAAATTGTGTTATGATCTTCATAGACCTAATACAAATCTGACCAACGTCCTTGGCCTGATTTCTCACTGTTTGGCCACACCTACTCTCTGCGTCGTAGGATTACACACATATGTATAGAAGGATTCTGAAACTAATTCTGGTTCATATCCATAATACACACTCCTACATCATATCAACTGAAACCTAATATTATCCAACTCTAAATCCAGCTCTGTGACTCGCTCATGAGACATCAAATGATTCATCGAATGCTGCCATAAGATGAGGGCTTAGTTACACAACTCATCAAATGAATCATTACTCACCTAATGACTCATCACCTATCTAGAATCACACTTAAACATGACATTATTTACAATATTTCATCAAAGAACCCCTACTTAGGCAAATGACAAGATCCTAATGTTTGACCAAACATTATAATTGGATGGAGAGTAGAATGCTTTTGCATCAGATTCCCCGGGAAGAAATAAATATGACCTCCTGTTCATAACCTTCAATCTTCAATATTCATGGATCCCAAAATTTATTTTTAATCTTTTCAGTGGCTTCATGGTTGTCATGTTGTCTTGCTGTTGACTGCAACTCTCCGGGATTCCACACTTTCTACTGTAATGCTCCACTAGACCTTCTTGTGCAATCTTCCCTTGTCACTTTTCTCCTACCGCTGCTTTGTCTCTTTGATCTGCTGATGTAGATCTTCTTTTTCTCTTCATGTATTCTCTGAGACACCCTCACCATCATCATCCTCGTTTCTTCAATTTCATTGTCCAGTCTATTCACTAGTTGGTACGCCTGCTTGTCTTGAAATTGCTGCTATTCTTTTGGATGAATTTTGTTGTTGTTATCCACTAGCCGTTGCATCCTTACATCTTCAGGATTTTTACCCTCACCTTCATTCATGCAATTTTCATTTGACATTATAGTCTCCTCCCTAGAACCAGTTTGAGTTGAACCTGCAAACTGTCTATAGTCTCCATCACTTGTATCTTTTTCCAACCATTGCTCTAAAAATAGTATCTCATCCTCAAAATTCATCAACTTTGAATGTTGGAATTGAAGTTCAAATTCACCCTTTGAGTCTACTTCCCAATCATGTTTCTTATTTTCGGTTATGCCTGGATCTTGTAATTTAAATTGATAATTAAAATTTACCTCCTTAGAGTTAGATGCTATAGGCACCTTTCTTCACTGTAATTCTCTTTTGAACATGGTTCCTCTCCTTTAGCTGGAATTTCTCTTCCTTCCGAATCCTGTTTACTCAACAATTCTTCTAGCAACTCAATCCCTTCATTCCATCTTATAAGCATTGCAACTAAATGCTTATCTTCAACCTTCCTTTGGCCATTTTCATGAGCCAAACCTTCCTTGTTCTGTGCATCAATAGTCTTATCTAATTGTCTGCCAGCAACCCCATTGTCAAATTGTGTATTTGTTCCCCCTTGGTTGTCTTCATGAGACCATGTTGTATCGTCCTCCATATTTAGAACAAAATTATGGATTTGTCCTCTTTCAGGGATGTCAGAATACATTTATTTTTCTTCCTTCATCTTCATGACAGACTCATATCTTCATCACCTGCTATACCCGCAACCACGCATAAATCATTAGTTTTAAAAGCGTTACACTCCTCATTTGGATTATCAACCATATCATCTTCAGGTGGTCCTTAACTTATCATATAGTTCATAAAATCATCTATAATCCCTCCTTCATCATCCTCATCCACATCTTCTCCAACAAAAGGACCTTCTTCTAGTTCACAATATGAAACTTCCATCTCAGACTCAATTGTCCTGAGTTCTTCCTTCAATCTGGAAGACATAGTTTTCTTTAGCTTCACTTGTATTGAATGCCATCTCACTTTCTTCTTCATTATCCAACCATACCTCTGGTCTTCTTTCTGTAGCATATTCTCCAAATGAATAAGTTGCAATCCTATGTCAACTAATTATCTTTCATACTCCCTTTGACTCATCCTCTTGATACCTTCTTCCTTGAAATCTTTTCTTCTTCCGTGGATTTCCTCAAAACCTCTGGAATGACCTTCAGTATTCATTGTCTCCATATACTCTTTCTCTGTGAACATCATCTTATTCAATTATGGACTGATTCCAAGCCTTCTCTTGGCAATTCTTCATACCTGCTAACTATACCTCAACAAGCTATCTCTCCTTGAGCTTGTCCTTTTGGTATCCTTGGTTCCTTCTCCTCTAGAACCTCTTGAGAAAATTCCTTTGCTCCTCTTGGCTTCTACAAGTTCACTTCCTCTTTGAGAACATTCAACTTGTCCCCTTCTTTTCCAACCTCTGTTGGATCCTTAGGTTCTACCACTGCTTCCTCTTTTATCTAAGAGTTCAGAACTCTTCTCATTAAGAACACACATGCTCTCTGTCATAGCTTTCAAGATATCTTCTACTATCAACCTTGTCATAGGCATCAATCTGCAATAATATCAAAACCAGAGTTAATATAAACACAAAAATCAATCTCTTATAAGATATGTACCAAGATCTTATCATTCTCCCTTTTTATCCATCTCCGTTGGACCAATATCTGCCTTGAATTATTCTTTTAAGAGCACAACATCTCCCACTATTCTCTTTAGTAACTCCAACTTACAACTGGAGCTTTCAATTTAACATGATTCCTTGATTTGATCCACTTGACCAACATAAATTGAAAATCAAAGTTTGATTTACCTCTGTTTCCTTCGTGGCAGCTTCAATTCCCTTTCTGCTCAGATTCTTCTTCAACCAAGAGCCATTGTTGTTCTGCTCTCCTTTCAGTGCACGCATACTATTTTTCTGCTCTGATACCAATTGCTGCAGGTGGGATCACTAGAACCAATCCAACCCGCTTTCCTAGTTTTATCTTGGTTCCAAAATAGTAGAACCTCCAAACTTAGCTAAATCGACTAAGTCTTCCTCCCACAACGGCCATTGAAGGATGGACTTCAAATCAACAGTAAAATGTAATTCATTAATATTTCGGGTCTCACCTTTCCACAAATTTCCTTCCACAATTAGCTTCCCACAAAGTTCCTTCTACAATTGGATTCCTTCCACAATTGCAAGCATGCCTTCTGCACTTCCTTCCACAACTTCTCTCTGCAATCACTCATCTGCAATGACCCTTCCGCAATAACTTTCCGCAACGATCGTTCCGCAATACTTTGGACTGTTGGATGCGGACTTCCACAATTGTTTAAGACCGTCGGATCAGATCAATGGCGGGGTTAATTTGACTTAGGGTGAATTAGCTGAATATTTTACGTTCGGTTTGGCCATTAACCTTCGATCTCTTCCTCCAGCGAAATCATTTACGAGCTGTTGATTTTTTTGCGGCCTGTCTCATCTGTTGATCCATGATAAACTGCAAAATGCCAACTTTTGATTTCGGAGCTCTATCTCCCGTGCTAGTTCACTCAGCTAAATGCTTCTCGGGCCTTCGATCTCCTTGTCTCGATCTCCACCATCCGATATATGCTTGTCTCGACTTTAACAAACTTGTACTTTCGCTTTCCGGGATTTCTCTTAGACCATCACTCTTCCTCTTCTGATTTGGATCATCCAAACTTGCTTCAATAGTGTATCATTGAGCGGGAACCCTTCTATCTACTTTGTTCCCTTTGGTTAATCAAAACTACAGTATCGTTAAATTGATCAGTGAAACGATCAATTTCACACACCTTGTATTCAACTGAATACACCACAACCTTCAAATTCTGGAGATCTCTATTAACCCCACTTTGTTTACTCATATACACAGAATTATCAAGCATTTAATAGAGTTCATTAATCACTCAATTCACAGAACCATACACATAACTCTACATATGCTAGAGATTAATACACTTAGAGAGAATCACTCTCCTATCATGATTCAGACATCATTCCTTCAATTACATAGAGACATATGGAAATTTCCCTTTCTTCATTCAACATAAGAAACCTGTACATTCACATTGATCTGGAACCTGTGTTCTGATCTTCATAGACCTGATACAACTTTGACCAACATCCTTGGCCTGATTTCTCACTGCTTGGCCACACCTACTCTATCCTCGTAGGATTACACACATATGTACAAAAGGATTCTAAAACCAATTCTAGTTTAGATCCACAATACACACTCCTACATCCTATCAATTGAAACCTAATATTATCCAAATCTAAATCCAATCTATGACTCTCTCATGAGACATAAAATGCTTCATCGAATGCTGCCATAAGATGAGGGCTTAGTTACAGAACTCATCAAATGACTCATTACTCACCTAATGACTCATCACCTATCTAGAATCACACTTAAACATGACATTATTTACAATATTTCATCAAATAACCCCTACTTAGGCAAATGTCAAGACCCTAAGGTCTGACCAAACATTAGACTTGGATGGAGAGCAGAATGCTCCTGCATCATCAATTATGACAAATCCGTATTGAGGCAATGTCACATCAACCAACACATAACTGTGACAAAATCTATTCAAAAATTCTTTATTTGGAATAAAACATGAGTAAGAAGAGAAGTTAAAATTTTTAAATTAAGATTCAAACTTTGAAATAAGTTAACATCAATGCTATGAAATTTAAATTAAACATCCTTAATTCAAATATAACATCATTACTGAAATTGAGATACACCAACGGTTTGAAACATATTTAACTACTACATTCATGACATATACAAAACCAATTAATATCAACCCCATGGTTTTGACAAATATGTTCAATTTGGAAAAGTGATGCCCTGAGCGTAGAAAAAAATGAAGTGTATAGTTGAAAAGGTGAAAGCGAGATGCAATCAAGGTTGAGACATTATGATGTAAATATAAAATAAATTGCTCATGTTTCCTGATCTCATCAGAAGCCCAATGAAATTTAGACGAAGATCCATTTTCAATGACTTTGCATGAAGAAAACAATGTAGCATGAAAAGATTATTCATTAAATGTACTTTTTATAATGAACTAAAAATGGATAAATCAATTATTAAAGAAAATATCATAAATTAATTTACACATACATGTATCTTTTGAAGCTCTCGCGATAATCAAAATTACAACTTGATCAATGGAAAATGAAATGCCAGTTAACATCAATGCTAATAAAACAACCCCTTTGCCGCTGCAACCATTCTCTACGAATCTTTCAAACATCCTCTCTTTGACAAAGTGTTGTAGGTACAATAGATCCCATGTTCTAACCGAACATAGGATCCCCAAGTTATTTTTTACTGCAAAGGTAATGGTTTACATTCCTTTGTCCTTATGAGGTTTTCCATCATGTTTATTATGATTTTATGCCTTTGCATTGTTTTCATTTAATTAGAATTAAAAATTCTAGTTTTTGACTATTTTTCTGAAAGTTGCGGGAAGATTTGATTCCTCTCAAAAGGTCATTTTTCATCCCACAAACCCGCAATCCTACAATTGCAGATTGCGGGAGCTTGTTTTTCCCATCCCACAACTCGCAAGTTATGGATTACGAGAAGACCGTGTAAATATGTTTGTTGAACTTTTCATTCCACAACCCGCAACCCGCAATTGCGGGTTGCGGATTGCGGAAAGTGGTTTGAATAATAAAGTACGTTGTTTGTTTCCACAACCCACAATTGCAGATTGTGGATTGCAGAAAGGTTATTTGATATCAAAGGTTGTTTAGGTTCCCGCAACCCGCAACCTGCAATTGCGGATTGCAGGAAGTTGTTGAATAAATTTTCAAACTTTGCAATACCGCAACCCACAATTTTTGGATTGCAGATTGCAAAAATATCTGTTGCTTCAATAAACGCATTTTCGATCTCGCAACCTGCAACCCACAATTGTGGGATTTGGATTGCGGGAAGGATGTACATACCTATGAAACTGGTTCCCGCAATTCATCTCCTGCAAATCTTAAAAATTGATCTTAGCCGTTGATGGGTTTTGATCCGACGGCTCAGATTTTACCCGTTCAAATTATTAAATAGGTCATTTTTCTTATTTTTCGCTATCATTTTCGAAGTAGGAAAATTACCTTGTTGCTTGAATTTTACTGTGAGTTTTTACTAGGGGTCCCTTGCCCGCCATTTTCAGCTGAAGCAGGTTGGTTTTCTCTGTTCCTTTGTTCAGATATTTACAGTTTTGATTATTTTGAGAGTGTTTTTTATTGTTATTTATCCATTTGTCAGATTTCTCCAGTTTCCAAACATGTCGTGCAACACATGTTCTAAGACTACCCTGAAAGACCAATTGAGCAAGGACCCAAATTTTGGCGTCTTCTCGGACACCAGTGGGAAAATCACAAAAACTTACCAGGTGGATTGGTCTAAAATCTACTCGATATTTGACAATGATGACCTATCCGACATTGAGAATGACCACCAAGCCTACAAGAAAATTAGGGACTCTCAGCTTCATGCAATTGCTGCCAGACCTTCCATCTTGCCTTATACCGATGCGATTAAATGGATAGTAGAGCATGCCAACCCCAAAGACCACTCATTCTACGACAACGCGGGTTCACAATTAACCACATTTTGTCCTGAGGTATTTATCAGGTCATTTTCCCTTAGACCACCTGTGCAGATCCTTAATACCGCATTCCTGGATTCCGCCAACACCAGGTTCAATTTCAATGAAATGCTCAAATCCTGGATGCACAAACCAACCAGCTTTATGCGCAGGCATGACAACTTATACCCAGTGTCATTGTTTAAAGAACCGTACTCGTTATTGGCAGCTATGCTTTCTCGGCTGTATAGCCTTCCTAATTCCTCAATTTTTAAAGCTGAATGGGATCCTATGGCTCATCATGTCTTAACTACAGGTGAATCTTTTCCTTGGGATTCTATTTTGTCTTTTGAGCTTAAAACAACAATTGAAAAGTATCAGAAATCTCCTTCTACATAGAAACCCTATTTCTTTCTTTCAGCCTATGTGATGGATGTTTTCTGTGTTGAATTTCAATATCCCAATATGGGATGGAATTGGACCCCCACTGCTCCTCTTGTTCACATATATCATTCTGCACTGTGGGAGGATAATTATGTACCTTTATTATATGACATTTGTGATCATTTCCTCGGTGCTATTTATCTCCAGATATTTAAGGAAGATGCACCAGCTTTCTCAGCTGATTCCAAGCTTTTCATTGCCACAATTGGATATTGGTATGTAGGGGAATCTTTCTCCCATGTCAGGATTTGGGGAAGCAGTGCTATTCACCTACTACCTAGAATTGTTCCAGATAGGTGGCTGATTGAAGAAGTATCATATCAGACTGTAATAGAAGGGGTTTATCTCAAACTTACAAGTCCCAAGACGAGAGGATGGCCCAAATTCCCCCTAAACCTTGGACCTTTGGCTATCCCTACTTCCACCTGGGCTCAAGTATTGGGTAACAAGATTGCTTCTTTGAAACTAGGATATGCTCCAAAAAGAAGACATGATCCTAAAGGATTCCTAGATGCTCATTTCAAGCACAATCATATGAAGATGAGCTATGTACATGAAGATGTTCCAGATGACTCCATCTTCCTAGGAGTCAATACTTTTTCTGAAGTCCTGGCAAAGGCTAAAAACAAGGATGAACAGAACCAGATTTTGCTATACCAGCAAGAGCTCAGAGATAAGGCTTTCAACTAGTACAAGAAATTGGAATTCGATTTGATTGAGCAGGTAAGAAGGGAAAGAGAAGAGAAGGAGGCTCAACAAGCTAAAACCCCTGTCATGCTGACTTATCCTGATGGAAATTTGGGCCAAGTGGCAAGATTTCGTCACTTAATTGAATAATTCGATTTTGTAATCCCTGTTTTAGGGGAGTTTTTCCTTTGTATTATTTTGTAAATTATTATTTAAAGGGTAGATCTCTCTTAGGAAGGGGATGATCATTTTGGGATAGAAATCAATAGAAGAAGACTGGAGATACTCTGTTTAATGCAAAGCTTGTAATTTCTTACATACTTTCACTAATACAGTAATGGTATTCTCTTGCATCATCTTTTGTTCATTGATCAAATTTCTTTGATAAATATTGATTTTTACTTCAGGTTATTATCTATGTTGTTTAATCCTTTGCAATTATTATTTCATGCAGAGATCTCTGATATGGATTTCTCCTTACGTTTGATCTGTGTATGCATGATGTTTTAATTGAATTTGTTCAACTAAAATATTTGTCTATTTCTGCAAATGATTCGCAGTAAATTATACTATGTGTTAATTTTTCAATTGACATAACAGTTACAGGTTAATCTTGAATGAGCTTAAACACTTAATATTGCATTCAGTTAATTTTAATTGATTGGTTGTAATTTAAGCAGATAAGAAATTGATCACCTTTACATTTCTGTCAAGTGGATGAACATACTTATCTATTTTCACATCAAATTAATCTGCACTTAAACAAGACACCTTATACAATAGGTCTAACTTAGCTTAGATTTCCCTTTCTAGGTAGATTTGTTTCAAACTGAACACACTTTGTTTTCTTTCATTGGAAGACATATCCTTTTAGGATCAAAGCCAAAAGTGCCAGCGGAGGCCTTTGTATCTGTGGGAGATCACTATTGCAAACAAGTCGAGGGTAGGATAATACTTGCGCATGATTATCTGAAGCCTTTGGCTGGGTTTTCTTCCTCTGTTGAGAGCTTTGGAACCCATTCCAACACCCTACACACCTGAGGCCTCAACACAAAGATGTAGGAAATCATCAAGTATTTCCTTCACCTTTGAGAAGAAGAGAAGGAGATCATCAAATAGGTGGAATTCAAATCCATTTTTCCTACTAATATTCTTCTTAAACTACGTGATGAAGCCTTGTTGCTGCTTTATTTCATCCAAAGTAGAGACAAATTTCGAAACATATGCATTATCCATAACTGTACAAGTAAACATAATTTTTTTGGTTTTAGTATATATAAGAAAGTTTAAAATTTCTACCAACAGAAGTTAAGGAAAATGCATCCCAGTCTGGAACCCTTTGTGAAGAAAGAGATAGAGAAGTTACTGACAGCATGAATCATATTCCCTATCAGACATACACAATGGATTTCCAGCCTAGTACCTGTTCGAAGGAAGAATGGGGAAATCAGACTTTGTGTCGATTTCAGAAATCTGAACAGAGCTTCCGAAAAGTATAACTACCATGTTCCTCCTATGTAGCAGATTCTACAAAAGGTAGCAGGCTCTGAGATGTTCTCTCTCCTGGATGGTTTCCTCAGGATACAACTTTCAGAACCCCTTGGGGTACCTTCCCCTATAGGAAAATGCCTTTCGGGCTGATAAATGCAGGAGCCACATTCCAGAGAGCTATGGATATAGATTTCAGAGGTTTGATGCACAATTCTATCGTAGTATACTTAGATGATATTACTATTTATTCAAAAAAACAACATGAACATTTGTCTGCTTTGAAACAGGTGTTTGAACGCTACAGGAAGTACAGAATTTCGCTGAACCCTAAGAATTCCATATTTGCAGTAACAGAAGGTAAGCTACTGGGTTTCATTGTTCCTAATGAAGGTATGATTATCGATCCTGAACGCACTGAATCTATTTTGAAGATAAGTTTTCCTAGTTCACACAAAGCCATGCAATCATTCCTTGGTAAGATTAATTTTGTACGTAGGTTCAGTTCCAAATTTTGCACAAATTGTTAAGCCATTACTTCAGTTAGTTAAAAAAGATTCATAGTTTAGGTGGTCTGAGGAACAAAGGGATGCCTTTGTTGAAATTCGGAGAGCCATCGTAGAGGCCCCTGCTCTGATGTCTCCAGATTTCGACAGGGATTTTATTTTTTCAACCTTTGCTATTGACTTTTCTTACGCAGCTGTCCTAACATAGAAACATGATAATGATGCTGAGATTCCAATTTCGTTCATGAGCTCAACGTCTAAGGGAGCAGAACATAACTACTCTCAAATTGATAAGTAGGCTTATGCGGTCTACAAATCAATAAAACATTACAGACCGTATTTATTGAAATCTCGAACTAAGATGATCATGCCTTATATAGCCATTAGAAATGTTCTGGTTTAGAAAGAATTAGGCGAGAAAAGAGCCCGTTGGATGACAGCTTCGCAGGAATATGACTTGGAAATAAGACCACCGAAGATTGTAAAAGGACAAGGTTTGTGCCTGCTCACCGCTCATTCAAACGATACTTTACAGCAACAGATTGAGTGGGAGCAGGAGGAAAATGTTCCTATAGGTTCTGCTAATCCTATAGAAACTACAACATCTGAATGGTACGATCATATTAAGTTTTTTCTAAACCATGGGTTTGCTCCTGAAACCCTTGACTTCAAAAAACGTAGAGCTTTAAGATTAAAGGATGCTCCATATCAATTTATTAATGGAGTTTTGTTTAGGAAAAATTACGATGGAGTTTTCCTTAGATGTTTGGAGAAAAATGAAACTGGTGACATTCTTTTACAATTTCATGCAGGACCTATTGGAGGGAATTTTCCAGGTGACACCATGGCCCACAAGATTCTCAGAGTAGGATATTACTGGCCTACTATGTTCAAATATGCCTATGCTCATGTCAGAAGATGTGAACCCTGTTAGAAGTGTGCAAGGAAATTCTAAAAACCTGCTTTTCCTTTGCAGGTGGTAATAGTTCAGTTTCCATTTCAGCAATGGGGACTGGATTTCGTTGGACCAATTAATCATGTTTCCTCCCTGCAGCATAAGTACATCATGACAACAATGGACTACTTTACCAGATGGGTAGAGGCAGTCCCTCTCAGGAAATGTAACACAAACAAAGTGATACCCTTCCTGGAAAACCAAATAGTCACAAGGTTTGGCGCCCCTGAATACCTTGTCTTTGAAAATGCATCTTACTTTTCCTCCATTAATCTCACACATTATGCCCTTAAAAAAGGGAACAAACTAAAATTTTCTACCAATTATTATCCACAGGGTAATGGGCTTGTTGAATCTTCTAACAAGAACTTGATAAACATTTTGAAGAAGACAGTAGCCTCCCATCGCAAAGATTAGCACACAGCTTTGCAATGCTCTTTGGGAAGATCGAGTTACCCCAAAGGAAGCTATTGGAAACTCTCCCTATTGTCTAGTTTATGGAAAGGAAGTCATTCTAGCATCTAACCTTACCATTCCCTCATTACAACTAGCCCAATCCATCCAAGAAGATGATTCCTCCCCCTTGTAGGAGAGAATGTATACCTTGCTTAAGTTGGAGGAAGACAAGGAAAAGGCTAAAAAAAATTGTATCAACATCAGCAGTTGGTTAAAATATGGTTCAATGAGAAATCCTCCTCTGACAGAGAGTTTTCAGGAGGAGATTTGGTATTGAGATGGGATAAACAACATAAGGACAAAAATGAATACACCAAATTTCAACGCCTTTGTCTAGGACCTTTCATTGTTACAGAAAATATTGGTCCTAGTATTGTTCGGTTGCAGACACTGGAGGGAGTCATTGACACTTATCCAGTGAATGTTTCTCTACTCAAGAAGTATTTTGTCTGAACAATTTGATGCATTTTGTACATAAGTTTTGTGTGTTTGCTTTTCTTTTGATTTGATTTCTTTTTAATTTTATATTATTTTCTATTTATTTAATTCCCACACACATTTGGTAATGGTTGATCGATTAGTCTATCTAAAGATTGACACAGTTTGAAAGTTCTTAGAATGCATGGTCATTTTTAACTTTCCTCAGCCTATGACATAACTTGTTTTGTACATGAGTTACAATCAATAATTGCGGAGCCTTGATTGATACTTTCCCACCTTGATCCATCTTTACATATGTTTTATTTGTTTAATTGAGGTATGGGGAATGATTGGTGTTTCTTATATTATGTTTCATTGGTGAAGCAACATATATTAATAACCTGGTCAGCTTTATTTGCTCTGGATCCTATTATAGTCACTTTGATAATAATTTTCTCAATAATTGTGGATTACAAGATGGGGGGTCTTATCATAAGCCATCCCATTAGGTTCATAGGTGTTTAGTGGAATGACATCTTCACATCAAGCCACCAAACTTGGGAGATGAATTTCAATTTCTGCTGAAAGGTGGAAGATCCTATTACAGGTCGGTCCATTCATGATTTGCAAAGCACTGGTGAGTAACACTACTGTTATGTGGTTACCAAGCCATGGTAGTGTCTTGTAATTTACACTCTAATAAATCTTTGTTTTCTTTTATAAGACACTTGTTGTATATAAGGAAAGGGGGGGTATTATCACAAGCCATCCCTTCCATGATCATGGGTTTGATTTTGGACTGAAATTATCATTATGTTGTCACCAAGCCATGATAGTTTCTTTCAGTGTCATAACTAGAATACAAGGAATCTCCTTATTGAGCTAGCTTGATCAGTTTCTACATCAGATCTGTGAATGGAATTTCTAACATTTGATTACCAAGTCAGGGAAATGTTCTTATATCAAGAAGGTCTTATGTACAGTTTTCTATTTTGTTTCAAAAGAAAAGAGAAATATATAAGAAAAAAAAATGTATATATTGCCAAAAACTATTTGTATATAAATAAAGCAATTAATAAATCAAGGTGGTCTATAATTTGGATATCTAGAGCAGTTTTAAGTTTGCCTCTAAGTTCAACTCAAGCTAGATTCCCATGATTGCATAATGATCAATAATTCCTGTTATTTCTTACACCTCCTTATCAGATTTGCATCATTTTTAATGATTATGGGATGGGAGTATATCAATCATATGCTTTACTCTACTTGTTGTTTGTATTTCTTTATGAACATCTTCTAAATTTCAGGTTGGAATATTACTAGACTCACATGTTTTCTTTAACTGAGGTTTTATACACAGAGATAATTGGTTCGTCCTAGCCAGTCGCCATTTGTTGTAGGTACAACAGATACCATGTTCTAACCGAACACAGGAGCCCCAAGTTATTTTTTACTGCAAAGGTAATGGTTTATATTCCTTTGTCCTTATGAATTTTTTCATCATGTTTATTATGATTTTATGCCTTTGCATTGTTTTCATTTAATTAGAATTAAAAATTCTAGTTTTTGACTGTTTTTCTGAAAGATGCAGGAAGCTTTGATTCCTCTCAAAAGGTCATTTTTCAACCCGCAATCCCGCAATTGCAGATTGCGGGAGCTTGTTTTTCCTCCTTTGAGTTTTTCCCATCCCGCAACCTGCAACCTACAAGTTGCGGATTGCGGGAAGACCGTGTAGATATGTTTGTTGAACTTTTCATTCTGCAACCCACAACCCGCAATTGCAGATTGTGGATTGCGGAAAGTGGTTTGAATAATAAAGTGCGTTGTGTGTTTCCGCAACCTGCAACCCGCGATTGCGGATTGTGGAAAGGTTATTTGATATCAAAGGTTGTTTGCGTTCCCGCAACCCGAAATTGTGGATTGCAGAAAGGTTATTTGATATCAAAGGTTGTTTGCATTCCCGTAACCCACAACCCACAATTGTGGATTGCAGGAAGTTGTTGAATAAATTTTCGAACTTTGCAATCCCGCAACCCGCAATTTTTGGATTGTGGATTGCGGAAATATTTGTTGCTTCAATAAATGAAGTTTCGATCCCACAACCCGCAATTGCGGATTGTAGATTGTGGGAAGGATGTACATACCTACGAAACAAGCTCCTGCAAATATTAAAAATTGATCTTAGCCATTGATGGGTTTTGATCCGACGGCTCAGATTTTACTCGTTCAAATTATTAAATAGGTCATTTTTCTTATTTTTCACTATCATTTTCAAAGTTGGAAAATTACCTTGTTGCTTGAATTTTACTGTGACTTTTTACCAGGGGTCCCTTGCCATCCATTTTAAGCTCAAACAGGTTGGTTTTCTTTGTTCCTTTGTTCAGTTATTTACAGTTTTGATTATTTGAGAGTGTTTTTTATTGTTGTTTATCCATTTGTCAGATTTATCCAGTTTGCAAACATGTCACGCAACACACGTTCTAAGACTACCCTAAAAGACCAACTAAGCAAGGACCCAAATTTTGGCGTCTTCTCGGACACCAATGGAAAAATCACTGAAACCTACCAGGTGGATTGGTCTAAAATGTACTCGATATTTGACAATGATGACCTATTCGACAATGAGAATGACCGCCAAGACTACGAGAAAATTAGGGACTCTCAGCTTCACGCAATTGTTGCCAAACCTTCCATCTTTCCTTATACCGACATGGTTAAATGGATAGTAGAGCATGCCAACCCCAAAGACCGCTCGTTCAACGACATCACGGGTTCACAATTAACCAAGTTACTTCCTAAGGTATTTATCAGGGAATTTTCCCTTAGACCACTTGTGCAGATCCTTAATACTGCATTCCTGGATTTCCAACATTAGGTTCAATTTCAATGAAATGCTCAAATCTTGGATGCACAAACCAACCAGCTTTATGTGCAGGCATGACAACTTATACCCAATGTCATGGTTTAAAGAACCCTACTCGTTATTGGCAGTTATGCTTTCTCGGTTGTATGGCCTTCCTAATTTTTCAATTTTTAAAGCTGAATGGGCTCTTGTGGCTCATAATGTCTTAACTACAGGTGAATCTTTTCCTTGGTATTCTATTTTGTCTTTTGAGCTTAAAACAACAATTAAAAAGTATCAGAAATCTTCTTCTACACAGAAACCCTATTTCTTTCTTTCAGCCTATGTGATGGATGTTTTCTGTGTTGAATTTCAATATCCCAATATGGGATGGAATTGGACCCCCACTGCTCCTCTTGTTCACATATATCATTCTGCACTGTGGGAGGATAATTATGTACCTCTATTATATGACATTTGTGATCATTTCCTCGGTGTTATTTATCTCCATATATTTAAGGAAGATGCACCAGCTTTCTCAGCTGATTCCAAGCTTTTCATTGCCACAATTGGATATTGGTATGTAGGGGAATCTTTCTCCCATGTCAGGATTTGGGGAAGCAGTGCTATTCACCTACTACCTAGAATTGTTCCAGATAGGTGGCTGATTGAAGAAGTATCATATCAGACTGTAATAGAAGGGGTTTATCTCAAACTTACAAGTCCCAAGACGAGAGGATGGCCCAAATTCCCCCTAAACCTTGGACCTTTGGCTATCCCTACTTCTGTTGATGTATATGTAACTTCGGAATGTATTTCACATATATGTATATTGTATTCCTATAGAGATGGTATTATTCCTCTATAAGGAAGTGTCGTCATTTATATTGTAAGTGTCGTAACTTATACTTGATGGGTTATTAGACCACCTTGTTTGGGGTCGGCCCTGTATAAGTCATGTGGGTCAAAGGGTTATTAGACCACCCTATTGGGGGTCGGCCATGTGGGTCAAAGGGTTATTAGACCACCCTATTGGGGGTCGGCCCACTCAGCATTATGTTATGTGGTTAAGTTCGAGCCTACATGAGTTAGGTAAAAAGGCAAGTCAAGTCAAGTATAAATAGAGTGCGGGAGGCACTCTATTTACTCACTCACTTCTCACACATGCTCTCAAGGAGGAGAGGCGCACTTATGGAGGAGGAGGATTGCTGCTAGGTTATGGATATCTCTCTTGGTTGGTTGTATCATTTCTCTATCTATCTCTGAGGAAGTTATTGGGGTTTTTCACCTTTATGGTTTTCCCCAAGTAAATCTTTGTGTCTCTTGTGTGCTTGCATTATTGTCTCCATGATTGATATGCTGTAGATATGCTGTACATGTTGTTCTCTCAGTTAAGATCCTAGATCATATTGAAGTAAATTCAGAAAATTTAACATGGAGTCAGAGCTAGCCTGAAAGAAGGCATGATATGGCATGTATGACACTTGTTGCACTAACGATGCTAGGGCTTGATATAGCAAAAACCAGTCATCGTAGCACTTTCGCTATAAATCCGTTTTGGAGAAGTTTTCGGATCTGAAATTGTTACAGGCCGAAGCTAAGATCTCCAGGTATCTTGTGTCCAAAGGACAACCTCTAATTCGTTGTACTTTGTGATTTATGATCTGTACAATATAGGGTTTCTGCCTCTTCCAGATCTGAGTCAAAATCAGGTGACCTTGGGAAAAAGGTCATAACTTGGGCTAGGAAGCTCCAAATGAAATTTCGTGAAAAGTGACAGGTAGTACACAGGACGAGCTATCTCAGAAAACTTTTTCAGAGGCCGAAGGTCAAACAGTGACACGTGGCACGCCGTACAAGTTTGCTCTCCTGTATTATCCCATAAACAGGTCACGTTGCGACACTTGGCATATCTCTCTCTCAGAGAATCCAATTGAGGTCAGACCTGTCAGGATGGAAAGATAACAGGCCGAGATATCTCAGAAAACTTTTTCAGAGGCCGAAGTTGAAACAGTGACACGTGGAACGCCGTACAAGTTCGCTCTTCTGTTTTATCCCAAAACAGGTCACGTTGCGGCATTTGGCATAACTCTCTCTCAGAAAATCCAATTGAGGTCAGACCTGTCAGGATGGAAAGCTAACAGGTCAGGCTATCTCAGGAAACTTTTTCAGACCCTGTGGATCAAAAATTTCGGAGTTACACCAGAAACAATCAGGTACATATTTCTGTCAAAACAGAATTATTTTTTGGTACCTTCATTCATGGCTTCCGGAATTTAGGGCTTTGAAGAAAGTTGGAATTTTTGTAATCGGAGACCACGGCTGAATGCTACTCATCAAAATAAAAATTTAGAGACCAAAATCAGAATTTTTGGTTGGGCAGAAGGCCGGGCTTGATCAGACCCTAGTTCGGGACTTTGATCAGGAAAGTGGAAAATTAGGGCTTCTGTAAAAATGGGAATTTTTGAAATCTGAGACCACGGCTGGAAGATCCTCAGAAAAATAGAAGCTTAGAGCTTTGGATCAAACCTTTTGATTGGGAAAAAGAGTGGGATTCATCAAACCCCAGTTCAAGGTCACGTCCAGTGAATCCGGAAGTTTCAAAGGCAAAATTGAGGAGTGAAACTTTGCAGTTTTCAAATTCTGAATATACCAGTTTGATCAGTTCATCAAGGCGCATATTCCTATCCTATCGGAAGGTTGAAATTCAAAGTTTGAATTTTTGGGGTTTCTCTGACAAACCCATATCCAGCTCCAGGTCCAGTTCTTGCACATCAAGTGGATTGGGTTAATCCTAGAAAAAGATGGATTGGTCACCTACATAGGTGAAGAAGTTCCTGTTTCAGAGGGAGATGAGGCTAAGGCCTTACATAAGAAGATTACAAGCGATCTCGACAGGTATGACTCATCGAGGTATGTTTTGATATTTTTCCATGATTAAGTTTATGGTATGTTTGTCTTCATGTTATTACAGTTAAGTACAATTTTGTTTTTAGATTTGTCGTATCACCTTAACAAAATTATGAATGCATGATAGAAGATATTCATTATTTAGGGTGTTGACACTTATGATTGTACTAATGTATTATGGTGTTGTATGAGGTTTATGTTGTCTACTAACATGAAAGGTACACCAAGAAAGACAAATCATGTTCCAGTTCAAGAACATATGATCATGGTGACATGAGGATAAAGACTCATCCATTGTCATGGATCTCATAGAAGATCCATTTACGAGGTATGGATAACTTGGTTTTATAATGGTTAACTTATGAGACATGCAGGTTACTAGCACAAGTCACTGAAGAGAACCAAAAGACATTATACGGGTATGTTAGACATAAATAGCTAGCATGCTAATACAGGTATGTTTTTCCTATATCAAGCTAGATTCCTACCTTGGGTTAGGATCTTATACTATCGCGTTGTTGATAATGATTATTAATGAAGTCATAGGTTTAAATAATCATGATTGTATGCATATTATATTTCTTACCATAATTGATGATATGACTAACCAGAAGAATCATGATGGTATAGGTTTTCATTTTATATCTCTAATTTTGATTGATGATTCAACTAACCTGAAGAGTCATATGTTTGAGTAATTACAGGTTTAGACATGTTATGTTTCTTATGATTTGACTAACCATAAGAATCCTACATAAACCTTGAATGCTGATGCTTATTATTTCTGTTTGAAATGATCATGACTATACATGCTTGAGATTATTGTGTTTTAATAGTATACTAATGAATGTATGATTTTATATGAGATCACAAGGACAACACATTCATGATACTAATAAGCATGCATAGGGACCAAGGATGAATATGAGTTCAAGAACAGGTAATTCAGGAAGCAAAGATCAAGAGGGAGCACACTCTAGTTGTTCCTGCAAGAAAGCAAAGGAGCACACTTCAGTAGTTTCTGCAAGGATGCAGATATTCAGAGGGAGTTGATCATCTCTCTACATCCCACAACAGAAAGGTGTAGAAGAAGCTACTTCAGATTAGGACTCCAGCAGCTCCTGCAAGAAAGCGAAGACTCAGAGGGAGTCCACCCAACGAACAAACAAAGATAAGTATTTGAATTGTCATTTCTTAAATAATACTGTTCAATAAATGTATATACTGATGTTCCTAGAATTAGGTTGTGTATTATGCATATTAGAATAATTGCATTGATGAACAGTATACTCCTAATATGCATGGGTAAGTGGCCTATGGCACTGTACAACATTCCATTGCTACTTATCTAGAATGAAACCTCTTTGCTGACATGTTGGGAGTTGTGCACACTCTTAACAATGTTCTGGTAGAGATTGGAAGGCATCTAGAAAGTTACGGAATATGGATAAATGTTGTATTGAAGCATTGGCTAAGATAATTGCATGACTGTATGGCATATTTCTTTATGTGTAAGAATTTGTTCTAAAAACTATGAGATGTTTTCTAATCATGCAATTGAACTTGTTGTGTAGGAAAGATCGTATGCCATCTCCTACAAAAGAAGAACTACAACATTTGTTCCAGCAACAAAGATATCTATTGAAGATATTGAAGATATTGAAGTTCCCAGGATCTGGGATGAAGAAATGAAATGCCATGATCCGTCGATCATGAAGAATGATGTTTGGGATGTAATCCCAAGACATGAAGGGAAGTATGCAGTAGAGATCCCAAAGAGGTTCGGGATGATGGATTGCAAGGCCATGGCCACACCTATGGAATCAAATCTGAAGCTTCTATGTGATGCTTCATCTGAGCCGATTGATGTCTCTATGTATCGCCAGATGATTGGGTCCTTGATGTACTTGACGAACACGAGACCAGACATTTGCTTTGCTGTGAACACATTGAGCCAGTTCCTGACGGATCCGAGGAGTGTTCACCTGGTTGCTGTAAAGCATGTTCTAAGGTACCTGAAGGGTACAGTGGATTATGGGCTCAGGTATGAGGAGAATCAAATGTTTAACCTGCAGGGTTATGTTGATTCAGATTGGGATGGCAGTGCTGCAAACAGGAAGAGCACATCTGGGTGTTGCTTCAGTATGGGATCAGGTGTGATCTCTTGGTTTAGTAGGAAGCTGTCCTGCGTAGCACTGAGTACAGCTGAGGCAGAGTATGTTGCAGCCTGTTCAGCTAGTTGTGAGGCAGTATGGCTACGGAAGCTACTGTCTGAGTTATTTGATCTCCCGTTGGAGGCTACTGGTATCTTCTGTGATAACCAGAGTTGTGTGAAGCTGTCCGAGAACCCAGTGTTTCATGACAGGTCGAAACACATAGAGATCAAATATCACTATATCAGGGATATGGTGCAGAGAGGAGCTGTGAAGCTCCTGTATGTTGCGACGAACGAGCAGATTGCAGATGTGCTGACGAAGCCACTAGCCAGGGTGAAGTTCGAGTACTTCAGAGAGAGGCTTGGCGTTATTCAGATCGAGGACACTTCGAGGAAGAAGTGACGGACACATTTGCTGAAGCCATTCCAAGCATGTTGGAAGGAGGATCCTTCACATGGCTGTGGATGTAAGCGCTGGATGATGGGCATTAGGATGATGTTCTAGTTTCTGCTTGATATGATCAGTTGGATCATTTTATGTATGTATGTACGCATCATGTTGGATGCTGGATATGATCAGTTGGATCATTTTATGTATGTATGTACGCATCATGTTGGATGCTGGATATGATCAGTTGGATCATTTTATGTATGTATGTACGCATCATGTTGGATGCAGGATATGATCAGTTGGATCATTTTATTTATGTATGGATGCATCATGTTGGATGCTGGATATGATCAGTTGGATCATGTGTATGTATTTTGTATATGCATCATGTTGGATGCTTGGACCATGTATCTGTATATGTATCAGGTGGATACATTGTATGATCAGGTGGATCATGTATGGTGATATGTATCATGTATCAGGTGGATACATTGTATGATCAGGAGGATCATGTATGATGATATGTATCAGGTAGATACTTGGTATGCATCAGGTAGATGCATTGATGATCAGGAGGATCATGTATGATACTTGGTATGCATCAGGAAGATGCATTGATGATCAGGTAGATCATGCAGCAGGATGTTGCAGTGATGATCAGGACGATCATGGATGACGAGCTTCAGGATGTTGCTCCAGACGACATGCAACAGGATGTTGCAGTGATGATCAGGATGATCATAGATGACGAGCTTCAGGATGTTGCTCCAGATGACATGCAGCAGGATGTTGCATTGATGATCAGGATGATCATAGATGACGAGCTTCAGGATGTTGCTCCAGATGACATGCAGCAGGATGTTGCATTGATGATCAGGACGATCATGGATGACGAGCTTCAGGATGTTGCTCCAGATGACTTGCAGCAGGACGTTGCAGTGATTATGATCAGGACGATCATGAGTACATCAGGATGATGTATGGTGAGTATCAGGTTGATACTCTGTGGCCGTGGATCAGGTTGTGCAGATGAGCATGTCTGGGAGATCCTATAGGTCGGAGTTGTGTACCCGTAACAGCCTGGGATGCTCTTTCGAGACATTGCTCTGGGAGGACATGTAATTTGTGCCCTGGGAGATCTCAGGTCGGAGTTGTGTACCCGTAACATCCTGAGATGCTCTTGCGAGGTTTTGTCCTATGGCATGTAATTTGGGCCCTGGGAGATTTCAGGTCGGAGTTGTGTACCCGTAACATCCTGAGATGCTCTTGCGAGGTTTTTCCATGACCACATGTAATTTGTGCCCTAGGAGATCTCAGGTCGGAGTTGTGTACCCGTAACATCCTGAGATGCTCTTGCTAGGTTTTGTGGTGGACCACATGTAATTTGTGCCCTGGGAGATCTTAGGTCGGAGTTGTGTACCCGTAACATCCTAAGATGCTCTTTCGAGGTTTTGTGGTGGGACCACATGTAATTTGTGCCCTGGGAGATCTTAGGTCGGAGTTGTGTACCCGTAACATCCTAAGATGCTCTTTCGAGGTTTTGTGGTGGGGTCACATGTAATAGCGCCCTGGGAGATCCTACAGGTTGGAGTTGTGTACCCGTAATATCCTGGGATGCTCTTTCGAGGTTTTGTGACGCACGTAATAAGTCCTGAGGATTCCACAGTATGGCCAGTGATGACGAAGACCTGCAGGTGGTGGGCCTACATCCAGTATGAAAAAGGACTGGCTCTGTAGAACTTCCTATGACGAGTAGATTCAGAGATTGATTGAGATAGCAGCAGCAGTGACGATGATGATGACTCGATGACGATTATCCAGTGACGATGATCCAGAGAAGATGACTTGTGCTAGAAGAACTGTGCTGAGAAATACCTTCCTAGTTAAGAGGGAGTGTTGATGTATATGTAACTTCGGAATGTATTTCACATATATGTATATTGTATTCCTATAGAGATGGTATTATTCCTCTATAAGGAAGTGTCGTCATTTATATTGTAAGTGTCGTAACTTATACTTGATGGGTTATTAGACCACCTTGTTTGGGGTCGGCCCTGTATAAGTCATGTGGGTCAAAGGGTTATTAGACCACCCTATTGGGGGTCGGCCATGTGGGTCAAAGGGTTATTAGACCACCCTATTGGGGGTCGGCCCACTCAGCATTATGTTATGTGGTTAAGTTCGAGCCTACATGAGTTAGGTAAAAAGGCAAGTCAAGTCAAGTATAAATAGAGTGCGGGAGGCACTCTATTTACTCACTCACTTCTCACACATGCTCTCAAGGAGGAGAGGCGCACTTATGGAGGAGGAGGATTGCTGCTAGGTTATGGATATCTCTCTTGGTTGGTTGTATCATTGCTCTATCTATCTCTGAGGAAGTTATTGGGGTTTTTCACCTTTATGGTTTTCCCCAAGTAAATCTTTGTGTCTCTTGTGTGCTTGCATTATTGTCTCCATGATTGATATGCTGTAGATATGCTGTACATGTTGTTCTCTCAGTTAAGATCCTAGATCATATTGAAGTAAATTCAGAAAATTTAACAACTTCCACCTGGGCTCAAGTATTGGGTAACAAGATTGCTTCTTTGAAACTAGGATATGCTCCAAAAAGAAGACATGATCCTAAAGGATTCCTAGATGCTCATTTCAAGCACAATCATATGAAGATGAGCTATGTACATGAAGATGTTCCAGATGACTCCATCTACCTAGGAGTCAATACTTTTTCTGAAGTCCTGGCAAAGGCTAAAAACAAGGATGAACAGAACCAGATTTTGCTATACCAGCAAGAGCTCAGAGATAAGGCTTTCAACTAGTACAAGAAATTGGAATTCGATTTGATTGAGCAGGTAAGAAGGGAAAGAGAAGAGAAGGAGGCTCAACAAGCTAAAACCCCTGTCATGCTGACTTATCCTGATGGAAATTTGGGCCAAGTGGCAAGATTTCGTCACTTAATTGAATAATTCGATTTTGTAATCCCTGTTTTAGGGGAGTTTTTCCTTTGTATTATTTTGTAAATTATTATTTAAAGGGTAGATCTCTCTTAGGAAGGGGATGATCATTTTGGGATAGAAATCAATAGAAGAAGACTGGAGATACTCTGTTTAATGCAAAGCTTGTAATTTCTTACAGACTTTCACTAATACAGTAATGGTATTCTCTTGCATCATCTTTTGTTCATTGATCAAATTTCTTTGATAAATATTGATTTTTACTTCAGGTTATTATCTATGTTGTTTAATCCTTTGCAATTATTATTTCATGCAGAGATCTCTGATATGGATTTCTCCTTACGTTTGATCTGTGTATGCATGATGTTTTAATTGAATTTGTTCAACTAAAATATTTGTCTATTTCTGCAAATGATTCGCAGTAAATTATACTATGTGTTAATTTTTCAATTGACATAACAGTTACAGGTTAATCTTGAATGAGCTTAAACACTTAATATTGCATTCAGTTAATTTTAATTGATTGGTTGTAATTTAAGCAGATAAGAAATTGATCACCTTTACATTTCTGTCAAGTGGATGAACATACTTATCTATTTTCACATCAAATTAATCTGCACTTAAACAAGACACCTTATACAATAGGTCTAACTTAGCTTAGATTTCCCTTTCTAGGTAGATTTGTTTCAAACTGAACACACTTTGTTTTCTTTCATTGGAAGACATATCCTTTTAGGATCAAAGCCAAAAGTGCCAGCGGAGGCCTTTGTATCTGTGGGAGATCACTATTGCAAACAAGTCGAGGGTAGGATAATACTTGCGCATGATTATCTGAAGCCTTTGGCTGGGTTTTCTTCCTCTGTTGAGAGCTTTGGAACCCATTCCAACACCCTACACACCCGAGGCCTCAACACAAAGATGTAGGAAATCATCAAGTATTTCCTTCACCTTTGATTGATAGGCAGAATGATCACATTGCTTATGTATGTTATCATCTATCTTTTTATCATTCTGCAATGATTAATTATTGTAAATGATTTTTAATCGTTACCCGGAATGATTACAATATTAGGGCATGCTATTGACTGTTGTTTTTACTGTAATATGCTTATTCAGAATCCACATGTGCATATTGTTTCTAAATTGTATGCAAGATATTCAAATATTGTTTCAAGTTATTGTCTATTTCAGTAAGAGTATAGTTCTACCAGGCACAAAACTATCTTAGTATGAATTATAGTTTTGGTTCAGGTTTTAACCTATTATTCTTTCTATTTTGAAGCCATTGTACATTGTCATTTTACTGTAACATCCTTCATTCAATTTATATGCATAAGTTATAGTTATGAATCGAATAATGTATCAATGTCTGTTATAGAGTAGGTGTTTGATCTATTTCCGTTATATAAATATGGTTAGATTAATTCATAATAGATCGAAAAGATAATATTACACTTTCAAACCTAGATATTGAATAAAAATCTGTAATAATATTCAAGTTCAAACAGGTTTTCTAGATCTATTTTTTGTACCTGTTAATGTTTTCTATAAGCTATCGAATCCGTATCCGCAATGTGGAAGTCGGAATGCAGAATCGTTATTTTTAAACCTTGAAATTTTGGGCGTTCCGCAATCCACATCCGTAATGCAGAAGTCGAAATGTAGAATCATCATTTTGTAAACCTTGAAAATTTGCAGTTCCCCAATCCACATTCGCAACGCGAAAGTCGAAATGCAGAATCGTTAGTTTTAAACCGATAATTTTTGGAGTTCTGGAACCTGCAATCCGTAATGTGGAAGTCGGGAGTTCAAAACTCATCTTTATAAATAAAGCTCCCACAACTCACAATCTGCAATGTGGAAGTCAAAAATGCAGAAGCGTTCAAAAATCATCTATATAAATGAATCTCTCACAACCCGCAATCCACAATGCGGAAGTCAGGAATGCGGAAGCATTCAAAACTAATCTTTATAAATGAAGCTCCCGTAACACGCAATCTGCAATGCGGAATTCGGGAATGCGGAAGCAGTTAAGACTCATCTGTATAACTAAGGGTCCCGCAACCCGCAATCCATAGTGCGGAAGTCGGGAAAGTGGAAACCTCAACATTTAACCATGGAGATCCGCGATCCACATTTCTTAAATATTAACTAATAAATTATAAATTGGAAATTGTGGAAGTTACAGTTAGATTGTTTTTAAACACTAATACATGTTAGTAATCTAATTGAAGCTTCATGCAAGGTTTTGTAAGGTTTAAACCCTCATCATGCTAAAATGTGATAGGTAATGATGCTTATAATCCTAAGCTAGTAGGCCCATAAAAGAATTAAGGTTTAGATCCTAAACCCTAGCATACAAATGTAACAAATGGACTGAGTCCTAGACCTTGGATGTTATTCAAGAATAGAACCTTGACATGCTGCTAACTTTGGCTGGAGTCCAATATGTAAATCAAGTAAATTAATTTGATTCAATAATGTTAGAAGTACACAAAGATACATGCATTTATCCTATTAATTTTTTTTTAATATAGGTATTTTGGCGTGTGTGACAATCTCCATTAAAGAAGACGATATAGTATGAGAAACAATTTAAATTTAAGTGGTTAGTATTGAACAAAGATACTACTAAACAAAGAAAAAAAATTATTAAATAAGATGTTTATTTCATTAAACTAATAATAAGGCTAAAATAGAGGAAAGAAAGGTATTACAAAATCTATGAAAAGATAAAAATAGGAATAGTAACTTGAAACGACAATAACAAGAAGAAAACACATGCATTATACGATGAATGAAAATTTCTTTAAAGGATGTTACAATGGAAATGAGTTCAAGTGTTTCTCTTCTTTCTTCCTAATCGTTACAAATGCACCATTTTTCATCTTCAAAAAATGCTCAAAAGAGAAAGGCGGTGATATGTGCAAGCCATCTAATGATCTAACTCTTGATATGGATGTGAAGGTCAAACCTTGGCACCTCTCTATGTTCCCAATATCAATTGTCTCTCGTTCTAAAGTCAAACCCTATGATTTTTGTATAGTAAGGGCCCATGCCATCTTCAGTGGAATTTGCTTATGATTTCCTCTAATAACATGTTCTATTGGCACAACTTTTGGATTACTTCTATCAAATGGAGCACTGATGTACTTATCGAAAAGAACAATATTGTACATTGGAAGGAGAGGAGGTTTTGTGCCAAGAATAAATAAAATATTTTGAATGCAACCAAGTGCACCATTCACTAATCCAGATTCAACCCACAAGTTACATATCAACGTGACACGCTAACCTGGGCATAAGAGGAATTCACAGTTTAATTGATCATCGTTGGCATCAACAATTTCCTTGCACCTTGTATGCTCAGCAACACATCGTGCAATTGGAGAATTTAAATATTTCAACATGAGCCTATTATGTAGGGTGACCAAATTATTTGTTGCAAACAAATGAATTGTTGAATCAAATAAACTCCTTTCTGTTGGATCTAACTTGGTATCAACCCACGACATAAGAATATCCCAATCATCAAGAAGCGGCTCTACATTTATTATGTTAGTTAACAGTCTCCGAAAAGATGTTTGTTTAGGATCATCACCTTTCCGTCGGAATATTGTATCCAAAGTGACAACAGTATTGAATCTTGTCCACAAAAATTTCCTTGTTGTATTACTTGCATACAAAGGCTTATCTTTGACAGGAGGCAATTGACAAATGTTACCAATAAGAATGATCGATCTACCACCAAAAGGAATAGATTTATTCTCAGGAAATGCTTCTCGTAATCGAGAATCTATATGCATGAAAAAACTTGGTCCTATGAATCTCATTTCATCAATCAAAACATAGCGAATAACCCTCATTTCTTCTTGAAATATTGCTAGATATTGGCCTTGCAGTGCTTTCATATCTTTGATAGTAATTTTTAAAGCTGAGTGTATTCTCTTTGCATGAATATTAAAAGAAGCTACTCCTGTTGGAGCAAGCAAAAGCAATGGAATTTTTCCAGTAGATGTTGAAGCAGAAAGAGCATGATAAATACAGTGAATAAGGTAAGACTTCCTAGTTCGAGTAGTTCCTTGAATAATCATTTGGAGAGGTTCACAATTTCCATATTCAACTAAATGTCGTAAAAGTATGTCAAAAGAAAGTCTTTGTTTTGCTGAGGGAAGAGGGAGAGGTAACTGTATTATCATAACGGTCACCAACAATACCCCTTGATTGAGCATTCCTTATAAATTCCACGGCCTCTTCTCCAACAATATTTGAAGTTGTTATTTCCTCCCAATTAAAACACAAATCAAAGTCCCTTCTACCAAGAGTTTTAAGGTCAGAAAACTTGACATTTTTTGGAGGAACCAATTGAGATAAAAGCTGCCATTCTTCAAATTTGGAATCATCATCGATTGATTGCTCATGGGAATCCTCTTCTTCTTCTTCAACATGATCAGATGGAAAAGGGTCCCGATGAACATGCTAGGGTCGATATCGAAAATTGCTCCAATTTTCAATGACCATTTCACTTGAAACCCCTATATCTGTGGAGATGTTGCGAAACGGATTGTACAAAAGTAACTTAGTCCAGCAGAAGGTTTCAAACTCATTTGAATCCTCACTAGGAGTAGAATAAAATCTTGGCCAAACTCGAACAATGGCATGCACATCCCTAGGTTTCCATTGATCATTCTTATGTTGGGCATCAAAGGACCAAGATCTTGATGTTTCTATCATTGAAAAATGTTCAAGAAAAATTGGTTGTTGTTGATATATATGAACAAATGTGTTCTAAGATTAACACTAAATATCATCTCTAGACATTTTCTGGAATACCTTCTTACCAACAGGTAAGGAAAAACAATTTCAACTACAAATCACAAGAGGTATCTTTAGAAACATATGGCATGTTTCTTGAGCTCCAATGTCACGCTCAACAATCGTCTCAACAAGGAATCTTATGTATGAACACAAAGCTGGATCTTCAGAGATAGATGAATCTATAATTCTTGTCAACATGTCTTGATAAATTTCAGACCTATTTTCTACTTTTGAAGCATATTTACCAATATACTTCAACACAACATGTTGAAAAAGCACAGGCTGACAATCAACATTATCACGCCACATTGCAAGAAGATCAACGTTATGAACATTAGCCCTATCATCATTACGTGCAGGCTCATATTTTTTTCGACCTTTGTCATCTATGAATAATGTAGATTCATTGCGAACCTCCCATGGGGAATTGTAGCAACATGTGAGTATAGACCCTTTTTTTCTCAAGCAAGAATCTAAACTACACTTTGTATGTCTTTGGGCACAATTAAATGAGTGCTCATAATCATCTGAAGGATTGGAAGAGAAAATTTGTCTCGTGTTCAACAAACAAGGATCATCATTTATGCTTCGAGGAACAAACATGTTCCTTCCTTGAACATCACGTTGATTCCATGTAGTTACATATCTATTGAAGAAAAAAATTGCATCATCCACAACAGACTAGTTTGACCAATATAAAAAATCCATGTTAGGAACCCCTTCCAGCCATAGGAAACCATTCACGTGGGTCGAGTCTCTATGTTGCCATTCATACCTAAACAATTAAAAGATAAAGTAAATATATTTCAAATGGTGCATTTAATTTCAATTCGATTTATATAAGATAAAGGTAACAAAATAGACCTGTACAAGAAATAGTTTTATCCAATATGTTTTTGGATGACTTCTTCACGAAATATAGTAAACCTTTGGTGCATAAACATGGCTACAATATGGGGGTACTAGATAACATTTTGAATTCTTCTATGATGTTCATTTAAGGAAGCATAGTGTGTATTTCTTGGCATCAGATTATGTAAGTCAAGCCACTTTGTGTCAATTGCACTCAATGTAAAAAATAATGTTGGACAACCCAATTGAGTGATCATGTCAGTGAGTTCAGAATGACACTTTTTCCAATATGACCTTGTACCTCTAAGGGAAGAACCAAAACGCATGAGATGCTCAACCAACTTATTGTTTGGAAAATCAATTAGTTTTTTATGCAAGTCACAAATTGTTATAGGTGCATTGTCATCTATATTATTCTGTACAAATACATTAGTAGTTGCTTGGCTACGGTGATGCACAATCATGTTTAGCAAGAAATAACGGAAGCGTGGATGGCTTCCAAATCTTTGACCAAAGTATCTGAGTAGATGCAATGCATATTCATGGAGACGAATGTCGCAAATCCGTGGATGCAACCAATCAGAATCACCATTTAGGAATAAAGAAGAGAATGCCATGTCAAATAAACCCTCTGTATTGTATTCATTAACTGGAGACAAACCAATATCTGGCCACTCTAATGGATGCACATTTTCAGATTTATCATTTTCAATAAATGCTCTTATTTACTCAACTTTTGTTTGTGCATTTGTTTTTCGAACAACAAATGACAAAGTATGAGAGTGTAAACAAACAGTGTCAAACCCTTCAATGTCCTCATCATTATTCCCAATTTCTTCAATTTCACTATTAACAAATCGAAGCCTGTCAGACACATTAGTTGGTCTTTCAGGAAGAGAATCAACTGATTCCATGTCGATTTCAACATCCCTATAGTATTTTTCCATTGAAATTTTGTAGTGCAATGCATCCATCACCCATGATTTTTTCACATAAAAATCATAATAGTTACCTTGTGTATTATGTCTCCTCACAATTATGATGTCAATGTCTTCAACATGTCATGGAATCCTTTTTGCAATAGTTGAAATATCTTGTGGAAAGCTAATAGTGTGGCCACTATATTTATATTTCCCACCACGAGCATGTGTCACTTGCAATATTGGATTAACTCGCGCTATTAACATTTCTTCTACTTGGGTAAGTACTCTTAGAACATGAGGTTGTTCACCCGGATCCATGTTATTCCAATGAGAGAAATGATGGGAACCTCGTTCATTCATACACCTTTTACAAATAGGACCATCAGAATGTCTGCTAAATTGTATTTCAGGATACGATTCACGACAAACATAGCACATTTTCACAGTAGACAAGACACAAATCCTATCTCGAAATATTTTATGAACTGCGATCATGTTGCTATCAAAATGATGGAGAACATGTTCATTTTCCGTATGAATTTGAAATATTGGAAGAGTGTCATGTGGAGGAGAAATGGTTGTAAAACCATGAAAATTTCTTTCTCTAAAACTTGTGGATGGAATTTCTCCAAGTTGATTGCATTGAATGGTCTCCTGGAAAAGCAAAACAATAAGAGTCATGAATGGAAAAAATAAAAATGTACATAATATTTAGTAGAAACGTAAAAACAAAAATTAAATATTGTGCATATAAAATTTACATTTTCTTGCCAATTCGAGGGTCCAGGTTGAAGTGGAGGATGGTAATAAGATGGTCCTGTTTCACTTGGAACATTCATTGTTCAAAGAGATTGCACTCCCTCATTAACTGGATTACATTGAACACTTCCCTACTTGCAAGGATAAATTAGAAAAGGAAATAAAGTTTAGAAAATCGTTAAGAATGATCAACTATTTCAATAATATTCAATATCGATGCTGTGTTTAATACCTTTTCCGTTCCAAGTGAAATAGTATTAGGGATATCCGTTTTAGTTCGTTAGAGAACATCATGTTCATCTCGAGGTTGCAAATTACCAATCGTATCTCCAAGCATATTTCTATCACCCACAACTGCATATGGAGGTACTCGTCGAGGAACATCAATATGTTCAATGTGCATGTTTTGCACCATATGTACATGCTCGAAGGTATATTTTGCACCGATGGAAGAGTGAGAATTCTGGTTTGTATCCACATTATGTGAATGATCATCTTCTAGAAGATGAGATGTTTCATGGAGAAAAATATTGTTGTTAGGAGACTGTGGAAGAATAGGAATATTTTTTGGTCGACAAATATTGAGGGAAGCAGGTATGAATAGGAAACATTATTTGCATTTAATGAGATAAACTCTGATACTTACGGCTATTGAGAAATTCATTTTCAATTGTAATACAAGCTCTACTTCTACAATATTGGGCCCTTTGACGTTCATTTATTGCATCTTTATTTTGATGATACCATAAATTATGACATTCATTTGTTCTTTCACATGATGTTGGAGAAAGAGTGCATTTCCTACTACGTTTACTTTTATCCCTTCAGACAACATTTCTACATATCAAGAGAGGAAAAAAATATTATATGATAATGTGAAGATGACATAAAAGGAAACTGCATCAATTTATTTCATAGTAATTGGTATTAAATCCAATTAGACACCCGTTAAAGAAAACCATAGATTAAAAAGCATCAGAAACACATTTTAAAATGTGTTTTTAAAATATTGATGCATATGATAAAATTGCAAGAATAGAACAAACATATTGGAAAGCACACAGTGAAACGAGAATATATTTTATTCCATAAAACAATATGTGTACAAATGGTTATTACATGTCAAAAATAGTTGACCACTTGAATGTGGTCTTGGAGCCTAAGTTATGATATCTTCACCCAATGGTGGAATTTTCTCAATAGAATCTGTGTTCGAAACAAGTGGAAAAATACTTCCATTTTCAATCAATCATTGATGTTGTGAAGCAATGGGAAGGGAGAGCCAAAACTATCTGGCATTGATACATTATAAATACTTATTGGGATACATAGAGAAGTTTTCATATGATATAACACGAAGGGAAGTTGGGCATTCTTTCCAAAAAGAACTACCTCATTCACTGTTTGTAATGGAAGATAGCTGAAGCATTTGCTATTTATATCCATAGAAATGTGATGCAACGGGTTCCATCTGAATCCCTAATCATCCTCAAAATTGTCTTCTCTCCATTGAGAACATGGTTGAACAAATTGAAAATTTTCTACTTCTTGAATAGACCAAACTGATTTTGAACCATTAAAGAGAATACAAATAAGTTGATTGATGTATGTTGCAAGTGACATACATTGTATATCAGTGATTGGAACAAATGAAAAACCCCAATCATTTTTAAATACATCCAACCAGTAGATAATGTATCCATATTTAGGGTACTCTTCATATTTTGTGTCTATATACAACCAATAGAATTTATTTTCATAGAAAATTGCATGCTTAGGTGGTGTAACACCACCATAAGGAATTTTTGTCTTCCTCCAACAGGTGTCCAGGATGCTACATATGTAAAACTTAGATGGAACTCTCTGAGAAATATGTTTTAGAACAATCCAGACATATTTTTGAGAACCCACCTTTTCCACCAATGTGAATAAAACTCCATCGCTAACCCATATAGATCCTAGTTTCTTAAATTCCCTTGTAAATGGATTCACAACAAAATATGTTTTTGAAAATGAAGATCCAATCGGTGAAGAAAACAAAATCATGGATCCAACTATGCACTCAATTTGGTATCTTGATTTATAAATGGAAGAAGAATACAAGATATGCAACCTTTGTCACTAATGTATGCAACATTGAACTAAGTTTATTCATAGTTGAATACGGGAACCATAAATCCAAATTTATTCTCTGAGAAGCGATTGCATGTCGATAGATAAGAAGGGTTATGGAGAAGAACATCCCAATGTTTAGAAGCAAGTCTAAACCGAACCAAATGGAGAAAGGAATCCATTGCAAGACCATCTATATTATTTTAGAGGGAAGCTTAGACCAAATAAATGGATCCATATCAAAGAACAAAACTTTCTATTACCAAAAAAACATAAATCATTAATGGAAACAGTAAATATTTTAAATGTTATAATGTCAATATGTTCATGTAAATATATTGTAATGTAAATATGTAAATGTTGTAATACATATTAAATATTACAATGTAAACGGATCTTATCATTTACAAAAAATTAAATTAATAAAAACTCTGCAACCATGTATTTATTGTTCGATCAATAAACAATAATTTAATTGTCCTGTATTTATACTCTACAACCATGTATTTATTGTCCTATGAACCATGTATTTATTGTCCGATCTAAATTGTATGCAAGATATTCAATGATATTGTTTCAATTTATTGTTTATTTCAGTAAGGGTATAGTTCTAGCAGGCACATAACTATCTTAGTATGAATTATAGTTTTGGTTCAGGTTTTAACCTATTATTCTTTCTATTATGAAACCACTGTACATTGTCATTTTACTGTAACATCCTTCGTTCAATTTATATGCAGAACTTATAGTTATGCATCAAATCATATATCAATGTTTGTTTATTCCCTTATTGTTTATAAGCAAAGTATTGTTAGTTTTTCTGTGAAAATCCTCACAGCAGATCTAAGATGATGTATACCTCACAAGAGTAATTATGATTAAGCAGGAAAATAGAAGAAGAGTGGTCAATGTAGTATAATGAGAAACAGAATAATAATACAGTAGAACTCAGATAGAAGCAAAAATACTTCACACACACTAATTAATTAATCACAATATGGAAAAATATATAGTACAATGCATGAGGATTCAAATGCCTAAGGTGGCAATTCAAATTAGCCTTCATGGAGTCATCAAATGATCACTAGAGTGTCATTGGAGCACAACTAGTAGTCTATCTCATCATCAGTGGAGTCATCAATGCTCAAGTAATTGTCAACCATCAGTCAACTGAGTCTAACTGAGTGTGGTAGGTGTAACTGAGTGTAACTAAATGAAGGAGGCTCAGTGGAGGGCGCATGAGAAGCTAACTGGAGTCAGAATGGGTAGTCTAGTCTTACTGGAGATCCATTGGAGTGATACAGTCAGTTGAGAGTCAGTCTAGCCTTAATCAAGGAAAGAACTAATGATAACTCAATTAACTGAAGTGCAACTAAGTGGTAGGTGAGAGAGGGCACATGAGATGCATGCAATTGCATGAAGGGGCGCACTAAGCACTAGGAGGGCTAAAACTGATCTAAGAGAAGCTCCCGGCGGCTGGCTAACTGAGGGATAGGTGTTAGACTGATGACTGGGATGCATGCAAATGCATGAAAACCCTAAATAATGCATGCAAACCCTAAAAGTGCATGCATGATTGAAAATGCAAATAATGAAAATGTTGTTAGGACTAGGATGGAGTATAGGAATATCCTAACACCCCCCCTTAATCTATCCTGGGCCCTGGTAACTAAGACCAAAGTTCACCCAATACAATGAATAATAACAATCAATAAACTGAGGAAATGGGGAAAACCTCATGGGAAAAATACCCCCCCTCAAAATAGACTATAAGGCACACACAAAAATAAATGCTACAAACTCAAGCAGGTGTGATGCTTAGTCATATGTCTGGAGGTATCTTCTTCTTGGGAAGAAGTGGATCATGCTTAGAAAGCATGTGCTTGTACTTGCTCTTCAAATCGAATGTGGTGAGAACAAATCCAAAATTATGAGGATGATCCTTGAACCTGTGATTTGAATCAGCTAAGGTAGGATCAAATCTATGAATGTGCAGATAGTCTTTTGTCTTCTCCTTCGAACCATCATGGGTGAGATTATGCCAAAAAGAACCATCAAATAATAATGATTGCTTGGAATCCAAATCAGCTCCAAGAATTGATAAATGGTTTCCTGAGATCTCCTTTGAACCAACAGGGGTGAGATCAAAACCATCATATGCATGAGAAATTATCCCAAGTAGTAATTGCTTAGAATCCAAATTAGATCCAAGACTTGAATCATGGTTTCTTGAGATCTCCTTTAAACCATAAGAGGTGAGATCAAAACCAGTAAATGCATGAGAAATTATCCCAAGTGAATGGCAATGGCCATATTCTTCAATGACCTTCTGAAAGCATGGAATTATTATCATATAATAGTAAATAAGAGGTGATTGCTTGAGGAGAGCGAATGCATTACCTTCAACAACTGATTTTACCTCCGAAATATTCATGTGATCATGATGCAAACGAACAAACTCTGGTGCAAGAGAGGATTTAGGACCTTCTGCAATATCTAGAGTGTGAGCTGGCACAGAAAGGGAAGAAATTTGGAGCATGAGTGTAGAATCTGCAAGTTTTTCTTCTTTGTGGACAACTTCAATATGAGATGTGTTTGATACTGGTTCATGATCAATGAGATCATCAAGGAGGGTGAATGGATCACTTTGCTTGTTCTTGAAAGGGTTTGGGCCAATTCCTTCATTCTGTCTGCCGAATCTTTCATCCAGATGGGACCATAGCTCTTTTGGAGTTTCAACATCATCAATGATTTGGTACATTATGTAATCAGGCATAGCAAGCATCATCTTTCCAAAGGCCATGCCACCTTTATTCAACCAGTCAATCTTCTCTTCAGAGGATTTGAACTCTCTTTCAAAATAACAATCAAAGAGATCATGGCTCTTCAAATATGCTATCATTTTTTATTTCCATTCATCATATTTGAGTGGATAAAGAGGAGGGATTTCTTCTGAATTAATTGAAGCTATAGAAGACCTACAAAAACAATAGAGAATTTATGCAACTGCTACTATTGCATAAATGCAGAAACTGCTGCAACTGCTGCACTCGAAATCTTGGTAATAACCTGCAAAAATCTCTCAGGAATGGAGATAAAAAATACTCTCAACATGCTCTGATACCATGTGAAAATCCTCACAGTAGATCTAAGATGATGTATACCTCACAAGAGTAATTATGATTAAGCAGGAAAATAGAAGAAGAGTGGTCAATGCAGTATAATGAGGAACAGAATAATAATACAGTAGAGCTCAGATAGAAGCAAAAATACTTCACACACACTAATTAATTAATCACAATATGGACAAATAAATAGTACAATGCATGAGGATTCGAATGCCTAAGGTGGAAATTCGAATTATCCTTCATGGAGTGATCAAAGGATCACTGGAGTGTCATTGGAGCACAACTATTAGTCTATCTCATCATCAGTGGAGTCATCAATGCTCAAGTAACTGTCAACCATCAGTCAACTGAGTCTAATTGAGTGTAACTGAATGAAGGAGGCTCAATGGAGGGCGCATGAGGAGCTAACTGGAGTCAGAATGGACAGTCTAGTCTCACTAGAGATCCATCGAAGTGATACGATCAGTTGAGAGTCAGTCTAGCCTTAAATCAAGGAAAGAATTGATGATAACTCAATTAACTAAAGTGCAACTAAGTGGTAGGTGAGAGAGGGCGCATGAGATGCATGAAATTGCATGAAGGGGTGCACTAAGCACTAGGAGGGCTAAAATTGATCCGAGAGAAGCTCCCGGGGGATGGATAACTAAGGGATAGGTGTTGGACTGATGACTGGGATGCATGCAAATGCATGAAAACCCTAAATAATGCATGCAAGCCCTAAAAGTGCATGCATGACTGAAAATGAAAATAATGAAAATGTTGTTAGGACTAGGATGGAGTATAGGAATATCCTAACATTTTCATCATTTAATTCAATATGATCTAGGATCTTAATTGAGAGAACAACATATATAGCATATCAAACACAAGAGACAAGAGACACAAACCATTTCACCGGGGAAACCATAAAGGAGAAAACCCCACAACTTCCTCAGAGATAGAATGAGCACCAATACAAAGATCACAAAGATGAAACCCCAAAAGATATATGTCTCCAGCAGCTACTCCTCCTCCACTTGTGTGCACTCCTCTCTCTCAACTATGCGAGTTGGATGTGTGAGTGAATGAGAAAATAGAGTGGTGCAACCACTCTATTTATACTTTAACTTGACCTTCCTTTTACCCTAACTGGGATGAATCCTTAAGGGATTCTAATAACCCTTCCACTTAACTCATACTGGGCCGACCTCTCTAAGGTGGTCTAATAACCCATCAAATATAAGTTACGACACTTACAATCTAACTTGCGACACTTGCAAATACAAATGACGACACTTCCGATCGGAGGAATAAGACATCTCCATCGAGGATACAATAAAGCACAAATGTAATACATACAAAATACAAGTGAATATCTTCCAAAGTTAGAAATACATAAACACTCTGATCCAGGTGGATATTGGTGGCCACCCACCTTTCCAACTGGCTCAAAACAGTTTTATGGCAACTTTGGTATTGTACTATTTTTAGCAGTTTTTCGGGTCCTGAACTTCTGGGGCCATTTTGAGGCCCTAAACGACCTTTTTTGGCAATTCGGGGGGCCAAATGGTTGCCTTCGGCATTCATTTGGCCCCAGTCGAAAGTTGTAAATCTCGGATAGACCTTTCCAACAGGCTACCGAGCGCCCCAAACGGAGATCGTATGCAAAAGTTACGACCCCGGGAAGTTGATGTACTAACTTACCCAAACGGGGCCCACATGACTTTTGGCGCTTCATCTCCTAGGGTTAGGTTTTTGGATGTCTAGAGTTTTTGGCATTCCTGTTTATTGTAAAAGGCCTTGAGAGCCTCATTGTAACCTTCTTCTTGCGAAATGAGTGCAGCCGTCACATCTCTTCTCAGAGATAAGCCGCCACCATTCCAGCAAGCTTGTTTTCCGCTGCATTTTACAGTTCTAGTTTATTTCCTTATTGAATAGAAAACAAGTTTTACTGTATCTCTGTTATTTTGTGTTAAGCATCTGATAATAATCTGTATTCATTTCGTTCTGCTCATAAAATCCGGATCAGTGGTATCAGAGCGGTCTGCTCCTTGTCGTCTTAATGCATGTCCCCAACGAGGTCAGGGTACAAAGAATTGGGTCTCGAGCTTGTTTCTCTTGAGGACAAAAGCTCTCGCACGCCCAAGCGACCTCTCATGGCAGGAGAAAAGAAAGATGACGGGATAGGAGATCCTATCAAAATGTTGCTTGAGGAAGCCCTCACGCAGCAGAGGAACGAGATGATGGATAATTTTGCGCAAATCCTTCGGCGACTACCAACAAGCGATGCATCTTCCTCGAGCGGAGGCGCCGCCCCCTTCAAGGTACAAATCAACTTCGATATCCCTATATTTGAAGGACAGATAGACGCAGATGCTGTAGATAAGTGGTTGAATCTACTAGAAGGGTATTTTTCTGTCCATAACTTTTCGAATAAAGAAAAGATTACTTTTGCGCTCCTCAAAGCCATTCCCCATGTCAAAGATTGGTGGGAAACATTCTGCGAGCAAAAGGACACAGAAGAAGCCTCATTATTTTCAGTCACGGCCACCTGGGAATCCTTCAGGGATGCTATTAAGGAACAATACTACCCTGTTGGAAGTTATGACGACCTGTATACCAAATGGACCACACTGCGACAAGAAAGAGACCAAGCGGTGCCAGAGTTCACAAATATCTTCCATACCTTGCACACCAAGCTGGGTATCAAAGATTCAGAGCGACATCTGGTGCTCAAGTATCGCGGTGGTTTGCATAGATACATCCAGACCGAAATGGAATTTCTGGACATCTCTTCCTTGGGCGCGGCCTACCGATATGCCGTCAAAATCGAGCAGAAGCTCAAACAAAAGACGCGGCAATTTGGGCCTGGGAACCCTTCACAGCAAAAGACAGGAAAGGGCGGCCCCAGTCGAAAGTTGTAAATCTCGGATAGACCTTTCCAACAGGCTACCGAGCGCCCCAAACGGAGATCGTATGCAAAAGTTACGACCCCGGGAAGTTGATGTACTAACTTACCCAAACGGGGCCCACATGACTTTTGGCGCTTCATCTCCTAGGGTTAGGTTTTTGGATGTCTAGCGTTTTTGGCATTCCTGTTTATTGTAAAAGGCCTTGAGAGCCTCATTGTAACCTTCTTCTTGCGAAATGAGTGCAGCCGTCACATCTCTTCTCAGAGATAAGCCGCCACCATTCCAGCAAGCTTGTTTTCCGCTGCATTTTACAGTTCTAGTTTATTTCCTTATTGAATAGAAAACCAGTTTTACTGTATCTCTGTTATTTTGTGTTAAGCATCTGATAATAATCTGTATTCATTTCGTTCTGCTCATCAAATCCGGATCACACTCCCTCTTAACTAGGAAGGTATTCTATTGACACAGGCATCAATACATATAGGCACAAGTCTTCAATACTGGGCCTGGCTCATCAACATTGGATCACTAAAGCATCATCGTCACTGCTGTTGTACTCATCATCTCGATCACTGGTGCTATCTCTCAATTCTACTCGTCATAGGAAGTTCTAAAGAGCCAACCCTTTTTCATGATGGATGTAGGCCTAGCCTCCATGTAGGTCTTCATCATCTCTGTGAGTGGCCCATCCGGTGGAATCTTAGGACCGATTATGTGCATCTGCAGAACCTCGAAAGAGCATCCCAGGACTGATTACGAGATACTACTCAACCTATAGGATCTCCGAGGTACCTATTATATACAGATAAGAAAAACCTCAAAGAGCATCCTAGGACTGATTACGTGCCAAGCACAACCTGCAAGATCTCCCAGGGACCCATTACATGCTACCAAGCAAAATATTGAAAGAGCATCCCAGGACTGTTTACGTGCCAAGCATAACCTGCAATATCTCCCAGGGACCTATTACATGCCACTGCACAAGCAAAACCTTGAAAGAGCATACCATGACTGATTACGTTCCAAGCACAACCTCCAAGATCCCCCAGGGACCTATTACATGCCACTGCACAAGCAAAACCTCGAAAGAGCATCCCAAGACTGATTACTTGCCAAGCACAACCTGCAAGATCTCCCAAGGACCTATTACATGCTATTGCACAACCTGCAAACTGTCCACGGCCACAGAGCATCATCCGGATGCTCATGATCATACAGATCATCATCATACAAAACATCATAGTGGAGCATCGTCCGGATGCTCATCACACAACACTTACATCCACAGCTATGGGGAGGACCCGCCTACCACCATGCTTGGAAGGGCTCCTGCATTTGTGTCCCATCACTTCCTCCTAGAAGTTTATTCAATATGAAGAACACTAAGCCTCTCTCTGAAGTACTCAAAATTCACCCTGGCCAGTGGCTTGCTCAACACATCTGCTATCTGCTCATTCATCACAACATACAGGAGCTTCACTGCTCCTCTCTACACCATATCCCTGATATAATGATACTTGATCTCGGTATGCTTTGACTTGTCATGGAAAACTGGGTTCTCGGGCAACTTCACATAGCTCTGGTTGTCACAGAAGAAACAAGTAGCATCCAAATAGAGATCAAACAAATTAGACAGTATCTTCCTTAGCCATACTTCCTCACAACTAGCCAAACAAGCTGTGACATACTCTGCTTCGGTTGTACTCAGTGCTACACAAGACTGCTTCCTTCTAAACCAAGAGATCACCCCTGACCCCATGTTGAAGCAGCACCCCGAAGTGCTCTTCCTATCTGCAGCACTGCCTTCCCAATCTGAATCAACATAACCCTCTAGGTTAACCTTTTGATTCGCATCATACTTGAGCCCATAATCAACCATACCCTTCAGGTACCTTAGAATATTCTTTGCAGCAATCAGGTGAACATGTCTCGGATCCGTCAAGAACTAGCTCAATGTGTTCACAGCAAATAAAATATATGGTATTGTGTTCGTCAGGTACATCAAGGACCCAATCATCTAACGATACATCATGGCATCAAACGACTCTGATGAAGCATCACTCAATAGCTTCAGGTTCGATGCCATGGGTGTGTCCATGGCCTTGCAGTCCATCATCCTGAACCACTTCAGGATCTCTACTGCATACTTCCCTTGTCCAAGGAAGATTCCATCTTCACTCTGCCACACCTCTATGCATAGAAAGTAATGCATCATACCCAAGTCCTTCATCTCGAACTTGGTAGCAAGCTTCCTCTTCGTATCAACAATCAACCCAATCTCACCTGTCACAAATAGGTCATCTAGATACAGTAGGAGTATCACTGGATTTCCTTCCTCAACCTTGTAGTAAAGGTTGGAATCCTCTTTACTCTTGGTAAAGCCCAAACTAGTAAGGAAGCTGTCAATCCTGCCATACCATGTCATGGTTGCTTGTTTCAAACTGTACAAGGCTTTCTTCAGTTTGCACACATGAGACTCCCTGTCATGTGTCTCAAACCCAAGTGGCTGCTCCACATACAATTCCTCTTCGACTACACCATTCAAGAAAGCCGTCTTGACATCCATCTAGTGTATCTTCCACTTCATCACTACAGCCATAGCAAGTATTGTTCTGATGCAAGTGTATCTGGCTACATGTGCAAAATTTTCTTCATAATCTATCCCTTCTTTCTGGGAGAAGCCATGAGCCACAAACCTTGGATTGTATTTCTCTATGCTACCATCTGCAACATGCTTGATCTTGCAGATACATTTGGAAGTCACAACAGACTTCCCTACTGGTATCGGGACCACATCCAAGACATCATTCTTCATGATCGACTGGTACTCCTCGATCATGGCATCCTTCCATTATTGCATCCCGGATCCTGGGAACTTAAAATTCTTCAATATCTTCAATAGGTAGTTTTCTTGAACTTCGTCGCTGGAACAAATGTCGTTGTCCTTCTTTTGTAGGTGATTGTACATGATCTTTCCTACAAGTCAAATTCAATTGCATGATTAGCAACTTCTCATAGTTTTCAGAACAAAATTTTACACATAAGGACATATGTCATACAGTCATGCAATTATCTTAGCCAATGCTTCAATACAACATTGATCCATATCCTGTAACTTTCTAGATGTCTTCCATCTCTACTAGAACAATGTTAAGAGTGTGCACTACTCCCAACATGTCAGCAAAGAGGTTTCAATCTAGATAAGTAGCAATGGAGTGTTATACAGTACCATAGGCCACTTACCCATTACTATATTAGTAGTATCTTATTCATTAATGCAACTTTTCTAAAATGCATAATATACATCCTAAATCTAGGAAAATAAGTATGTACATGACTGAACAACATCATTTAAGTAATCATATATATAGGAAATAACAATTCAAATACTTATCTTTGTTTGGTTGTTGGGTGGACTCCCTCTCAATCTTTACTTCCTTGCAGGAACTACTGCAGTCTCTGATAGTGTGCACCTTAACCAATCCTGAAAATGGATGAGAGGTTCTTCCATAGATTATTTGTCTTCCAAAGTCCAACTCTGCAGTAGCTTCTTCTACTCCTTTCATGTAAAACTTCATTACAATACATATTCTTCATCACTTGAAGAATCTTCACTATCTTCCCTAGTTCTCTTCCTTGGAGGTTCATCATCCTCTGCAGTGTGAGCATGATGTCTTTTCTTGTTGTTATTCTTCTTGTGGGAGCTTCTTTTTTTCTTGGGACAATCTCTGGAATAATGTCCCTTCTCATCACAAGTATAACATCAAATGTGAGAAGGATCTCTCTTGGATTATCTAAGGTTCTCCCACCGATTCTGGTGGTGGTGTTTACCCTTCTTGTGATGAGATTGCTCCCTCTTGTATTTATTCTTCCTGGTGTGTGCTATGAGAGCCTGGTCTTCATTATCCATCTTTTCTTCTCGAGCTACAAGTCTATCTTCTTCTTGTGAGCATTCCTCCCATAGTCTACTAAAAGAAATCAATTTCTTTCTTGCACAAATTCCTTGGATGAAGGAGTCCCATGACCTAGGTAGGCCATTCAAAGTGGTCATCACAATTTCTCCATTCTCCACCACTTCATCCATAGCTTCAAGTTGTTCTTTGATTTGAGAGACCCTAGTAAAGTAGGATTGGATGGTCTCTCCATTATGGATCTTCAAACTCTTCAATTGGTTTCGCAATGTCATCTTCCGATTTATATTCTTTCCTTCAAATAACTTGGTCAAGGAATCAAGCATATCCTTGGGTGTCTTTAGAGAAGACACATGTGGTATGAGATGGTCTTTGATAGAGTCTGCAATAATCCTCTTGGCCTTGACCAAGTTCTTCTTATGTAAGGCCTTAGCCTCATCTCCCTTTGGAACTGGAACCTCTTCACTTATGTAGGTATCCAATTCATTCTCTTCTAGGATTAACCCAATCCTATACTTCCATGCTCAGAAGTTATCAGCCCCTTCAAGCTTATCCTCAAGCTTGGTGTGGTGAGACATCTTAATGAGAAACTCAAATGGAAATAAAAGATTTAGGTCTTACCACTTGATTTTTTGAAACTGGATCTGGAGCTGGCTAGGGTTTGACAGAGAAACCCTAAAAATATAAACTTGGAATTTCAAACTTCTGTCTGGACAGGAAGATGCAATTGACTGAGGCGAGCAAGCTGGTGTGCTCATATTTTGAAAAATCTAAAAAATTGACCCTCCAAAAATGACCTACGAAATTTGGATCTGCAACTTCTGTCAAAATCTGGTTTTCTAGTTTTCTAGTTTTCTGGTTTTTTGGTCCAAAAGTCAAATTAGGGTTTGACTTTCCCGTAGATTCACCCAACCAAAAAGTTTGATCTTAGTCTTTAAATTTCAATTTTGCCGAGGAGAGAAATCATATGCTGAGAGCACTCCAAAATTCCACTTCTTTCGAAAGCCCTAATTTCCCACAATAGTGACAAGCCAAAAATGAAAATGCTCAGAATCCAATTCTGTTTTGACAGAAAGATATGCCATATTGTTTCTGGTGCATCTCTAAAATTTTGAATCCTCAGGGTCTGAAACTTTGGCCTGTGGTAGAATGACCTATCATCTTTCCAACCCCACGGATCTAAGCTTCAATGGATTCTACATGAGAGATATATGCTAAGTGTCGCAACATGCCCTGTTTATAGGATGAAACAGCATATCGAACTTGTACGGAGTGCCACGTTTCACTATTTCCACTTCGGCCTCAGAAATTCAGACCTGTCCAACTACAGTCCATTCCCTAACTGTCACTTTTTATAGAATTCCATTTGGATATTCCTAGCCAGAGATATGAACTTTGTTTCTAGGTCACCTGTTTAGGGCTGCATTCTGGAAGAGGCAGACATCCTAACTTGTACGGATCATCTCACAAAGTACAATGAATATGAGGCTGAAAATTTTTACACAGGGTACATCCGTGTCTAATATTCGGCCTATAAAAATTCCAGATCCTGAACCTTATCCAAATTGGATTTATAGTGAAAGTGCCACGATGACTAGTTTTTACTATACCAAACCCTAGCTTCCAATTTATTGCAAGTGCAACAAGTGTCGTAAATGCCATACAATGCCTTCCTTCAAGCTAGCTCTGATACCATGTTAGTTTTTCATCATTTAATTCAATATGATCTAGGATCTTAACTAAGAGAACAACATGTACAACATATCAAACACAAGAGACAAGAGACACAAAGCATTTCATCGGGGAAACCATAAAGGAGAAAACCCCGCAACTTCCTCAGAGATAGAATGAGCACCAATACAAAGATAAAAAAGATGAAACCGCAAAATATAGATGTCTCCAATATCTACTCCTCCTCCACTTGTGCGCACTCCTCTCTCTCAACTATGCGAGTTGGATGTGTGAGTGAATGAGAAAATAGAGTGGTGCAACCACTCTATTTGTACTTTAACTTGACCTTCCTTTTACCCTAACTGGGCCGACTTTTTAAGAGAGTCTAATAACCCTTCCACTTAACTCATACTGGGCCGACCCCTCTAAGGTGGTCTAATAACCCATCAAATATAAGTTACGACACTTACAATATAACATGCGATACTTGCAAATACAAATGACGACACTTCCGATCGGAGGAATAAGACATCTCCGTCAGGGATACAACAAAGTACAAATGTAATACATACAATATACAAGTGAATATCTTCCGAAGTTATAAATACATCAACAAGTATGTATAGGGTTTATTTCTGTTATAGAGTAGGTGTTTGATCTATTTCCGTTATATAAATATGGTTAGAGTAATTCATAATAGATCGGCAAGATAATATTACACTTTCAACCCTAGATCTTAAATAAAAATCTATAATAATGTTAGGAACCCGTGTCAACCCTTTCTCTTTACTTTGTTAGTATATTTTTGTTGGATGCATATGCTTTGTAATTCGTCACGTAGTATTATATGTTCCATGGTATTGATCCATAGTATTGGATGCATATGCTTTGTAAGTCATCCCGTAGTATTATATGTTCCATGGTATTGATCCATAGTATTGGCGCATAGACTTAGTATATAAGTACGTGTTGAGGCCAATGAAGGCATCCAGAAGTTATTTGTATTCAGCTTTCTCAAAGGAGGTTTCCCCCTCGAAGTGGCCCACGATCAATAAATCTATTATGTGTTATGTTATTTCTGATATATCATGCATTTTCATTAATTAATTGTTGGAGGTTGCTCACATCTGTTATCAGAGAACTTTCTTGGGCTCATTGGGTGGAATTTCTGCCAATTTTTTTTTTCGCATTTGTATTGTTCCTTTCAATTGTAGGTTCAGATCCGGAAATAATCCATATCCACTTAACTGTTGGAAGTACTTGGGCATATACCTAAAACTAATTGTGAGAAGTACCACAGGAACCCTGAAGTAGCTGGCCCATTGAGAGGACCTGCCAGCGAAAAGGGAAACGACCCCTAACTAATTGACTAGTTCCCACCCGTGAGGTAAACCGAGAGCTGTCGTTTGTGGAAAAGCAGTTATCAGTTTTACCTGAGCCGTGGAGTGAGGGGTCCTGCCCCAATACGCAAGTCATTAGACAAAATTGGTGGTCGAGTGAATCCCCTGAACCTTTAGGAAGCCACAAATACCTGGTGTCCATATCTATTGTCAGTTGATAAATCGCAGATTACATCTTTCCATAACTATTGCAGATCACTTCCGCACCGTTGCAGATCCATTATGATCCATCCCATTCTGTATATTTCATTCCTGAGGACCCTATCCCAAATTCCACTTGCTGAAGCCAAAAATCCCACATCTGTCTATTTTTAGGGTTTACCATAACTTCTTCAATTTTCACTCAATCGCCTTCAAATTTTTCCATAGTGTTCATTTCCTATTTCTGCTTCTTTGTCCCACTTTGACAGATTTTCTCATTATTTCACCCCACTTCTAAAATCCCCATTTTTTGCTTCCCTGTCCATCAGAAAGTGTCCAAAACCTATTCAAACCCCAATTACCCATCACAGTTTTTCCCAAATCCAAATTTTCCTTTACTAAAGAAGCTTATGTTTTTTTTTTTCTACCCATTCACAAAAAAAAAAACTCTTGGTTATGGTGGTCACCCATGCAGGAGAAAAAATCATGGAAGAAGAACTTGTAGCCCTCAAAACCAAACTCCAAGATCTGGATGAAAAATTTTCAGCCTCCATCTTCAGCATTCAACCATGAACAATAAACGACAGTCAGAATCTTCTGCAAACACTGGGTTCTCTTCTTCCAGTAATTTTCGTGGGCCGAAGCTTGTTTTTCCTCACTTCAATGGTAATGATCCTACTGGATGGATATACCAGGAAGAACAATATTTCAGTCTGCACAATAATTTTGATGTAAACAAAGTTCCACTTTCATCCTTTCATTTGGAATATGAATCCTTTCAATGGTACCATTGGTACATCAAGTCTCATGAAGAGCCAAAATGGACAGATTTTGGCCAACTCCTTTTGGAACGATCTGGTCCTAGTGCTTTTGATGACTTCATAGGAGCACTCACTAAACTTCGCCAAATTGGCACTGTGAGAGAGTATCAGACAAAATTTGAGAAACTGGCCAATCACACAGAAGGAATGTCTGATGAATTCTATAGGAGTTTTTTATCATAGGTCTCAATGATGCAATCCGAACAGAGGTTAAAATCTTATGTCTCAACACAATGATGGAAGTCTTAGGGTTGGCTAAGTTGGCGGAGGACAATATTATAGCCCAACAACGCTCCAAATCCACTTTTGTTCCATTTAGAAATACGATTTCCCAACAACCTCCCATCATGCCATCTCCTCGACCAACTCGTATCAAGCATTTGTATGAAGCATATATGTGAACACGTAGAGAATAAGGGATTTGTTATAATTGTGATGAGAAATTCACTCGGGGCCATAGATGTGTTGAGCAAAATCTCTATCTCTTGGATGTGGATTCTTTTCCTACCTTTGAACTTGGTGAAGAATATCAAGATACAATAGAAAATCATGTTAACATTTAGCAGCCGCCTATTGACTCTCCATCTAAAGACGACCACCCAGAGATATCTCTCCATGCTTTAGACGGAGTCACCACCCCACAAACAATGCAGGTCAGGCGTTACTTCAAGAAGCTCCCTGTTACAATAATCATGGATTCTAGTAGAACTCATAACTTCATTGACCCTCGGATAGCCAAACAAGCTGATTGTTTTGTCCATCCTTGCTCCAAATTTGAAGTCATGATTGCCAATGGGGGCACCTTACCTTGCAAGGGGAAGTGTTGCAATGTGCGTATCTCTATGGGATATTATAACCTGCGCTCTGACATGTTTTCCTTGGCATTAGGAGGATGTGATGTGGTTTTGGGCTCTCAATGGTTATTCAAACTTGGCCCCATCTTATGGGATTTTGCTGAACTTTAGATGCAATTTTAAGTCAATGGGAAAAAACACACATTGACTGGCTTACAACCAGGGTCTCTCCACATCATCAGTTCACATCGCATGGAAAATATCCTTAGGAAGAATTCACATGGTGTCATCGGTTAGCTCCATTCCATTCATATGCACCCATCAACGGTCTCCACTACTCCTTTGGATCTACAACAAATTTTGGATAGAGATGCAGGTGTCTTTGCTGACCTAGTGGGATTGCCACCTTCAATATCCTTTTTCGATAAGAATTTAGATGCCTCTACCTATGAGAAGGAAATGATGGCTATTTTGCATGTAGTACATAAGTGGCAACCATACCTATTAGGGAATTATTTCTGCCTCAAGACTGATCACTAGAGTTTGAAATATTTCCTAGAACAATGGGTCTCCTCCCCATCCCAATAGAAATGGGTTAGTAAATTCATGGGTTATGCCTATGAGATCACTTACAAGAAGGGTAAGGAAAATATGGTGGCAAATGCTCTTTCTCTCACATTTGATGACCAAGTTTCTCTTTCATCTATTTCTATGCATGTTCCAAATTGGTTGCAATCTGTTCAACAGGGATATGTCAATGACTCCTCATTGTCTCAAATCATCCAACGGTTAGCCAACAACCCTTCTACTGTACTGCATTACTCTTGGATGGTACTTCCCTGAGATACATGGGTCATCTGGTGCTTACCCAAAGCACAAATATTCAACAGGTTTTCTTCTATGAACTCCATGCTTCTCCATCGGCAGGGCACTATGGGTTCCTCAAAACGTATGAGCGGACACAACATAACTTCTTTTGGAAGGAAATGAAAAGGCCAACTCAACAGATGGTGGTTAAATGTGATACTTTCCATCTCAACAAGGGTGAAACGGCACTCCTTCCGGGATTGCTTGAACCTTTTCCCACCCGTACACGGATTTGGACAAATATTTCTATGGATTTCATGGAAGGGCTCCCTAAATCTGGAGGGAAGAAAGTGATTTTGGTTGTGGTTGCTCACCTCTACAATTATAGTCAATTTTGTGCCCTGGACCAGATATTTCATCTTCATGAAATCCATTCTTCCATTGTCTTGCATTGCGATTCAACTTTCACCAATCATTTTTTGACAGAACTATTTCGCCACATTGGTACCAAACTGAAGATGCGTTCAGGGTCTCACCCACAATAGATGGTCTGACTGACATTACCAATAAATGTTTGGAAACTTATATTCATTGCTTCACCTCCAAACAACAACCTCAGTGGGAGAAGTGGCTCCCTCTCGTTGAATGGTGGTACAATACTGCATCTAAAATGACTCCATATGAAGTAATCTATGGTCAGGAACCGCCAGTTCTTCTTCCATACACCCTCAACAGTTCACCAATTTAGGCAATTGACACGATTCTTCGAAACCGCGATCAGATTCTTCACATTTTGTAGGACAATATTCACATGGCAAGAATTCAAATGAAACAACAAGCCGATCAATGCCATACTAAGCGCACTTTTCAAGTAGGGGATATGGTTTTTCTTCGTCTACAACCTTCCAAGAAATCCTCCCTAAAACTCAAAGGGCGCCATAAGCTCATGTCACCTACCCAAATTTTTGAAAATTATTATTTTATTTGCAAAATACTTTATGTTAAATTTAATTACAAAGTCTTTTAATTATGATCGGTTTTGATCAAGGATGAATGTAATTACTGAATATTATTATTTAAATTAATTAATTAGGAGACAAACACCCAAGATGACTGTTAAATGAGTGTTCACTGACCCACTAGGAGAAATGGAAGCTGTTGGAAGGTATGGGACAGATGGCAGCAATTGCATCACACCACTAGCTGTTGGTTATGGGACAAATACCCCTAAAAATGTGGCATTATCCCCCAGGTGGAGGGAGTGAGCAGGAAGCTCATTTAATGACCCAGTAACATTTGAAAAGGCATAGGCAGCCTATAAAATGAAAAATTCAAATTGAGCAAGCAGCTCTTAATCAATATTTTCTGCAGAATATTTCCTCATGTGTATCAGGTGATCACTGAAAGATTCGAATAGGGAGGCTAGTTGTGAGTGCAATCTTAAGTTTGCATATTGCTGAGAAGAACCAGAGATGTTGGTGCATGTCTATTAGACTGCTAGATATTGAAGATTTGGAAGTTATTGGCTACTACAAGGAGAAGTCCTATTTCCTGAGTTTCTTCCTCCTGGTGGTTCAGTGAACAAGCTTGGGGGTCCTAAGACAGTTCTAGAATGTTTTCAGGAATTGGTTGGGTGGAACAGTCTTCTTGGGTTGTTTGTTGCCCTACAGATTTATCCAGGTTCTTACAAATTTTCTACCTTATCTTAGCTAGTAGATTTATTCTGTATATTTAGTAATCTTTGTTTCTTGTTTTCGAAATTGAATCTAATTCTAAATTCGTTTGAAGTCTGAATGTAAAGTTTAAAAGATGTTTTGAATTGATAAACCAGTATCTATATTTTTCCCCATGTTTTTTTGTGCATCGTACTCCAGTATAGATACACAAATTAAGAATAGATGATAAGATAGGCATTTTGCCATTGAATTCGATAGATAAATATAGTAATTCATATGTTTATCAGTTTCCGCCCTATAGTAAATAATTGTAGAAATTTATGTATAATATTTAATATATATATAAAATGCTTCCTTAGTTATATGAAAAACAGATAATTTTTACTTCTTGTATAGTTGTATTTCATTATTCTTATCATTACTGTGTACATAAGAAATAGATAGAAATCATTTTTCTATATATACAATTATGTTTACAATGTCATAGCTGCAAGGAAATAGATGTGTTCATCATATCAAGACTGTTCATAATAGTCATCATATAGTTTTTCATATTATCCCTCCATATAAATAGTGTTGTTGCAAATTAATAAAGAAATAAATTATGGACATAGTTGCATATCTCAGACAATTCACAGTCTGCACATTTCATGTACACCCATAGTTTTCATCTCCTACTAAAAAGGACAGAGTTCATTTTCAACTCTAGCTAGTATTTTCTTTTCCAATTCCATTGTTCTTGCGTTTCGAAACAAAAACAAACTATGCTAGTTACAAATCGAAATCCTAGTTTCATTTTTTAAAGACCTTTTTAAAGGATTCTTATCAAAACTTAAGCATATCTCAGAGATGAGAATCAATTTAGGGTTTGACCCTGTTTTCTTTTCATTCTTAAAAACGAAATAGAGAAACCATTTCATCTATTCATATTCTACATTACAACCTACACAGGCTGTGAATCAAATCCAAAGTTCATTTGAAAATACATTCAATATATATGTTACACAAAACACAAACTAGGGTATGGTCGGTTCGTTCCACTATTAACAAATTAATACCATACGATCATCTTACATTACAGAACTATCATATGAGACAAGTTTCACAAAAACCTAAAGTATAGATCAAAAATCATGCTGTCAACTTATAGCATCAAATCATATAACATAGACGTTTTTACACAGAGTTAAATAACATTTTATTCATTGCCGAGAAGGAAGTGTTGAATTCACTGTAAACAAGCCTCGGCTCTTGTATCTTTTATTGCACTTTAAAAAAAACAGGTTGTGGTTCCAGGTTTAAACCAACACAAGTTCCTTTCTCATTAAAACGAACCCTATGTTCTCAGAAAAACAATTTACAACATGATCTTCAAATCAAAATCATAACAAGGAGATTCCCAAGTTCAAACATCGAAACGAGTTATTAAAACCTCGGCTTCAACGAGCTTTACATTCCCAGGTGGATAGAATTTTGAACATCAAATTAAACACAGAGAACTTAAACGAATGTCTTTCGTTGTAGTTTTTACATTAACTTAAAACCCCTACGAAGGAATCACCAACAAACGACGCTATGGAAAGATTGTTTTCTTTCCGTTGGAATCAACCACATCATCAAAGAACAAAGGAGCACCTACGAGGGTTTCGAAAGACCCGGAGCTTACCAGGGATGGAAGCTCATTTCCCCTTTTAAAAATCCTTGCCCACTTTCAGTCCTCGAACCCTGCAATTGACAAAAGAACCACGGCTTAGAAATCGATAATGATATTGTTTATAACTTAACAAAAGAATCAAAATTCCAAATATAATTTTTACTATACGTTCAAAAGCTTACCCTTACAAACTGGGGCTAAGTTCTTTGCAAACACCAGAAAGATGACGAGACCCTTACTGCAAATGAGACAAGGAACTTCCATCAATCTACAACTGGGTATGTCTCATACAAACTCATAATGAAGAGTTTCAAAACCTTCAACACGTTAACAAATCAAACCAAAGTGTCGGTCTCATATTACATCGCCATTACCATGTTTTAAAGCCTGCAACTCAAAAACTATCTACGGGACTCGAGGTCGAGACCTCCTGCAAAAATTGCTAACCCTATAAATTTCGGTAGCCTGTCGGCCACACAGACCGAAAATCAAATAGAACAATAAACCAAATTCCAACCTCATAAACCAAAATCAACGACAGAAGTTAGGGTTGTAATCTAACAGCCCAAATTCCACACCATCAACATTCACCATCACGCTAGCGATTTAGCTTTGGGACAAGCAACAACTGCATTTAATGCCCACTCCACAGTACAGCTTGGTATTGCCACTATGGCACACAGAGGACAGATCAATGACCAATTCGAAGGTAGTTCAAGACCTTTAACCATTACACCTTGGAAACTGTAAAATAACTACCTCAAATTTCCTATGTGGATCACTGGAAATATTTGATAGCTAGAGTGTCGACTCAAGCCATTAATGCAGGCCTGGATCACATTCACCAATGACGATTTCGTATCACTTGTAAAACCATCAACCTGTCCATCACATTTAATGTCTGTCAGCACTCGATTTCCAACGTTGAGATTTCAAATATCAACACATAACTATAACATTATAAATTATGGTAAGTCGAATCCCAAGCTTCGTATGGGTTCTAAGTTATATTTCATAACCTATGTTATGGTGTTGTTCAAACCACGACGATACATAGAGCCATATAGTTCCAAGTCTAAGTTGCATACCAAGCTTACGTTATATTATAGAACAACATTTTCAATTTCATATTTTCCAAGGGTAAGCCTTATAGTATTTAAATATTAAATTTATGATTCATGTAATAGTTGATAGGATGACTATAGTCTTAAGTGGCATAGTTCTCATTCACTTGTATTTTCATACTTTAAATTGATACTCTTCATAAGCCTTATACGCTTATATGTTATCACATCTAGCTCATAGAATTATGTTTAGTATAGACCATACTTGAGAAGATTTAATATTACCATATCAAATTGGTCACACTAATATAAATTCTATTATCATAGCTATAGATAGTCTATCTGGTAGACCTTTCAATAAACTCATTGATAAATGATTATCTTTTGGCTAACTAAATGTTAGGCGTATTCTCTCATTTCAAACATTTTAATGATTTCTGCGATACATTGTTACTTCAGCAATGGAAAGATAAAGACGACGACAAAAGCCAACTATAACCACGACTAGAATTACGACAACAAAACCATTAGCAGAATGACGTACATATATGAATCTGTTTTAAGCATTGAAGAATCATAAGACGTACATCTGAAAGACAATAATTCTAGCTATGAAATTCATACCTACGTACTTGTTGAGTCGCAACAGAATTTATAACATTATATTTAATTACGACGATGAAATTGAACCATACACGTACTTTGTTCCTACGCAGTCATAAAATCTCTTACCTGTCGTCTGCACATAGGACATTCAATTATGCATTAGCGTTGCAGCTAAGTAAGCTCCAGGGTACCTCGTAGGACACCCTTATGCAGCAAAGTCAAACTGTCAGTATCATTGCAAAAGAAAAGTTATTGCATCATATTCCAATCATTTAGTACATTTGTTATCATAATCATGTTTACTAACTATGTGTTAAATTGTCATTATCATATTGCTGCCTAAACATAAATTAAAGCATTTGTAGTACTAACAACTGTACAATTAATGCTATCATAATCTCAATTATTACTTCCGCAACTATTTTTATTATAATTAATGTTGTTATAAAAATTTTTAATTTTTTACGAAAATTCAGGATGTTACAGCTCGCTCCAAATTTCTATGGGACCTATAAGGTTCTTCAGAATATTGGATCTGTTGCTTATAAATCTGAACTTCCTCCTTCTTCCCGTATTCATCCAGTATTTCATGTCTCTTGTCTGACGAAATTTGTTGGCACCAACATCAGAGGACAAACTAATTTACCAGAACTGGATAATGAAGGATCCATCCTTTTGGAGCCGGAGGCCATCCTCAATAGGTGCACTCGTCAGCTTCTCTCTCGATCTATAACAAAGGTATTAATTCAGTGGCATGGAATGCAACCAGAGGATGCTACATGGGAATTACTCCTTCAAATTCAACATCAATTTCCACATCTAGAGCTTTGAGGACAAATATTTTTCTAAGGGGAAGGGGATGTTAGGAAGCAGTGCCAACCCTTTCTCTTTACTTTGTTAGTATATTGTTGTTGGATGCATATGCTTTGTAAGTCGTCCCGTAGTATTATATGTTCCATGGTATTGATCCATAGTATTGGACGCATATGCTTTGTAAGTCGTCTCATAGTATTATATGTTCCATGGTATTGATCCATAGTATTGGCGCATAGAATTAGTATATAAGTACATGTTGAGGCCAATGAAGGCATCAGGAAGTTATTTGTATTGAGCTTGCTCAAAGGAGGTTGCCCCGTCGAAGTGGCCCGCGATCAATAAATCTATTCTGTGTTCCGTTATTTATGATATATCATGCATTTTCATTAATTAATTGTTGGAGTTTCCTCACAAATAATCTTCAAGTTCAAACAAGTTTTCTAGATCTGATTTTTACCTGTTAACGTTTTCCGTAAGCCGTCGAATTCGTATCCGCAATGCGGAAGTCGGAATGCAGAATCGTTATTTTTAAACCTTGAAATTTTGGGAGTTCTGTAATCCGTATCCATAATGCGGAATCGTCATTTTGTAAACCATGAAAATTTGGAGTTCCGCAATCCGCATCTGCAACGCAGAAGTCAAACTGAAGAATCTTTATTTTTAAACCCTAAATTTTTGGAGTTCCGCAACCCACAATCCGCAACGAAGAAATTCAAAATGTGGAAGCATTCAAAACTCATCTTTATAAATGAATCTCCCACAACCTGCAATCCGCAATGCGAAAGTCAGGAATGAGGAAGCGTTCAAAACTCATCTTTATAAATGAAGCTCCTGCAACCCGCAATCCGCAATGTGGAAGTTGGGAATGTAGAAGCATTCAAAAATCATATGTATAACTAAGGGTCCCACAACCCTCAATCTGCAGTGTGGAAGTCAGGAATGCGAAAACCTCAACATTTAACCATGGAGATCCGCAATCCACATTTCTTAAATATTAACTAAGAAATTATAAATTGGAAATTGCGGAAGTTACAGTTAGATTGTTTATTAAACACTAATACATGTCAGTAATCTAATTGAAGCTTCATTTAAGGTTTTGTAGGGTTTAAAACCTCATCATGCTAAAATGTGCTAGGTAATGATGCTTATAATTCTAAGCTAGTAGGCCCATAAAAGAAGTAAAGTTTAGATCTTAAACCCTATCATACAAATGTAACAAATGGACTGAATCCTAGACAGGCTTGGATGTTATTCAAGAACATAACCTTGACATGCTGCTAACTTTGGTTAGAGTCCAATATGTAAAACATGACTCTTCAGAAGATACAAGACTCTTCAGAAGATACCTTTATCTTCTAAAGAGTCTTGTATCTTCTGTATAAGAGTCATTGATGTTAACTTATTTTAGACTTTGAAATAAGTTAACATCAATGCTATGAAATTTAAATTAAACATCCTTATTATTATTAATCATTGTGCATTATACTGATAATTGAGTAGTGTGACATTATTCTGCTCCTATCTGAGTTTTGTTTTGCATTATTATTCTTATGCTCTTTTTTATTGTAGTTTTCACTCTTATTCAAATTTCCTGCTCATTCTTTCTTTGTGAGGTATCCTCATCTCTTTAGATCTACTATGACATAGAATTTCACAGCACTGGAACACTAGATCACTGCACTGGAACACTCAGTAAGTTACTATAATATAGGGAATTGATTGAAGTGGTCCTAAAATGATGCATGTAGGGCTCAGAAGGTGGTAGATGGATCCCATATGACATATTCACACCACTAGGGGGGAAATGACATCATCAACAATTAGGAAAAATAAATAATGCTAGGTAGGACAAGGATGGAGTATTGAAATATCCTAACACGCCCGCTTAATCCATACTTTGCATCATGGGAACTGGTTAATAAGACTAAAGGTCACCCATTAAATAAAAAAATGATAAAAAATAAAGAATTGTCCATGAACCAAGGAAATGGGGGAAAACCTCATGGGAAAATTGCTGCCCCTCAAAAAGAACAGCAGTAGGGAACTGAAAGAGCGCTCATGCTAAGAAGAGAAGGAAAAAAAATTCCTCAGTGAAATCCTTTGCAAAAATATTGGCAAGCTACTCCTCTATAGGATTTCAATATAGGTGCTAGATCTGGATCTACTTCTCTAATGTGCCTCCCACTGTGTAGAAGTTGTATTTTCCAGAACAAGTCTTTTAGGAACCCTTCTTGCTACTGGAGAGAATGGATCATTGTGGTCCAAATCATGAACCTTTGAGTACCTTTTTTCAGACAACCAATATTTTTGCTTGGTTGTAGATCCCCCATGGCAGGTCTCTCCAAGAGATTGTGGATCAAACCCCACTATCATGTAGCGCCTATATGAGAGAAGTGGATCTGCATGACATAGTGCAAGTTTTGCATGCTACTGAGATCTGGTGGTTCTATGGTCAGATGGATCCCCAATTGTGTTCCCATTAGCTACAAGGACTTTGTGAGCCCATATTGGCCTTGGCCATGGATTGGGAGCATGTGTTGGATATGGATCTGAATCTGAATCTCCTTGAACTTCATTCTCAACATCAAGATCTTGATCCTCATCTTCATTAGAAGAGGTATCACTATGATCTTCATTAGATTCTGATGGGGTAGGCAGAGAGTATGGAAAAAAATGTGAGAATTCATATGCCTTGGAGGCATGGCTTGCAAACCCTTTCGCTATAATCTTCCTAGTAGAGATCTATGCAACCTCAACTATGTTGGGACCAAATCCCACTTTCTTCGGTGAACCTGTGTGAGTCATCTAATATACAGACAACAAATTTGTCGATAAAGAAGGCACAAATAGAACATTTTTTAACTTACCATGCTCCATATGTACTGTGCCCTTCCCTTCAGTAGATATCTGAGAGTTGTCTCCCATGTGAATAATCATATCATCTTTGACATCTAAAGAAGGAAATGATTCTCTGTAGGTGACCATGTGGTTGGAGGTCCCTGAATCTATGAGGAGGGCTTGTGATTTTGAAAATCCAGCCTTTAGTGCATGGCATTTCTCATGACCATCAAACTCACTTCCAGAATCAATCTCTCTTGCACCTTTTGGGAGGGAAATATTGTGATGTTCAAGAAGCTTGGTCAACTGATCTATATTATTCTGCATGCAAGATATCTCTAGGTGGTTTCCTTTCTTGCTATAGGAACACATGGATTTCTCAAATCCCTTCTTTTTTTCCTTCTGAGAGCTGGAGGCTCCTTCTGATGGACTTGACTTGGAATTAAGCTTGGGTTCAAATGGCTTCTTATCCATACCCTTGTGCTTCCCCTTCCTATTCACACTTTTTTCTTCTCCAGTCATAAGAGCTTGATCTTTAGAGGCCTGCAAGGCACCCATCTGTATCATCTTATCTTGTTCTTGGATGAGAGATTCAGTGAAAACGCCTAAGGAGGGCATCTTCCAACTAGGGATTAACATTCTCCTAGAATAGAAGGTAGAGACAAACATAGAGAACTCAGGACCTAGCTTGCTCGGAATGGATAACACCAGCTTTGCATCCTTATTCTCAATGGCACACTGCTTGCATTGCATAACCAGAGATTTGAATTTTAAAAAGAACTGTTGAATGGTCTCAAAACTGCTCGGTTGAAGAGAAATCGTCTCATTTTCCAAAATATGGCCTCTTAGCTCATCTTATTCGCTGAAGAGGGTCTCCAAATTCTACCATAACTCTCTTGGAGTCTTCAATCCTTCGATGTGGAAGAGTATATATTTGGAAATATGAATACACATGAAACCAAATGCTTCATCCAATCTATTCATATACTTGGTTTTCTCCATAGCTAATGTTGGTTTGGGATCCTTCCCAATTGTCACCTTGTACAATGATTTGTTTCACAATACCATCTTCATATCATCCCTCCAATCAAGATAATTGAAGGGTGTCAGGATCCTGTGAGAGAGAGTATAATTCGAATTTTCCATTACAACTGCTAGAGCAAATACAAGGTGAAACTGCTGCTACTGCAGAAAAACTGTCGCAACTGCTAAAAACTACTGTAACTACTGCAACTGCAAAAAACTGTTGTAACTGCTGCAACTGCTGTTGCACTAAAAAAATTTGAATAACCTGCAAAAAAATCTCAATAAGGAGGTAGAATAATACTGAACATTGCTTTAGGACAGTAGGCACTTTTATCCGGAACCTTCACACCTGGCTAGACCTCATTGGATTTCTCCAATGAATTCAATGCAATGGCACTAGGATTTGTTGTGAAAATACAGAGGCTTCTGGTGCACTACCAAAAGAAGTCTCTCAACCTATTCACTCTATGGCTCTGAGACCATGTGAAATTCTAAGTCAGAACATATCTAAAGAGCTAAGGATACCTCACAAAGAAAGAATGAGCAAAAAATTTGAATAAGAGTGAAAATTGCAGTGAAAAAGAGAAGAAGAATAATAATGTGGAAAAACTTAGATAGGAGCATAATAATATCACATGTTCCAATAATCAATATAATAAACAATGATGTTACAATGGAGAGAATTCAAATCATGCACGATAATTCGAACCTTAGTTGGTCTAGCATAAGGATTATCACCACTGGAGTGCTCTGGAAGACTCAAATTCAACTGAACTGAACCTAAACTTAGCTAACTGAATTCACAATCAGTTAACTAACTAAGGATGGCCCAATAGTGAGTATATCATGCATGCTAGTCAGAAAAGGGTGCATGAGGCCACAATCAGTGGCATCCGAAGCTCTAACCCCCCACAAGAGTTAGATAACTCATGTGGACTGCACGGGAACATTCAATAGGTTCCTATAAAATAAGGAACTGATTGAAGTGGTACTAAAATGATGCATGCTGGGCTCAGAAGGTGGTAGATGGATCCTGGATGACATCTGCACACCACTAGGGGAAAATGACATCATCAACAACTAGGAAACATAAATAATGCTAGGTAGGACAACGATGGAGTATTGAAATATCCTAATATTTAACTTCATGAAATTTATTTGGATGGGGACATTACATTAACTAAATCCTAAGTGTTTAAATGTCCTAACACCCTCCTCTCTCATGCTAATGAAGCAAGCAAGATTTGACATGAGAAGTTTGGCCATCTAAATTACAGATACCTTCATGAACTTCATGATAAAAACATGGTTGTAGGGTTTCCAAACATCACTTTCACAAAGGGAGCCTGCCAGGGTTGTGTTCTAAGAAAACACCTAGAGAGAAAGTTTGAGATATCAATGCCTGAGAGAACCTATGAACCTTTGGAGCTAATCCATAGTGATACTGTTGTTCCTTTCCCTCATATGTCACTGAACAAATCCAAATACCTATTAAATTTCATTGATGATCATACTAGGTATTGATGGGTCTATTTTCTGCAGTTTAAGTCTAAAGTTTTTGGCCATTTCAAGGTTTTTAAAGCCCTGGTTGAGAACCAGTTTGAAAGGAAAATAAAGGAAATTAGATCTGATAATGGGGGAGAGTACATCAAATCTGATTTTCAGCATCTATGTGCAGTGGCCGACATCCACATGCAGCACACTGTTCCAAACACTCCTCAGCAGAATGGAGTTGCTGAGAGGAAGAATCGATCTCTGAAGGAGATGGAAACTTGTATGCTGGAAGCAAGGTCCTTACCACCAAATTTGTGGCTTGAAGCAATCAACTATGTAGCCCACATACACAACAGAGTCCCACATAAAGCACTGAAAGGAGTCACCCCTCATTAAGCGTAGTGTGGTAAGAAGCCTGATATTACACATTTCAGGATTTTTGGTGTCAAGGCTTGGACTAGAGTTCCTTCCGAGAAGAGAAGGGCCTTAGAGATACATAGTAGGCCATATTTGTTTGTTGGATACTTAGAGGACTCAAAGGGGTACAAAATTCTTGATCTGATCACCCTCAAAACATTCATAGAAAGAAGTTTTCAGTTTGAGGAAGAGACCCTACAAGGAGTTGAGATTGAAGAATCTTCTCCATCACCACCAAAAGAAGAAAATGAGGAGTGAAATGAGGCTTCTAATGATGAATCTTCAGATTCAGATTCAGATGGTGATGTTGATGATATGATTGCAGACCCAAGCTCACCAATAAGGCCAAAGTGGGTAGCAAAAACCATAGAAGCTGTTGGTAAACTTGTTGGGAATCCTCAGGATCCTAGGAAGACAATGTCACAATATGAGAATGCAGTTTCAGTAAGGGATCCAAATATTGTTGATAAATGTTTTATCATGATTGAATCATATCCTCAAACATATGAAGAAGACTCAGAAGATACAAGATGGAGTTCTTCTATGGATGAAGAGTTCCATTCCTTGCAGAAGAATGGAACTTGGGCGCTAGTCAAGCTTCCACCAGGTAGAAAACGAGTAAGATGCAAATGGATCTACAAGACTAAGATGGCTGTTGATTATGATGTAGTCAAGAAAAAATCAAGGTTGGTGGCCAAGGGATTTTCACAAGTCCAAGGTCTGGACTATAATGAGACCTTTTCCCCAGTGGCAAAAATGGATTCTATTAGACTAGTTTTGCTAGTTGTAGCAGCAAAGTGTTGGGCAGTGCACCACATGGATGTGAAGTTTTCTTTTCTTCATGGTGATCTCAAGGAGGAGATCTATATGTAGTAACCTAAAGGCGATGTTGCAGATCCATCACTTGTGTGCAAGTTAAGGAAATCACTATATGGACTCAACCAAGCTCCCAGAGCTTGGTATGCAAAAATAGACCATTTCCTCCTCACACAAGGTTTCCACTGGTGCAAATATGATCTGAATGTGTATCTAAAACACATCAATGGCAATATTGTGATTATAGTATTATATGTTGATTATTTACTTTATGGATTCTAAAAGCTAATCAATTCTAGAATGAGGCATGCAACCACTCATTGTAAATCTCTTTGTTTACTCTACACTGTAAAATAGATGGTTCAACAATTTGAGGTCAAATGAACCAGTTATATGGTTTTATAGAACTGAGAATCTAAGGGATTCCATTAATGCTAATTACCAAATTACCAAAAAAAAATCAAATTGTTGGGTTTGGAAGGTTGGCAGCATCCAATCGTGACGAATTTTTTATTTCTAGCAAAATCACCAAAAATAGTTAACCATCAATGCTAATTACCAAATTACCTAAATAAAATCAAATTATTAGGTTTGGAAGCTTGGTAACATCCAATCGTGACAAATTTTTTATTTCTAGCAAAATTACCAAAAATAGTTAACTAAAAAAACAGGTGCAAGTTGTGGACCATTTATTGATAAAATTTACACTAATACAAATACCCTACTTCTTAAATTTGAATTTATAATTTCATTAAAAAAACATAATTTTAATTTTCCAATTAACTTCACCAACTTCATTCAAAATTGACTTCACTTCCATGGAAAAGTGATTATGTGAGTATTTTATTAGAACTTTCTTCGACATTACAACTTCCGGCATGCACTTCTCTCATGAATACATGATGCAAAACATTGAATATATTACTTAACCAATTCTCTTTTTTAACTATATACTAAATTTATTTTAACATTTCTATCATAAAACCAACGATGCAGGAAAATGATTTTATTAAATAAAATAGAGGTTCATCCCGAACGTGTTGCGAAGGATCGCAACCTCACGTTATAATTTATTAAAAAAATTATTTTCTTAAAATTATAATTAAATGGAAAAATGACCTCACCTTTTCTCTCCACATAGGAGTGAGTTGGATTTATAATTTATTAAAAAAATTATTTTTATAAATTTATAATTAAATGGAAAAATGATTTATTTTGAAGTATCGATAAAATTTTAAGGTTAAGATAAAATAAGAATTAATTTTTATAAGCTTTACACTGAAATTGGAAGTTGAACAATTATATTGAGAAAGAAATCCAACGAAAGTTACTTTCTATTACAATGCTCTCTCATAAGATAATAATTTCATAATTTTTATTATGATATAAACCTCCATAATCTTTGAAGATGTCAAAATTGTGGCATCATCATCATTATTAATTTAAATTTATATTACCTGTACTAATATGACCAATGTAATGAATTATTTAATTTTTTGGATTATAATTATTCAAAATTTCAAAAATTTAATGATTTAATTTGTTTTCTCAAACTTTTTTATTATTAAAATTTTATTTTTTATAATACTAATAGATTTATTTCTCATTTTGAATTATATATTTGCAATTCCAATAGAAGGAAAAAAATAAAAACAAATAACTAATTCAAAACATATACTGTTAATAATACGTATGCAAATATAGAACCTGCTTCTAGGTTAGAATCTGAAACCCATTTTGTTTATGCCTCGCATAATCATGATATAGTAATAGGTATGCAGATCTAGAACCCGCTTCTAGGCTAGAATCTCGAACCCATTTTGCCATTTTGTTTATGGCCTGTATAGTCATGATATACCTGATACCAATAATCCTAGTTTCAATATGCTTATAGTATCCGTAGTCAATTGAGAAGTGTTCGAAATAAGTTCTGGATGTTTGCTGTAATTATTAATTTATAACCGAACGGGTGATCTCAGGATCTGCGTTATAAACAAATTCATAAACCAAGCGTTTATTTGAAGAAACGACATATGGCAGACTACTTCCGGACAAATTTGGAAACGAAACTTTGATTTCAAGGAAAAGTCACAGTCGACCTAACTTATAAATACTGTACATGTAGATACATACATGTACATTCGATCAAACTACAAAATTTCGGCATCCCATGCCTCCAGTTTTCCAAATGCCCAGTCACAACCGACAGCAGTTTATCTTGACAATATCCATCCAAAGAAAGTATGCATAATGCCCAATCTAAAATATCTACAATGTATGCTGCAGACTATCTCTGCGCGCAGGATCTTGTGAAAGATGTTTATAGATCTCTAAGCGGCCTCTGGCTTTCAGCGATGGTATCCAGCCTCGGCTTCCATGGCCGAGACTGCCTAGTGGCACCTTGAAATGGGGGAGGCAGTACTACATTTTCCTTCACGATGCTGACGTTCTTGGCCGAAAGAAATGAAGCGAGTTCTTCTTTTCTGATTCGAAGTTTCACACGCACGGTCGATCTGTGAGCGGCGTAGGAAGATGAAACAATCCTGACGCCACGTCTTATACTAATCTCATCTGCTCCTTCTTGTTTTACTGAGTCTGTGGCTGTGGCTCTGCCTGCAGAAGACGGTGTCTGTAACCTGCAGGAACTGGATCTTGCAAAGTGCCCTCTGTTGTTACTGTAATTGATGAGTTCATTCTGTGGGAATGGGAAAGGAATGAGATAATAGAGCTGGCCAGCTATAAGCCCTGCCCTTTCTGGAAGAGGAAAACCAAAGGCGGCTGTCTCGAATATCCCATGATTTGGATAATCGATGAGTATTTCCTTCACAGAAAGAGGACTCCGCAGCTTCATCACTGTTCCGTCGGCCTTCATAATCTTTATCCGTCGGCCATGACGGTGGAAGAGTCCTCGCAGTAGCATGAACAAGCTGTTAACCATTCTTCTCTGTCTTGTATTCTAATCTCTGGTACCCTGTTCTTCGTATGCATTATGCGTTTATATAGACGAGTTAGGTAAAGATAATTTGATTGAATTCCGTCACTAATTAGCATAACTCGTAGGCTTAGAATTTCAACTAAGTAATCAATTTGGCTTTTACAATAAAACTCGTACGGGCCAGGTTTCAACCATTTAATTTGGTGGTTTTGTCGGACATGATCAACCCCAAATCTGTTAACGTAGTGTTGACTCCACCTCCTCCGTGTGCGCATCCTTATCACATTTTGGTATGGAAGACGCAACGAATCTTTTCAGAAGCGCTTTTTCACACCTGGAAAAATTAGATTTTGCTAACGTCGCATAAGGAGGAATAATTCCTTTGGAACCCCTTTCACATTAGGTTCAATCAGGCCTTCGTGTGTCGGCCCAAGGAATCTAATTTAAAGCGCTCTTTCACATTTAAATAGATTTTGGTGACGAGGCATGAGATTCTTTTCTTATAGCCCTCTTCACATTAGTGTACAGTTCATTTTGGTGACGTGGAGTTAGAAAATGCAAAACGGCGCTCTCTTTCCGACTGAAGGAAGTTTCCAAACAATATGGTGGTAGGCTGGTAGCCAACCTAGATGTCATTGACATCAGCATGTACTTTATTGACCACAAGGAAGATGCTTTGCAGTTCAGCATGGCCGTAGACTATTGGTACATAATGAATCATGGCAAAGATACTTCTCGATGAGCGGGGAACTTCACCCCTTCGCGGGAAATCTTGACTTCGTCCGAAATTACTAAGGAGCGCAACCTCGACGAAGTAGTCTTTTTGTTTCCCCAAGGACATTGTTCGTTGAAACAAGTCAAGAATTGGAACGAAGAGGCGGCTTATAGCAAAGGTCAATTTTTTTTTTTTCCGCGGAAAAAAGCATACTATTGATATTCAAATCTTGAATCAAATAGTACATGATGATTATGATTCTACTAGCTATAGATCGCCTCCCTCTAAAGTGATCAGCACATTAAATATGATATACATATTGAGCCAAAAACAGACCAGTGATCCTTGGCGAAGCATAAATATTCATTACAGTATCAGTATCCAAGAAACAAAAGATCCAAAATCAATATTAACTAGATCATCCTAAACTAGAGTCGACACACTGATCCTCTAAGATTTCCTCCCAAACTATGTAATCCTCATCACCATCCAATCCTGTTTAGAGAGAAAATCAGCCTGTACATTATGCTCTCGATAAATGTGCTCCAAAGCCACCTGTCCCAGCTTCTGTAATTCCTCCTTCACCCTATCACACCAGCAGGACAACTGTAGTACCTTTAGATCATACTCCCCCAAAGCCCACTTTATAGTCACACGAGAGTCGCCATATATCTTCACATTCGACAACCCAAAACAATTGGCCGCCTTCGCCACACACCAAAGGGCCAAAAGTTCCGCTTTCATATTAGAACCCCTTCCACATTTCATCTTCAAAGTAAAATAATGCTCCTTATTGAGATAGATAATGCCCCCAGTACCACATTCTCCCCAAACAGCAGCACCATCAAAAAACAGTGTTGGAAGTGTAATCTCCAAATTAAATGACCCAATATTCCTGTAACCCTTGGACTTTTCCCCCACTGGAACATTTGAATAATAGCTGATAACAGACCTCGACAAGTGATGCAGCTGAGGTCTAGTGTCTTCGAATAAAGCCTTATTTATGGCTCCCCAAATCACCCAGCAAATATAGATCGGGAGATTCTGATGATCCTTGCACTTCGATCTCCACAGCTTCGGAGAAGTAACAATGTTTGCTCCACCCCCTGGGCAGGGTCAATCGATGATCAAGCAAAGGTCAATTTTAAGTTGAACTACGAGAGATAGAAGGTATTTAAAAGCACACCCAACCAATTTTGGTTTAGTTGATGACGTGGCAGTTGAAGTTATGTAACTTCGATTTTGCAAAAACCATAAAACAATTTGGTTATCTACAATTTGATGGGTAAATCGCCGTCTTAATTCTAATTTTAACTGTGATTTTTGTCATAGTTTAGTTGTCTCCTTTTGTTAGGTAAACTTGTCTAGGACATGGTTTTTTGGGTCCATGGTAATGGTCCATTGTATTGCTTGTGAATTGAAGCATATTCAAATATTTTAAAGATAAACATTCTTTATCATTATGTGTGTGCTTGGTTTAATCATTATGTTATTGTTTATTATATTTTTGTAAACTTTTTATTTTTGTATTATATGAGGCAATATATGAGAATTCAATGTTTCATATAGTTATTATAAATGCTATTTAAAAACAAAATCAATTATTAATTATTATGACAGGTAAAATTAAGATTTAAACGTAAAATGAAAGGCAATGTTTTCTAAAGGTTTTAAGTTGTGGACTACTTCACTTTTTGGATCATTTTTTTCTCCAAATCCAATTGGAATAATTGGGATTTCATATATAAGTTGTTAATATTCCGCAATGCAAGTGTAATGGAGGTATTAGAGGGGGTTGAATATTTTTCTATAAACAAAAATGGAAGTTGAACAATAAAAAATAAGCTTTGACTAAATACTAAATCATCAAATTCCAGTTATAATCATCGAAAAAGTCCAAACATAGAACGTTTGGACAATGCCCCTTAAAATAACTAAGGAATCCCTTGCCAACATATTAACAATTGGTGTCATTACTAAACAATGTTGTGCCCACCAATGATTAAGTGGTAAACCACCTAGTATTCCAAAGAGAAGCCCAACAAAATATTAGTGAACACATCGTCGAGTGGTACAACAACATGGGCCTACTTATAATTGCGATGTTGTCAGCTTCAACTTAAGATTCAACTAATGTTCTATCCCCCTTGTGCCTCCTAGCCGCGTATTGTACAATTGCGGCAAGCAAAAAGCAACTTGTTACCACTACATATGTTGTCAATATCATTGAAGATGAGGTAGATGATCTCTCCTCTTGGAATAGTGGTGCTCTTATAGAGATGGAGATTCATGAGACTATTGGTCCAAGTCACATCTTTGAAGAGGGGAAGGAAGTTGTGAAACCCCCTACCACTTCCAATGACCAACCAAAAGACTTTGTTCCCACAACCTTTGGTCCTACACAACAAATTGTTCTCAATTTCGACATAGGAAAGGAAATGACTCAGAGTGGAAGAAGGATATAAACAAACCACCAGCAATCGCTTCATCAAATTATCTAAACGATGGTGAAGATGCCCAATAAATACAAGACATAGGACAAGTTTCTTCTTGTCCTAGGAATCCTTTAGACAAGCCCATTGATGTATCCTTCTCTCAGGACCCTTCACATTGTAGCACCCTCGCCATTGGAAAAACATTATGTTGTTGTTGCTTATTTGAGTGGAACCTGAGTACAACCAAGAGTTACTTGATTTTGTTGCCTTAATTTTTCTTAAACATAATGGGGCATCGTTGAGAGATTAGGGGCTGCTACAATGTCACAACATCAAGAGGTTCAAATTATTTCCCACTCCACTAACCACTTTGATATATGCATTTCCCATATGAACCTAATAGTGTCATTCCATTCACACACCTCTGCACCCACTGATACCCATCAAGTCCCTTCTTATGAATTGCTTTAGAGATTCTAAGCAATATGGGAAGAAATCAAACGCCATATATTGCACACAGAACAATATAACTTGGACATTTGCAACAAGGGAAGAAACAAATTCAATTTCAATTGGTAAAATCATTACAAGAATGGACACCTTATGTCATGACAAACATACCCTTCTAGACAAATTCAATGCAATTCATCAACAATTTACCAACATGTCCTATAGTCCAAGCAAAGGATTTTGAACTTGAAGACATGGCTGGAGACAAACCACCTTCTACCCATGTTGTGAAGTTCCACAATTCTTTAGTTCATCTTCGGGAGAAAAGGAGAGATCTCGAGTTGGAGTTGGAGTAAGAACATCATCATGGGGATTACAATACATGCGGATTAATGGCACAACTTGACCCCTTAACTATTTAGATGGAACAATGTAAAGATGCAACACAACTTCAAGTTATGGCATAAAAAACATCAATAATATACTCTATTATTCAAAATCGATGAGCAGATGCATCAGTTACAATAACACATAGACCTTGTCATCAATCCAATACAATGGACCAAATTCCACACAAAGATTCAAAAGGAAAATGAATCACTAGATTCATTGTTTTGGGCATCTAAATTACTGCAAGCACAAATTTGCTAGCTTTGACATATTGCGACACAATGATATCAAGTAATGCAAGACTCCATGTAATCGCTAATCTAGATTAGATTGGTATTGTGCACCAAACATGACAAACCAAGCCAAATTAGGACCAAGAATGATCTTTTGTTGTCAAAGCATAGTTGCTTCTATGAGAATAGTGACCTAAACTGCAGTGAACGTATCCGTTCACTAAGTTAACCGTGTCCGGTTAAGGGTTAAGAAGCGAGACCGTCTTCCATATTCGAGATAAATGATAATAATATATTGGTTGATGATGATAAAGTTACAATAAGCTCGCCTTTATAGGGCTTGAGCAAGAATAGCGAAGGGTTACACCATTTCGCTTATTAACCTAATAATCTATTTAATATATAAATAATAATAATAATTAAATATTCACAGCATTGCCTTCCCCTTTTGGAAAGCTTTGTCCTCAAAGCTTGAGTATTTTCCTAATGTCATCCTTCATTTAGATTCAGTGTCAGTATTAGAATCGGACGCAATTTCTTGTGTAGAGACTTGCACTTCCTTTCCATTGATGATTTTGCACTGTATTGTCTGATTGTTCCTACATTTATGGCCTGGGATCCAATCATCACTGCATCGACGACATATGATTGAGGTTTGTGGCATTGATGACCGGGTGACCAAGTATCTGCACAGTACCTACATTGTGTCTCTTTTTCTTGTCGATAATGGTTGTCACCTCTTGTTTTTATTCCTTCCAATTTGTGTTCTGCGGCTTTTGCTTTATGTCTTGCTACCTCTACATTAGGTATGTCATGTAACTTTAACTCTTTTTGGAGGTATGGTTTAAGACCCCCTAAATAGGTTTCGAGTCTTTGTTTGTCAAACAACCCAAATACTCGTGTCGATAAGGATTCCCACTGATGTGTGAATTCCTCAACGCTTCCAACCTGCTGTAATCTGGTAAGTTTACTGAAAAATTCATCTTCTTTGATACCTTGAAACCTATTAAAAAAATCATTTTTGAACAAGTTCCAGGTGTAGGCAAAATTGTCTCTCTTCCACCATAAGTACCAATTATAGGCGTACCCTTCCATATGCATTGACGCATATTTCACCTTCTCCTCGTCAGATTGAATATTGTAAATGCCGAAGTATTCTCTTGCTTTGTTTAGCTAAGCAACGCATTGGTCTTCACTTCCATTGTATTTCGACAACTCTATTTTTGCTTTAGGTGGGTACACTATGTAAGGGTGATATTGATTCCCTTTTGCTTTATGGTTTGATGGTGGATCGGAACTACTGGACGATGTAAGTGACATATTTGAACTGCTTCGTTGTTGGCGGTGATTTTTATTTTTTTTATTCTCTACTATCTTACTGATATCTTCTATTTGGCTGTTTAGTCGTGCCTCCATATCTGGTAGTACTTTTGTTTCTATCTCTTGCTTAAGCGTCGCATTGTTAATCTTTATTTCTTTTTGCAATTCTTCTTGATTCTTGGCAAGTGCTTCCTGTGTGAAAATATGAAATGAGGCATCTAGCATGTCTGGACTGCTGATTTGGTCTGTCTTGGGCGTTAGTCTTTGTAACACCTCCATTAATGTATTATGGTTCTGCGTCATGGTGCTCAAGTTCTGGGTTATGGTGTTTATGTTTTGAGTCATAACACTCATTTTGTCATCCAAGTCTTTTTTTTTTTTCGTTCAGAGTGTCAAATGTTTCACTCAACCTTCTTTCTAGTACCAAAACAACTTCATCTTTGATTTCTTTTTTAAGCACGACATTGTTATTTTTAATCTCTTCCTTTAAATCTTCTTGAAACACTTTCTCAAGTTTGTCCATTCTGGAGTTTAGACCTTCGACAATTTTTAAATCTCTAATTTGTTCTTTTTCTAATTTTTCTAGTCAGTCTCGTAACTCGGCCATGATTCTTGACCTGGTGTGGGGAGGTAAATATTTGGAATCAATCTTGGAGTAAGGATAAGAGTTAGGGTTAGGAATAAATAACACATTAAATATTATTAAATTATAATAATAATTTATTATATATATTAAAAATAATAATACAATAATAATTATTTAAATTATAATAATAATTTATTATGTATATAAAAAATATAATAATAAAAAATTTATTATTATTTTTTTTTTATATTAACTTTTTTTTGTTTGATTGGTGCAGGTCGTTGGAAATGGAACCTGCGTTGGAGATGGAGCGGATGGGTGGCGGTTGGGTGGGAGGCAGAGTATGCAGAGGGCGCGGGTGAATTTGGAACAAGGTGCTGGAGCAGGTGGGAGGGCGCAACAGTAGGGGAGGCGGGAGCGGAAGGAGAGAGAAGCACGGGGGAGGCGCGCGCTGGGTGAGGATATGGGGCAAGTGAGAAGCGAAGGATTGAGAAGGATAAAGGTGAATTAGCGTGGGCGCGGAATGGCAGAGGGAAGGTGCTGCGTGGACGGAGCAGGCATGGAGGATGGAGGGATGCGGGGTAGTATGGATGGAGGCAGGGAAGTATGGTGCAGTGTTTGGTGCAGATGAAAAGCATGGGGAAGAAAGAGCGGGTGGACGTGAAGGATGAAGGGTTAGTGTGGAGCAGCGAAGATGATGGGAAACAAATGATGAGGAGAAGAGGAAGTTTCGTGGAGCAGTGAAGATGATGGGCAACGAATGGAGTGGGAGGGAAGGTGATGGATATTGGAGGAGTGAGCAGCACGTTGCGGTGATGGGAGAAGGATGTTGAGGGAAGGCGCAGCAAGAGGAGGGTGCGCAGGGTGTACTAGGGGGGAAATGAGTATTAGTGGGGGGAGGTGGAGATGTAGCGCAGAGGGAGCAACGATCGATGGGAAGTAGAGCAGAAGTGCATGAGGGAATGACGAATGGGAAGTAGAGGTGGGCGATGGGTGGATATGAAGAGAGATGGAGAAGGTGCGTGGGGTATGAGATGAAGAGAACGCTGGATGAGGAATTCTAGAGTGCAACGAATGGAATGAAGAAAGAATGAGGATATGTGAGCCGAAACCGAGCTCAATAGTAGGAGTCATCGAATCTGAGCTCAGGTCGAAGTAGGAGGATCCAAATCCGAGCTCAAGTCGAAGGAGCCGAATCCGAGCTCTGATACCAAATGCAGTGAACGTATCCGTTCACTAAGTTAATCGTGTCCGGTTAAGGGTTAAGAAGCGAGACCGTCTTCCATATTTGAGATAAATGATAATAATATATTGATTGATGATGATAAAGTTACAATAAGCTCACCTTTATAGGGATTGAGCAAGAATAGCGAAGGGTTACACCATTTCGCTTATTAACCTAATAATCTATTTAATATATAAATAATAATAATAATTAAATATTCACAGCATAAACTTGAGGCCTTTGAAGTTTAAATACTCCAAGTTCGATGCACTACAAGTTGAATTGGAGTTAACCCCCATATTTGAAGGGTAGAAGTAAAGTGCAAGTGTAGAGTGAGCAAGGAGGAAAGCCAATATTTACTCGAGGGAAAGTCAGTAGCTATGGTTGAGCCTTGTTGGTCTCTCATTTTGGGTTAATGTAGTGGTAGCGTTTTGTCAACAGAGTGGTGGTAGGCAGTGAAGATCAAGGAAATGTACAACACATGTTTTGAGGATTTTGAGGTCACACTACAAGGGCACTACAACAAAAGTTATTATATTTTGGGCAACAAGATTTCCTAAACCAAGAAGAAGAATTGATGGAAATATACTAAATGTTCCCTTCACATGTCAAGAGAGATTTGGTATATAAGAGAAATGTCCACCATTGGTAACTAGTAGGCGAGCAGTTGTTGATTTATGACTGACCTAGAGAAGACATATGGCTATAAATTGTATATTCTAAGCCATAGATGCAAGTTGTTGACATTGTGTAAGTAGTATCATTAGTGTTTTCAGTGGTTACTATTAACTTAGGTTTTTTAGAATCTCTAGACCATGTTATTCCTATTCTATATATTGTCTTGCATATTATGTTGTTGTGTTCATATTTATCTTAGAGCCATGTATTTGGTTTATGGACTTTGACGGAGTGGCACATCTTTAAAATTGATCTTATGTGTCTTTTTGATGTGGATGATGTTTATTTCTGGTTAGGTATATCTTTGGTTGTGATGAATGAGCTTGCCTAGATTTGATAGTTTGTGTTCTTCAAAGATATGGTAGTTGAGGTGGGGATAATTGAATATTTGTTAGAGTAGTTTTAGTTACATACTTGGTTATGTTACATGGCCTCACATTATCCTAAGGTTCCTTCAATGTGTCTCGGTTGAGACCTTCCTTGTAACAAGGGATTTATATGCCAACACTAGATATTATAATGCCTATGTTGGACACTCAAATGGACCTCCGTCTACATTTCGAGTCACAACACTTCCTAAAAATTTGAACCTTCTTATGCAACACTATGTCAAGGAGTTGTTTGGTCTAAGTGTCTAGCTTTAAGTCTCCAATTACTATAAATGCATGGTATTGAGTTTTCCCATGCTCGAGCATGCTTTCTCAAATAGCTTCAAATTATCAACATTCATTATCATTTAGATCTTCATTTATATTGGTAGTCCAACATGAAATCATATCTTCCAATCTATTATGGGCTTTGTTGAAGCTTCAACTAGCTCATGTCTGTAAAATTGGGAACACCCTAAAATATTTTAAATAAACCTTGTAAGTGATTATAAATGCATGGTCTTGAGTTTTCCCATCCTTGAGCATGCTTTCTCAAATAGCTTCAAATTATCAACATTCATTATCATTTAGATCTTCATTTACATTGACATTTCAACATGAAATCATATCTTCCACTATATTATGGGATTTGTTGAGCTAGTTAAGTCTTTAAAATTGGAACCCCTTAATTTTTTTAAATAAACCTTGTAAGTGGATTGTATTGTTCATTTGATATATGATTTACAACTATAAATTGATTTTGTACATTTGATGTAGATTTACAAAGATAAATTTATTGATGAAATGTTTGAACAAAGATATGCTTAACTATTATGCTTAAGGATGCAATGTTGTTGACTTTGCATCACACTAAACCATGGGTTTGTTTTGTCAGATTTTGCATTCCCTTAATTTAATCTATCGTGTAATAGTCATTGCATCAAACTGATTCAATTCGATTAATATTGTTTTAAGTAAATTGATGTTCATGAATGTTACGGACGCAATCCTATCATAAGTTTGCCTTTGACATAACATATCCATTGAGTACACAAACTATTGGTACGTTACATATGTGAGACAAGTGCATTGGTGCATGAATATAGCAAATGCCTATTAAGATGAGGTGTCTCCAAAAGATACACAAATCAAAGACACGCAAATAAAAGAATATGGATATATCATAGTGACGTCAAGTGGCATTTGGCATTGAAATGAGGCATTTGAAGAATCCTCGGGTTTGCTTACCAAGATTGAGGGATTCTAATTCTGATAAGGTGCGAAAGTGTTTTGCTTAGATGTGACATAAAGTGGATTTGTGAGATGCAAAGGGTGATACTACGGAGTTTTAGGAGCCTACCTTATTAATGTTGTGATGCATTTAACAAAATTAGAGTTACGAGGTGGTAATGTTCTTGGCATTGTTAATAACTCTTGTGAAATTGTAAACCAATAATACAGAAAGGAAAAAAAAAAAAAAAAAACTAATATTTATGATTGAACATCATGACTTTTGTTCATAGCTAAATAATGCCAAGACTTCTTGGTCTTTACATGACCATGTGTATTTCACAACATTTACAACAATAATTTACAAAGTTCAAATACTATAATCTTGATTAATCTTCTTATGGACGGACAAAAGAACATTACATTACCGGTTCACAAAATTTTTGGATCGAAGTTACTATATAAATAGGTATAAAAATAATAATGAATAAAAAATGGTAAATGGTGATGTATGGATAATTGTAGAAGTAATATAGTAGTTAAGATTGTAAGATAAGTTGATAAATAATAAGTAAGGGGCTACACGATGTGAGATTGTAATATAGAAAGGTGAATGCAATTTTTTTTGTTTTTGTTTTTGTTTTTGTTTTATATATGATCGAACATACTACTTAAGTGGAGATGACAATTATACAGAAGAACATGAGCTCAATAGTGGATCCGATGAACCAATGTTGTGAGAGACTTAAAACTAGTAAAAACTGCAAGTGTACAGACTCGAGATTGGCTTACTGTTGTATTTTTTTTGGGGGGGGGATGTTGAAGGAGGTGCATCATTACAGTCAACTTTCATACCTCTTTTATATGCTAGTTTTGGTATAGTACACTAGTTTTACTATAAGGGGAAGGCATAATTAACAACAATTGCTTAGCCTATTATAGGGTGAATTGTAAGGGCTCAACCACTACAACAAAGACACATCTACTTTGGAGGCCAGATGTGCAACATGTGCATTCATATTTTAGGAAGACATAGGTTTATTAAATGAGGAAAGATTGACAATACAAAGGGTTGGATTCAAAAGGATTTGATCTTTGTTATTGAGATTTAAGTTATGTTTTACTTGTACTAACCCCCCCTTTTTTTCCTACATGGTAAATTATCTAGTTGTATGAAGTTCCAAAATGCAAAGAAGCATTTGGAAGACAAGCTCTTGATATTAGTCCCTTTCTTTCCTACATGGTAAATTATCTATTTTTATTGCTCAGGAGATAAATATAGAGGGGTGAGCTATACACATAATCGGTGTATTGTTACTCACTCGAAAGTACCAAATTGCAAATGGCTATGGCTCATAGGCACCTTCATTGTTTTTGGACATGTTCCTTGAATCCTTCGTCCACCAATATTCAAGTAAGTTGCCATCTTCAAGCTCTCATTGTTACTACTAACCTCTACCTTCTTTCTCCTCCTCTCTTTCCCCCAAGGATGAAGAATGTCCTTCTCTCTCCCAACCTTCAATTTTTATTTGGCTAGCCTTGGAATGTGAACCATCACAATGGTTTGCTTCAACATCCAATGAAAAATTGGACTTTCTCACTTTGCCAAAAATAATTAATGTTCAACAAATTATTTCAAGAGAGGTTTTTTTAATGAGGATTCAATTCAGATCAGTATCCCTAAGGGATTATGCCACATAACCCCTCATTATTACATTATCTGATAAAAAATACCAAGTCCATTATTTATGGCTACATTATATTAATTATTCCCCTTTAAGTACACATTACATAACATATCCCCCCTGGGTACCTCCCTATCAATTTTTGGTAGCTCGGGGGTACTTCTACATTGGCAGTGCCTAGCATGCAGAAGTGATCAAACAAATGTCTCTCTATAGTGACATAAATTTATAAAGTGATCTTATAAAGTTAAATGAGGTACTTTTATTATTTAACGAATAAAAGCGACTTTTATAAAGTTTGGAGATTTAAGTGATCTCAACCTGAGATTAAGTCATGTCCATTGATCTTGTGAAGGAAAGATTTAATCTTGGCCATTGAAAAATTTGGTTAGGGTAGTTATTCATTAATGGAGAATAAAAGGAGATATTAGAGAGAGATGAGGCACATTAGAGAGAAAAGAAATTCCGAGAGCTAAAAGTTGAAGAGGGAAGCAAGAGGAAGGAAGGGTGCATTTCCCAAGACAAGTTGTGGGCATGCATTCCAAGAGATTTCAACATTTATGGAAGACTATACAACAAGAAATATGAAAGACATACATAAAATTTGAAGGATGTACTTCAACATTTAATGCACACAAATTATTTCTAGAGATTGGCATGATTTTCAAGACTACATTTATTATTGGTAGGATGAACAGTTTAGTCTTGTAGTGTACAACATATCTGGGCATTGTTTTCAAGGAGAAAGGATAGAAAAATACATGTGGTATAGGATTTACACATTGCTGGGCATGGAAATCAATGCTGGACGTTTTTCGAGGAAAGTACAATCTTTTAATGTTGTTGTTTTTTGTTGTTGTAAATTTATAAATTTTCTAAAAATTCTATCTCTCGATTGCCTTTCCCTTCGGGGATTTTCGAGGGGATTTTCCCAAGATCTTGGTGTCAAACGCGTGATTAAATGTTTGTCTACTGTTCATTATTCCACTGCAATTTTTTTATTTATTTTTAGTCATTTGTATTTGTGCTCATAATTTTCGGTTGAATGCTTTTGGATAAAATGCATTATTGGTGAATAATTACTGGAGTTTGAAATCAATGTTTTGACTAAGTGTTTGATGGAATTTCAACATGGTATCAGAGCAAAGGATTTGAAGTTCAGTGGATAGATTTTGGCACAAGGATATTGTAGGGATTGCACCGGTTTTGCTTGGAAGAAGGAAGGCAAATCTTGTTTCTAGTTGAGCAGGTCATATGGTGATAGGTTTGAGGTATGAGGATAGATTGAAGGGGCCTGGAAATTTAGTCCATGGAAGGAAAATATTTCTTTGTTTTTGGAGGAGTAGAAGTTGTGGAACATAATTGAAAAATTTATCACTATTCCTATATATGCAACACTGTTGGATGAATACACTAAAAATAATGTTAAATCCAAGAGGATAATCCTTGATTCCATTAAAGACGATATCATTCCTTAGGTAACTGAAAAAAAGAATGCCTACGAGATGTAGGAACCTTTAACCAAGCTATACCAGAGTGGAATTGAAAACAAAAAGATGATGTTGAGAGAAAAACTAAGAAATGCCAAGATGACCAAAACTGATACAGTCGCATCATATCTTACCAAGTTGACACAGATTCGTGATCAACTAGGTGTTGTCGGAGAAAATGTGGATGGGGAAGAACTAGTCAGAACTACCTTGAATGATTTTTCAAAACCGCCGGATACATTTGTTTAGTGTATTGTTGTTAGGGAACATCTTCTTGATTGGGAGATACTTTGGGATGAATTTATCTAGGAGGAAACTTGGAAGAAATCTCTTCAAAAAATTTAGTATAAGGGTGATGAGGATGAGGAAAATGTGGCCCTTTCAACAAAGGGAAAGAACAATTCCATGAAAGGTTCTACAAGTGAAACCAATTCAAAGGGTGAACAAGAGAAGGACATGAGAAAAGTGAGATGCTTTGCATGTCATGATTTTGGACACTATGCGGGACAATGTATTAACAAGAAGAAGGACAAGAAAGAGGCACAAACAACAACATCATCTGAGTTTGGATATTTTGTTGAGAAATTTGAGGAGTTTTCTGTGGTTGCTTGTATTTCAGGTAGTGATAGTGCATATTTTGAGGACATTGGAGCATGGATTGTGGATAGTGGATAATATCTCTATATAATGGGGATGAGGTCGATGTTCCTTATTGTTTCAGAGACAGATTCAAACTATTGTGTAGATAATGGAGTTGATACCATACACGTAGTGAAGGGGTTTGGATCTGTCAGATTCCAGCAAGAGTCAAGAGGTTCCCTGGAGGTGGCAGAGGTATTGTTAGTTCCAAACATGAAGGTTAATCTGATCTCTTTTCATCTTTGGAGGATGATGGATATGGAGTTTTGTTCCTATATAGTCACGTGCTTATCTATCTAGTAGGAGCTACTGCAGATGCAGTAATGTTGCTTGGTGTCCAAGGAAGCAGGATGTATAGGGTGCAGGGATAGCCTTTGTATGATGATCCCAGGTGGATCTCGGTTTTAGGGCATGTAATAGGACAAGCTTCCAAATTAGAGGAAGCAACTACAAAATACGTTGTGATGGGATTGGAGATAGATCCAGGTGGCGGAGGTGCCAAAAGTAACTCCCTTTATAAGAGGGAGTGTTATTTTTAGTATCTCGCCTAACATGCAAAAGTGAATTGAGGAAATGTCTCTCTCTAGTGACTTGAATTTATAAAGTGATTTTATAAATTTTCCATAAAATAAGTGATGTACTTTTAATGAATAAAAGTTTTATAAAGTTTGTATACTTAAACTTGATTTAAATGATCTCAACTTGAGATTAAGTCACATCCATTGATATTGTGAAGGGAATATTTAATCTTGGCCATTGAGAAATTTTGTTAAGGTAGTTATTCATTAATGGAGAATAAAAGGAGAGATTAGAGAGAGATGAGGCACATTAGGCAGAAAATAAATTTGGGGAGCTAAAAGGAGAATAGGACAACAAGAGGAAGGATGGGTGCATTTCCCAAGACAAATTGTGGGCATGTATTTCGAGAGATTTCAACATTAAAGGAAGATTGAACAATAAGAAATATGAAGGTCGTACACATCATATTTGAAGGTTGTACTTCAACATTCAATGCACATAAATTATTTCCAAATATTCGCATGAATTTCAAGACTACATTTATTGTTGATAGACCGTAAAGTTCAATCATGTACCAGACAGTCAATTTGGGCACTATTTTCGAGGAGAAAGGACAATAAAGTATAGGCCATACGGGCTCTACTGGGTATGAAAATCAATGCTTGGCACATTTTTTCAAGCAAAGTACAGTCATTTAATGTTGTTTTTTGCAGTTGTAAATTCAAAAATTTCTTACGTGAGCATTTAATAATATTTCTATCTCTCTAATGGTTTTCCCTTCGGGGTTTTTCCAGGGGATTTTCCCAAAATATTGGTGTCAAATGTGTGATTAAATGTTTGTCTAGTGTTCATTATTCCGCTGCAATTTTTTTTATTCTTAGTCATTTGTATAAATCCGCTCATAATTTCTAGTTGAATGCTTTTGGATTAAATGCACTATTGGTGAATAATTATTGGAGGTTGAAATCAATGTTTTGACTAAGTATTTGATGTTCAATTTCAACACTCCGTAGGTACCCCATATTATCCCCCTCTAGATATATTACAGGAGTTAAGCATGGTTATCCCTTATTTCCTGTCGTTTTTGGCATATGTATTGAGAAGTTAGAGGACTGTTTGGAAGAAGCAAGGTTTATTAACATGCCTTTATAGATGGTATATTCACCATTCTTCTTCTTTACACTAAATTTATTATTCTTATGGTGAGGATTCCCTATGATCTCGACAAGCAACTAAAAATTCTCAAGGATTTTTTCTCTAGCACGAGCATGACTGTTAACACTAACAAAACAAAGATTAGGTAATCAAATCCAAAAATACCACTTATGCTAATTTGGTGTATAACAACAACTTGGAGTAAGCAACTTCATACAAATATCTTGAAATCTATCTTCATAACAAACTTTAATATATCATTGAGAAAAAAGATAAATGGAGGGTGAAACGCTTATTATGGACTTGTAAAATATTGCAAGGAAACAAACCTTTGGCTCTAATATAAGAAGAAACTCATTTTTGAGATCTTTGTCACTCATATTATCTTATAAATTATAGTCTCAAAATTAAAGGCAATACATCATGTATCCTATCTTCCTCATAGAATCAAGTTTTCCCTATTGAGAACATGGCTATGACTAGGTACCTAATGTAAAAGAACAAGATAAGCGTGGAAGATAAGAGGCGTCCTAAGATAAGGAATATTCAACTTTGCAAAGTAATGATAATATTAAAAATAGTATTACATCTAAATTTAAGGATTTGGAGGATAAGGGAAAACTAAGATTACTATAAGGAAGTGATCAATCCTATTATAAAACATATATATGTATATGTGTGTGTGTGTTTTAACTTGCCTAAAGAAGAAAATCAAAATTACTAAAATTAAAACAAATTCTAATGAGCTCCACTAAGCATTAAAAAATTCCTATTTAACCCAATGAGTGGAAAGAATTTATCCGTGAGATGTAGAACACTCGGTGGTGATGATTAAGACACCCCTAAGCGGAAAGGTCATGGGTTCGAAATCTAACCATGCTAAGGGTTGGTCCCACACTTGCCAAAAAAAAAAGAATGAGTCCAAAGAAATTACCAATCTTTCAACTCACCAAACTATGAGGATTTAAAAATGTTTATTTTAAAACTCATATATAATGGTAAAAACTTTGAACTTCTCCTCTTTGTATGCATATGAATAATCAAAGCGTTGAGCTTTCAATGAAATATCAAAAGCCCTACAACTATACTATTTTCAACAAGCCAACAGCCAGCACTATTATGTTATGTGTGAAGATCTAGAGCCCGCTTCAAGGGTGGAATGCTGAAAACCATTTTGTTTATGGCCAATATAACTATAATATAGATGCTACGATTAATCTTAGTTTCAACATGCTAATACAAGTAGCCAATTGAAAATTGTTCTAAATAACGCAGTGTCGTTAATATTATTGTGGATGTTTGTTATTTAACTTATGACAAAAGAGCTGATGCCAGGGTTTGCAATGCGGATAACAAACATATTTGTAAACAAAGCATTATTTGTAAGAAACCACATAAGTCAAAATACTTCCAAACAAATGTAGAAGCGAAACTTTCATTTCAAGAAAAAATTACAGTCGACCTAACTTAAGAAACCACATAAGTCAGAATATTTCCAAACAAATTTAGAAAGGAAACTTTCATTTCAAGAAAAAATTACACTCGACCTAACTTATAAAATATTATAGTAGTTGGATATTCCATAAATGTATATTCCACAATACTACAAAATTTTGGCATCCCGTTCCTCCTGCCCAATTGTCCAGTCACAACCAACACATTCTTAGCCGAATGAGTTATGGAAATCAAACATTAATTTCTATGAACTTCATACATATTAATTTCTATGAACTTCATCTTCACAGTAATCATACAAACAAATTAAGTCACATTCGAAGATAATGCTCAATATGAAGTATATACAAAGTATGCTGCAGACTATATCTGTGCGCAGGATCTTCTTAAAGATGTTTATAAATCTCCAAGCGGGCTGTGTGGTTCAACGATTGTGTTCAGACTTGGCTTCCATGGCGACAAGGCCGACTGCCGAGTGGCACATTGGATTATACAAGGCACTGCTACACTTTCCATAAGGAGTAGGTTATTGGCTGCAAGAAATGAACTGAGCTCTTCTTCTTTGACTCGAAGCTTCACACGCACGATCGATCCGTGAGTGGAGTGGGAAGAAGAAACAATCCTGACGCCGCCTCTTATATTGATCTTATCAATTGCATCATTTGTGGCTGTAGCTGTGCCTGCATAAGACGGTGACTGTAACCTGGTACTGGCGCCTGGCCAGATGCTATATTGATCAGAAGAAGCTCTTGCAAATGACCGTCTCTTGCCATTGTTATTGTAATTGATAGCTTGATGAAATGGGAGAGGAATGAGATAATAGAGATGACCAGCTACAAGCCCTGCCCTTTCTGGAAGAGGTCGACCAAAGGCGGCGGTCTCAAATATCCCATGATTTGGATAATCGATGAGTATTTCCTTCACAGAAAGAGGACTCCGCAGCTTCATCACCGTTCCGTCGGCCTTCATTATCTTAATCCGTCGAGCATGACGGTGGAAGAGTCCTCGCAGTAGCATGTACACGTTAACCATTCTGCTCTGTATTGTAATCTAATCTCTGGTATCCTATTCTTCGTATGCATTTTGTGTTTATATAGACGAGTTAGAGGAGTAGGAATTAGGTGAGCAGGTAAAGGTTAATTTGAGTTTAATGCTATCGCTGTAGCACCGAACGCAGAATCAACACTCTGCTTTACAATCAGATTTGTACCGAGCCAACTTTTTATAAATGTGAGTTGTATTGTTGTTGGAATTTATGGAATTATCCACATGATCAACGCCAAATGTTTTGACGTTGTTGTCGACTCGTCCTCCATTTTGCGCATCCTTATCACAGTTTGGTATCGAAGACGCGGAGAATCTTTTCCCGAAGCGCACTTTCACACTAGGATCAATTAGGTTTTGCCAAAGTGGCACGAGGAATCTTATCTTGGAGCCCTTTTCAAATTAGAATAAATCAAGTTTTCTCACATTAGATTTTGGTGACGTGGGATGAGAATATTTTCTCATAGCCCTTTCCCACATTAGGGTACAATAGTCTTTGTTGACCTGGAGGATGGGCAAAATTGGCCACATATGTACTTCATTGAGCACTATGAAGACGCTTTGGAGCAATGTTGCTACATCATGCCACATATGCTACTCGAGGATAACCGGAGGCATCTAAAAACACACTCGACCAATTTTAGTTTAGTTGATGACATCACTTCATTTGATGTCTTTGAGCCCCCTAAGATACCCATGATTTTGCAAATTCGAGATGACATTATTTTACTTAATAAAAAGAATTGATGGTAGAGTTTGATAACCTTGTCAACATGTCAAGAGGTGGTGTCATTACCCATGAGTGCTACACCCATTAGCGATTGAATGCCAAACCATCTAGTGTTCCAAATAGAAGGCCACTAAAATCTTTAGGAACACATTGGCCAATGGTACACCAACAAAGGCTTAATTTTATTATTGTGACTACTTCAACATGAGATTCAATTATTGTTCTAGTGCCCATGGGCCTCCTAGCGAGTTAGTGTGTAGTTGTGGCTAGCATAGAGCAACTTGCTACCATTCCATAGGTTATTAATATAATAGATGATGAAGAATATGATCGATCTCCTTGCGATATTGGTGCTTTGATGGAGATGGAGATCCATGAGATTATTAGTCTAAGTCACACGGTTAGAGAGGGGAAGGAAGTCATGAAACCCCTACCACTTCCATTGACCAACCCAAAGACTTTATTCCCACCACCACCATTCCTACATAGAAAAATCTTCTTGGCTTAGGTGTAGGAGAGTTAACAACTTAAAGTGGACAAAGGATATAGACAAGGCAATATCAATGGCTTCATCCAAGGATCCAAAGGATGATGGATATGACCAAGAAATGTAGGACATGACCCAAGTTTCTTCTCTTCCTAGGAATTTTGGACACATAAGTCTATTGATGCAACCTTCTCTTAGAGCCCTTCACATTGAAGGCTCACCCTCGCCATTGGTAGAACAAGATGTTATTGCTTCTCTCCACTCACTGAAATAAAATTTTGAGTATTACCAAGGGTTACTTAATGTTTTCCACCATAATATTTCTTAAGTATAGTTAGGGATAGCCAAGAAATTAGGGGCTACTACAATGTCACAACATCATAATTCAAGTTGTTTATGCACTTTTCCATCCCTCTTGCCCATATGAACCCAATAGTGTCATTCCACTCACATACCTCTACCTCTCTAATACCAAACAAGTCCCTCCTTATGATTTGTTGTTGAGATTTTCAGAAACAAGGGAAGAAATTGGCAAATGGTCATGATCTGATGCACCCAAAACAAAATAACTTTGACTTGTAGTAGGGAAGCAATGACTTCAAGTTTAGTGGGAGAGAACATTAAAATAATGGACACTTTATGTTGAAATAAACATACCCTTTGAGACAAACTTGATGTAGATCATTAGCAATTTATCCATATGTGGCCAATAGCCCAAGTGAAGGATTATGAACAGTCTTGAGGACATTGTTGGAGATGTACTCCCTTCTACCCATGCTACAAAGTTCTACATTTCTTTGGTTCATCTTTAGGATAAGAGGAGAGATTTCTGGTTGGAGTTGGAAAATAATGGTGTCATGGGGATTACAATATATGTTGGTGCAAAAGTAAATAAAACCAAGGTTATTGTGCAAGTGCCAACAAAAGGGCTTGTTGTCATCTAGTGTGCTGGCATATTCAATACCCCAAAGGAGAATCGTATGTTCATAAGTATTCATATAAAGTCACATAACCATCATAAAGAAAAGAACATAAACAATAGATAACATCCATAGCATTCATGATAAACACAGAAAATATGAGGTGTAATGTCCCCCATTTTGACCCTTGAAATATTTTGGGCTATAATGTAAATAATGTATGCATATTATGTATTGTTCCTAGCGTGGAGTTCAAGGCCAAGGCCCTGCTAGTGAACGCTGGATCTAGAAGAGGCAAGTATTTGATAATATGCTACCCATGTGCTTGTGAACCATGGTAATTGTAAATATGCATTTTAATATAAAAAGCCCACAACTAGCTATGTAATGCAAGAAGAGATGGGGGCATGATGTTACAAGGAAATTGAGAGGGAAAAATTCAAACCCTTGAGCCAATCAAGTCAAGCCAAGTGTCAATGAGAGAACCCACAAAACCCTCAACTACCCATGTTGACTTTTGTGCCCAATCATTTACTCTCCCAAGAGTTGGTTGAGGTAGTTAATGCCTTGGGGAATGGGGAGGTATGGCTGTCCAAATCCGAGTATGGGAAAGCCACCCTTCCTAGATTTTCGTGTTTGGCTTCTTGGGCAAGAAAAGAGCCACGAAATTTCCCCCAAGCCATTATTCAACCATCAGTCTTGCTCCCTCACGAGTTGAGAGCTACCTGGGTGTTTTTCTCCATGGTTTTGTTGTGTCTTTCTTTAATCTCCTAGTTGGGAAGGGCGTTTTTGTGTTGTGTAATAGTGGGGAAGAAAGGGAAATCGATTTGGGGACCATAGAGGCTGTTTTGACTCACTGATTGCTGGTATATCTATGGGAGAAATCATTTTATTCCTTATGGTCGATTTTCCCTCTCACAAATCCGTTTTTTGTGTGCCTACGTTTTGGGGAAAACCCTTGTCCATCTAGCTTCTAAGTCCCACTGCTGAAAGTGTGTTCCAGAGCCCATACCTGAGTTTGGTGTGCAAGAGAATGCTGGGGTTGAATTGGGTATCCATTGCTTTGGGTTGTATTGTGCTTGAGGGTTCCCTTTTCCTTGTAGATATCATGCCCAACTCGAGGGTGATCTCCGAGTGCTGAAAGAATACAGGCTGGGCAGAGACCTATGGTTGGAAGGAACATTGTAGCGACATAGCTAGTTGTTTGGGTCAATTGCACAACAAAGATAAGTATTTTCTATCTATGTGTTTTACCTATGCAGTGTTTAAATTAATGACTGTTATTGATATATTGAGTGCATATGAAAACATGTGTGTGGATGTGTTTATCTTTGCTGTGCATATTTGTTTGATTTACATCTGCACACATTTGTTTTTAACTGTATGCATCTAATGAGTTGGCTGAGTTTTATGAAAATCCCCATAGATTGGTAACATATTCCCCTCTTCGAATTGGGTCCAAGGGTGGGGACATTACATTTGGTATTAGAGTTGTTGGTTGCAGCATTGGGCCTTCATGGGCTACCTATCACAGTTGCAGAGGTAAGTATGCTTCATGCTCAGCACAGACCGTTAAGAAAGGTTTCAAAATTTCAAAAAATAAAAAATAAAATAAAATAATTTTTTTAAGTGTTTTGCCTAACTGTTTTGGTGAGTCTCGTGGAGTCAAGCCGACGTGTTTTGGCGAACCTCACTGATTTGCGCCGAAGTTGTCGGCTAGAATTGGCGAGTTTGCGCTGAAGTTGGCAGTGAAACTTGACGAGTTGCTCCGCAACGAACCGACAAAAAATCAATAAGTTTGCCGAAAAAGGAAGGAAAATTTCGGTGGAAAGTTATGAGTTTTGGGCCGAAATGGCGGAAAGAGTTGGCGAGTTTTTGCCGAAATGGTGGAAGGAGTTGGTGAGTTTTCGTCGAAACGACAGAAAAAGTTGCCGAGTTTTCGCCGAAACGGCGGAAGAAATTGGCGAGTTTTCACTGCAATGATGGAACGAACTGGCAAGTTTTTGCCGAAATGGTCGGCCAAAAATTTTTAAGTTCTCCAACTAGAAAAAATTGGCGAGTTGCTCCACAATGGGTCAGAAGGAAAAGTTAAGTTCCGACCGGAAGAACTCGGCGAGTTTCTCCGCAACAGTCGGAAGAGATGGGTGAGTTTCTCCACAACGGCGGAAGAACTCAACGAGTTGCTCTGTAATAGGTCAGAAAAGACAAATGAGTCCGCCGACCGATGAAACTCGGCGAGTTGGTTCGCAACAGGTCGGAGGAGAATTGCCAATTCCGCCAAAACAGAGAATTCCAGCTGTTTTCCATGGAGCTTTTTCAGGCACCAAATTGGAAAAAATGATCTTGAACTTATGCGCCAGAATGCGCGAATTCGAAGGATTTACAAAAAAAAAGAAAAAACAGGTCGAGGGCACAAGGGGGCAAGCCCCCTTGACCCCCGTCGTCCCCCTGAGACTTCGTCGATGCTGAGAAAGATTCTATGGGAGCAGTAAGGCAACGTTGATGAAAAAGAAAATTCCTCACCTTAAACTATTTATGTTTATAACATAAGAATTGCATGTTTGGAAAATAGCAAGAATGAATGTTAGACATGTATGTATATATGTATTGAATTTCTATTTGGTTTGAAGATCACAGCTAATGAATCCCTGTAATGCTTGGTAGGGAAGCCAAGAAAAGGATCAGCTATGATGTGGAGGAGGAACTCCATGTCATGATGGGGAATTGGAAAGGGAGAATTCCTTAACTCCTCTCTTACTATTGTTTTTGTATTTTACAAGTTTTATATGCATAAAAACTATGGCATAGGAACGTTGAAAATGCAAAGGATCATATAAACGAAGTAAATGTGCACTAGTTGGCACATTAATATATATTGCATAGTGCATAAGAAGGTGTTTATGCATGAGCATGATATTGCATAGTGCATAAAAAGGTGCTTATGCATAAGCATGATGTTGCATATGGGTAAGAAGGTGGTGAAGTTACACAGGTAGTATGCCATTGAGGGTATTGCCTATGGTTGACGACAATTAATGTTGTTGATCAGACCATAGAAGCATGATTGAATATGCAAGAGTATAGATAGATGAAGTGAATATGTACTAGTTGGAATACTAACAGACATTGCACATTGCATGTAAAAATACTTGTGTATATATATGATATGGCATATTGGTAAAACAGTGAGGTTTTATATAAGCAATGAGCCACTTAAGATGATTATGGTGGTAGCTAATAATTGGTCATGTTTGCATTGGTTATAGGACCAAAGAAAACCGAAGCATGGCTAAGGATGTGGATGATGATTGTTGCATACAACCAACAACCTATGAAGAAAGGATGGGGCAACAAGTCTATGATCATGAGGTTGGAAAAAGGACTGTGAAGCCTTGGTAAGAGGCCAACTGATTAGGTAACACCAAGCGATGTTAATGATAGCCATGTAGGTAATGGTTATTTGTGCTTAATGGCATGAATATTGAAAGAGGATTTGGTAAGACCCCTTCAACTATGTTGATTTGGTTTGCATGTGGTACTAAATGTATGAATGCGAATAGTAATCCATTAGATACGGCAAGGTATGTGGTAGTAAGGGAAATGATCCTTACACCCTATAATTCTTTAGAAACCTTAATGCATTCATATGAAATTATAATATGCCATTTGGGTATGCCAGATTATAAATTTAAATAACCAAGGAAAGTAAGGACTTATGGCCCTGTCATGGTAGTACATGGTTAGGCCATAATATGTTTGAATGCATAGTATTCATGAATTAATGCAAGGTTGCATTGAGTGAATGCACATTAAAATATTATGAAAATTTTGTGAATGTGTATGCACATATGTGGGTGCACATGTTGAGATGCATTGTGTGAATGCATGGGTATGACATATATATGTTTCAATGCATTTAGATAATAGATGGAATGGTGGACTATTGTTAATCCTAAGACCATTTCATGAGTTGCTGTGAATGCAGAAGAATGATTGCATGAAGAAGGTAGACATGTTGATGGGCTACCAAAAGTGCCTTGTGGAAATGACAGATTTGTATGGATACGAAGTAATGAGTATCTAAAGCTTCGTTTAAATTGCATAAATGATGTGATTGTGTCTTGCAATTTTATTATGATAAGGATGCATGCAAATATATATTTGTATAAATATATATTTCATTACATTTCAAATGTGAACAATTGGAAATGTTTGAATTATGGAGTGTTATAATTATGAAAATGCTTCAGTGACTGTGGCAGCAATGAAATATTATATGCATAAGAGACTTGCAAAGCATTTAGCTGATTGAAGTTACAGATTCTAGGTAGATTGTCTTGGGCATGGAAAATGTGGGTAAGTCCATGGTGAATATTGGAATCTACCATGAGCAAGGGCCAAATGATATGAGAACAGACTCATGGCTAAGCAAATCAATTTCTGTAGAGGACATAATACAAATTCATACTTGAATTATTAATGCCATTGAATGATTAGAGAAATCAGATTTGAATTTTATTGTTAGATGCTATTGACTATTTGGCTATTTGATAAATGTGCCAGGAAGACACATTGTAGGAAGACCATGTGTGATGACCTGCAGAAGCCAAAATACATGGGAAGGACCCCATGCTTTGAAAATGGGTTTCGGGTGAAACACCATTTCATATTTTAAGAATGACATCTCAGCTAGTTGTATGTTGGAAAACCATGAGAGTGAGATGGTAAAGCTATGCTAAGAAGGCATGTGTGGATTATGGAACGTGGGAATATTGGGGTGGCAAACCGAAGAACTGTTGACTTAGAGAAGGGAGCCCCCATTCTTCGCAAATGAAGAAAACATACATCTGCAAAGTGAATGAGTATTCTGTGACCCTCGATAAGAACATGCCTGTCTAATTATTAGGATTAATATGCAGAGCATGCTCTACTTTATTTATATTATTTAAGACTGCTTGAGTATGATTAGAGCCTACATGGCCCACATTGGAAAGGGGGTGTACACCTTTTCTAGTGACGGGTCATGATAGGGTTGTCAATATTGACTACACCCTAAGGGAATGGATGCATTCCTGGTGTTTCAATACTTGACAGTGAATGTTATGGAAGGTGGTTACGATTTTGAGCAACCATACTGATAAGCTTGCTTATCCTTCTTGTGTTGTTAGCCTACATAGATGCCAATTGGTACTACACATTAAGAGGCAAAGTGAAGAAGGGTACGCAGAAGGACTATATCGGGATTGGTAACCTTTCTATGCTCACACCAAACAATAATAGGAGGGATGGATAGGCCCAAGGAGCTGTGTAGTGAAGAGGGGTATCATCCTTGTGTGAGTGGGGCCATTCTAACCTGCAGTCAAGAAAGTCACCTATAAAGTTCCTAAAAGGAACCACTGATTTGCACAAGAGAAGGAGTGGCGTCCTTGTATGAATGAAGAGTTGATGTGTGTGAAGGGTTGTGGTGCAATAAGGTGTGGTGACATTGGTGAAGGAATAAAATCTCTATTGGGTCAGCAGTAAGAGGGGGTACTGAGACTGACTGAAAACCCTAAGATGCCTATGGCTCCATAGTAGAGCCTTGACCTATAATGGTCGGTGGAACAGTTTCCTTCCATTGGTCGATGACCCAGACGAATGTGCTGGCTCGACACTGGAGAGGGAAACCAGGTATGGGACTGGTTGGGAACCACCAAATGCTTGGTAAATCCAGTCGGCGTGAAGGGGTATTGGTTAAGGTTTAACTACATCCAAGTCCATAGGCGATTCCAAGGCTTGCAAAGCGAAGCAGGACCCTGTGGACTAGAGGGGAAACACACAATACAGATAAGTATTCATTTTCATTTATGTCTTGTTTGGAATAATGAAGATTTTAGGTATAAGTCTTCTAATAGCTAAGCTGATACACTATTGTTTCTTTGTTGGAAACCTTAGTCATTGCAGGAAAGCAAGATCCTGAAAGAACTATATAATTACTGGTAAAAGAATCCAAAGAGTAAATGAGTGGGTGATATAAATTATTGAGAAATCTAGAGAGTAACTGGTTGGGAATTAACTACTTGATATTGTGAAGTAGTGTGTACGCTAGCCCAACACCCCCTAAACAATTGATAAAACCTAGTTGGTGTACTGGCCTGGCATTTCCCATTCGAATGATTGTGGAGTAGCCTACGTGATGGCCCAACATTCGTTATTGTATCCACAGGAAATCCAAGGCTCGTAAGGCAAAGAAGGATCCCGTGGAATAAAATGAAGACATCCAATACATATAAGTATTTGAATACCTTGCAGCTTCTTGCTTATAAATATACATGTGTATATGATTTGGTTATGATTTCCTAAACTCTTTTTTAGACATAAACCCTATGAAAATAAACTTAACATGTGAATTGATTCAATGTTTGAGTGTAGGTATTGTTGGAAGCAAGGACTAGGAAGGCATCATAGGGATGCAGATGGACATGTGACTGTCCTAAAGAGCTCAATATGAGCAGTAATGAAATATAGTGCTAATGGACATGAGTGGGTCCTAGCAACCAAAGGTCTATAGGAAACAATGGAGAAGGGTACCTGTTGTTGCAGCAACACCCCTCCCCAAAATTTTGTACATGTTGGGGCCCCTCCTGTATTTTTTGTAGAAAGTTTGCCCGAGAAGCCATACCAGCCATCAGCGCTGTTTTCAACATAAAATCTTACTCCCCTACTGAACATCTTGCCATTAATCCTTCCGTGTTTTCCCCAAAGAGCCCAAGGAGAACTTAGTTTTTTCCCAACGTTTGGAGTGACTTGGACTATCTCCCCGACTTCAAAGACAAACGTCCAATCTTTCCGAAAGAAGGACTGAGATTTTCTTTGTCAAAATCTGCGGAAGCCATTGAAAATCAGTTCCCGAAACACCGGAAGCTTTAGCTCAAGCCTTCCGCAACTGCGGAAAGGTTCCGGTTTTGCTCCCGAAGTTGCGGGACTCATTCACCTTAAGTCTCCCGAAAACGACTTGGGTTTCCTTCCGATTAGAAAATTGCAGGAACATTGGGACAATACTTCCCGAAACGGCGGGGGAATTCAGCAAAACGGCCCGAAACGGCGGGAGCCTTCGTGATATTCTCCCGAAAAGAAACTCAAATTTTGGCCATAAGCTGCGGAAACCATCGGTGAAATCTTCCCGAAACGGCGGAACGATTCGACTTTATCTTCCGAGACGGCGGAAGCCATTCACATTTGCTTGCCGAAATAACACGAAGAGATTCATGAACCTCTTCCAGAATTGTAAAAGAACTTGCAAGAACTTCTCAGAATGAGCCGAGGAAACTTCGCGGAAACTTTTAGAAGATCCTGTTCCGAAACAGCGGAAGTCGCTGAAGTTTTCCTTCCGAAACGGCGGAAGCCACCCGGATAAGTCCCGCGGAGGAATTCACGTTTTCCTTCCGAAGCTATAAAAAAGACTTAGAATTTTTCAAGAAACTGTCACGGAGGCCTTCAGCCTTTGCTCCCGAAACCGCGGAAGCCTTCGGGCTACCCTCCCGAAACGGCGAAACCCAACCACTTAAGCCGCTCGAAAAGGACTTCGAAACGATCCCGGGAAACTGTGGGAAAGAGTATAAGTTTTCCTTCCGAAACGGCGGAAGCTGTTCACGAAAGCCTTCCGAAACTAGCGGGAGCCTTCGCCATACCTTCCCGAAAAATCAACAAGACTTTGAAATTTTAGTTCACGGAAGCTTTCGCAAAAGCCTTCCGAAAAAACACCGGGAGCATTCGCTACATCGTTCCGAAAGGGCGGAAGCCTTGGCGTTACCCGTCCGCTACGCGGCGGTCTTTCGCGGAAGGCTTCGAGTTTCCTTTCCGCAGTAAGCCCCGAAACGGCGGGAGCTTTCGTTGAACCCTTCCGCAACGACGGATACGATTCACAAACTGGCCCCGCGAATGACGGTCGCACAAAAACCGAGATCGTTTGACATGACCGCTACGCGCGGCGAATTTAAACCTCGTTTTAACCGCGCCACCTACCAAATTGAATGCTCACACGTGCCCATTCTTTATAAAATACGGTGGGGGGCTCGACCCAATACACCATTGTTTTTTGAATCGGCCAACGACGTGCGACACCGTGCAAATCGCTCCAGCTCACCTCGCTCATCCGTGCTCGCGGCCACCTTGCTCAAGCAATCCCCATGGTGCCAGGTAGGATTCTAACCTGGAATTTCGCCATTGGGTTATCGTTTGCGGGAAAACAACGGGTTTTAGTGGGATTCTGACGGGTAAAACACCCGTAAAGGGCTATGTTTTACTTGTCAGATACAGTTGAATGTTTTAGCCGTCATACAAAACGATATAGGCATCGATTTAAACATCGGCATTTCTTATTTTATTAAGTAAAGGCAGTTGGTGCAGGCCGTTAACCTTGTCCGTTTTACCCCCCGGGCCGCGCCCCTCGTTTTGGAGAATTTGTCGAAACCCCATGGGCTTTCCATGTCCCCGGCCGTGAACTCCGGACTTAAAACTGTGAGCCCTTCCGCAAGCCTCAGCCCCAGTACGCCCTCTACTCAAGGCAAAACCTGGTCCTTAGCACTTCCCGTCAGTATATCCCCGGCGCCGTCACCTTCGCTCGGACCAGAGTATCCCATAGAGCACCTCGGCGGGTGGCCGCGCGTGACGATGGCATACAAAGCCCTCACCGAGTCGAAAATGCGAAAGGGGCTCCCTTGTCGTCACAAAGTTTTCTCACCCCGCGTCTACCCGCCATTAACCTCTCCGACCGCAGCTAAAAAAAAAAAAAAAAAAAAAAAAAAACACCTCCTTCCGCAGAGCGGAACCGAAAACCAACAGCTTCCGCAATTCGCCTATCGAGTTGAAAACCAATGGCTTCCGCGACTCAGCCTATCCCCGTGAAAGCAACCCAATCCCATCCTTTTAAGAGTTTCAAGTGCTTCGTTTTTTATTAATTTGTTTCATATTAAAATGGTAACAGCTTCATTGTGCTCATCATATTTGATATATTATCGAAACAATGATGCTTTCTGTTAAAACCTCACAGCATGTTGCTCAAGATCATGATGAATTGTATATGGGTGTTATCAGGGATAATTCAAGATGCCGAAAACCGGTAAGAAGAAGGCGAAGACGACAGAAAAGAAACCTGCCCCTCTCAAGATTGAAACCTCGCTCCAGGACACTAGGTGCACCATTGGTGTCCCTCCAGAAATCAGATGGGATGACATCTATAGAATGATCAGGGACCAGGAAATCCCAGATATGTTGCTGGAAGAAGCACCAATCTATCAAAATATCAGAACCTCGGGCATAACCAGAGCCGCTACCCGCCCTGAGCTATTCCCCTGCGCTGAAGTGATCGAGTGGATACTCCAACATGCAGATGCTGAAGGGAGAGTGATAAATGATAGCGGGAAAGTGGCCATTGCCTCGTTTCAACCCGCGTATATTGCGGCGGCCTACAGATTTCCCCGTGTCCAACAAGCTCTGACTGACGAATGGTTGGGCCAAATGGATAACATCGAGATGGCCAAGAAGCTATTGAGGGGAGGGAAGCATTTGAGAAAGAAGGGAAATGATGAATATGATGTACAGAACTTGAGGGCCCCTTTCAGATTGATCGCTTTAATGCTGTGCAGAATCTTCGGCATGCCCGATGCACAGTATACAAGATTCAGTGGGTCCCTATCATTCACTATGTGGCATTTCAGGGGACAGTGTTTGACTGGGCCACTATCCTGTCGGACAGTCTGGCCTCGATGATAGCTGCTGCTAAGCCAGGACTGGCCTTGAAGAAGGCTGAATTCTTCATGTCTTCATACCTGATAGATTGTATCTTGGCCAAGATAGAATTCCCCAAATTGGGGTGTACATGGGATAGGGCCACCGCCCCGGTCTACATCGCATTCAAGATGTTGTGGGCTCAGAATTACAAGCCCAGCTACAAACTTATCTGTGAGGGGTTCATCATGCCCCTATACGAGAAAATCTTCAAGGAAGAACCAAATTGTCTGTCAGGAAATGCTTTGGAAGTCCTTGAGGAGTATGGAGACTTTTACTTTTCAGAACAAGGTACCTACCTGAGAATGTTTGGAGGGACTAAGCCCCCATACATATTGCCGCAGTATGCCACAGACTATGTGGTGCTCAAGGAAGCAGTAAGACAACTCTTCTTGGATGGGGTTGGAGCATTCCTCCACAAGCAACACAAGGCTTCCTTTCCCCCTCTACCTTTCTGCATCGGCGCTTACAAGTTTTCAGGGGTTGCCTCGGCCAATGAGTTTATTCAAGAGTTGAAGGCCTTCCACTTCGGTGAGGTCATCTTCCACCGGAACGACATAAAGGGTAAAGTGGCCGAGCATTGCAAGGGGAACTATGCTTACTTCGAGTACTCCCACTACCCTGATGCCGAGGAGGAAGCATTCAGAGGTATCTGCAACATGGCTGAGCTACGGATCTGTCGCCAAGGTGCTGGAGCAAGCTCTAGCTCAACCAAGGCCCAGAAAACCATCCAGCAAAAGGAGAAAGAAGCGGAGGATGCCCGAGCTCAGGAAGAGCTCAGATTAAGAGAAGAGGTGAAGTTACAGCAGGAAGCCGAGGAAGCAAGAAAGCAGCAAGAAGCTGAAAATGAAAGACTGCGGAAAGAGGCTGAAGAAGCCCAAAAGCGGAAAGAAGCAGAGACTGAGCAAGCTGAAGCAAGGAAGAAGGCGGAGGAAGAATTGAAGACGAGGGAAGATACCGAGGCAGGTGGGTCCGGTGTCCAAGACATGGAGATAGACACCTCTCAAGCAGGTGTCTCTGGTACCCAAAAGGAAGGAGTAGACCCTGCTCAGGAAGTCCGGACCCCACCTATGGAAGAAGACATAGACATCATAAACTGACCAATTGTCCCGTACACTCCATCTGGGAAGCGTACGGTGTCCAAATGGAATGAGTTTGTCTATGATAAGAAAAGAAAAGCAATGGTCCTCCAATCAGAAGAGAGGATTAAAAGCCCCTTCCATGATGACATCGTTACCCACTGAGAGGTCGCTGTCATGCAGAACACAGATGCAGATCCCATCGCCATGGCATCCGTTGTTATAGCAACAGCACAGGCATCATTTGCCAATGTAGGGGTTATAGTTAAAGAAAATATATTGACAAAGAAAAGAGCACGCATGCTGCAACAAAATGTAGCTAATGAGCAAGCCCAAAGAGATCTGGTAGTAAACCAGTATAACTGCTTATACGCTGAACATAAGGAGCTGTCAAGCAAGTACAGCCAGCTGGAGGAGGAAAAGGACCAGCTAACACTTCAAATGATGATTGTGGAAGCAGAGAGGAATGGTGCAAAAGAAAAGGCATCTCTGCTAAAAGCAGACAAGCAAACGTTATCTGAGCGTTTAGAGCAAGCGGAGAGCAGAACCATAGACCTATCTCCCTTCCACGAGCTGTCTTGCAATATCCTGCAGCAAGTGTGTGGCTCCCAAGAGCTAATCACTGATGAGGTATGCAAACTGAAGGCCATGGTGGTTAGGTTAAAAGAGGTTAATACGGAAGCCCACAGGCTCAAAGCTAAGAACACCCGTTTCAAGGCAAATGTCATAAGTCAGATGGCATGGAGAGAAGGGAAAGGAGGTTTCCCCCCGCATCTGCCTTTTAAGGCCGTGGAAGATTTTAATGAAGATATAGCCTTGTTGGAGTTTGGCAGGAATTGTGCCAATAAGCTGATGGACAGTGTGCAGAGGACAACAGATAGAATCAACAACCTATACCAAAAGCTCAAAGGAGTCCATGACAGCTGCACATTGAGTTTCCCTCAGACCTTAGAAGACTTCCCGGAAAAGGAACAGCGGCTGTCTCAACTGAAAGAAGAGCTAGGCGTCCAGATGGAGTATGTGAAAAGGATTGATGTCCTGGCCATGGATGATCTCCAACATTACATCGGTTCATCAACGCTTCACAACCACCTGCTGAAGGAAGCATATCAAGTTGCTGAAGCAGAAGTACAAAGCATTAAAACGGAGCTCGGGAAGAATGTGACTTCTCAGAAAATCCTGTTTCCTGCTGCAGCAAACGTAATCATAAGGGACACAGGTGTGTGGCACAGCTACATAGAAGAGGAGAACAGGAAAGTTGCAGCAGTAGCAGGAGCATCAGTAGATCCGGCAGCCTCTCTCCCAGCAGCCTCTTCCCCAGCAATGGCAGAAAGTCTGGCCAGTTCAATTCCCCCTTCCCGATTAGGAGCAACATCAGTAGGGGATTCGAGGGCCTCTTCCCAGGCGGCACCAGTGACAATCAACTTGGGCGACCCTTTGCCAGCAGAAGCTCATGCACAGGAATGAAGAAGCTGAATTCAATGAGCCACTCTCTTCAGCCAGACACGTGCCCAGCAGGGAACGTTTTGATATTAGCAAATTTTCTGTTATGTATATTTTGAATATGTAAGGCGTAAGCCATGGGACAGCTGTCCCTATTTTTGTCAAAATATTTTTTGTAAAGGAAGTGGCCATTTTGTTGGTCAATTATAGTGGAAATTCCTGTAAATGACAGGTGGGGAATGCTAGGTGTCAGCCCAAAGGGCAAATTTGTAGCTATAAATAGCATCTAGGAAAGATTAGAAAGGACTTTTTGCAGGGAATGAAAATTTTGGCAAACGATATGAGCTATCTTGTATCGGGTCTGTAAATTAAATTTTCTAATAGAAGTCACGGGAGATGGACGTTTTGCCTGGAATGTTGGAGTACTCTATATTGGACTATTCTAATGACTGCAATTCTGCAATGTGAGATCATTCTTGACATCTGAATTATTTCTCTGCATTAATGATCCTGCTCTCCTCTGTGCATGCGTTCTCTCTATTTTGTGAACAATGAAATGTATTGCTGTAGCTTTCTTTGTCCAGATCGAATGGCTAATTGTTCTTTCTTCAGGGTAATTCATGTGGCTCATTGTTCATGACTTTAAATTGCTCCTTGCAGGGATCTTTGAGTTTATTTTTCAGTTTTTTTTGTTACCTCTAGATCTGTCTCTTTATTCGTGTTACATAGATTAAATAATTTTAGCTTTCCCCTGTTATGAACAATAGATGCGTTCTTTAAATTTCATTTCAGATCTGTTTCGTTATTCTTCCGCTTTCTTCTGTTTTATGAGCAACGAATACATTCCATGATAAACTAGAAGCTATCTTTTAGAAATCTGTATCTTGCTGTAGCTTTGCTTCTGAAATTAACAGCTATCTGTTTTTTCCTTACGCTTCTTGTTACAGCTGATTGCTCCTCCCTCTAGCATGTTCCCTGCAGGGATAGATAGATTTATTCCAGTTTTTTTAGGCTTGGATCTGTTTTAATTGCATTTAGATTAAGTATAATTTAGGCACTTGCATCTCATATAAAAGTCATAAAATCACAAAAGAAAGGTGGATCGGGCCATAACCGGTAGAATCGGATTTAAATTCCAAAACCACGGTTGCCGGAACCGCTAACCGGACGGATTCCCTACACCAAACGGGAGATAGTCTAGTTGGGACCATCTTTCGGGGAGAATCCCTTTCTGATTGATGCTACGATATCCGAGGCATCAACAGTACCCTAGTTGAAAATCCTTAGATAGACCTTAGACACTAAGTGTCATAGCCAAGAAAGGAAAGTCAAAGCATTCACATTGAAATGAAAGAGACTAAGGAGCATGAAAACCACAGCGATGGTGTAGCTCCATAATATAACAAGACTAAGAGGGAGAAACTCCTACTCTTCTCTTTCCTTTCAATTGATGCATTTATAAAACAAAAGATTGTTGAGTGCATGTCATGGCTGAAAATAGATTGTGTTTAATTGATTGAAATGAATTGTGAACATGAATGAGTTCATGTGTATGTTGGGAAAGCATGAAAAGTGTGGAAGTCCCATGAATAAAGCACGGACATTCCATGTCAATTAGGAAAATAATTGACTAATTTTAATGTTTATGTTATGCTTGTACTAACAAAGAATTTTCATGATGAATTTCACAGGTAAGAAAGTGAAACAATTGGTTGCAGCCGGCACAAGAAAGTGTTGCTAGTAAGTAAAGTGTGTTCAGTTGTTTCCATTGACCATGGTAGCAGACCGAGGGCTATTACAGTTGGCTGAAAGTCTTCTTCAAACAATTGCCAAGACCCAAGAAAATCTTGGAGAGATGCTCAAGCTACAAAGGCAACAGAATGAGATGAACCACAAAGTTTTGCAGGACTCTATTTGTCTGCAAAAAGAGGTAAAAAGCATTATGGGAGCAATCAGTAAGGGAAAGGAAAGTAGATCCATGAAGAAGCATTCATCCAATCGGTCGATTAATAAATGTTCCAGGTGAGAAGACTCAAAGGAATTTGAGCAGGAAAAGGTAAAGAAACCAATGAAATGTTGGGGATGTGGAGGAAATCATTGCCTCTGTGACTGCCCAACAATGGAACATCAAGAGGGTAGCCACCATAAAATTTCCAGACTTGTAGATCAGCGGGAAGGTAAAGAAAGGGAATGGATTGTTTTGGAACGATGCCCTCATGTAGAGCTAGAAGGTCCCAGCCAGCAGGATCAGTTTGTGAAGACCAAAGAACTTGGTCCCTAAAACCCAAGTAAAGGTTGAAATGCAGGACAAACCTGCCATATTCTGAGAATTTTGGACATGTATATAGCATGTATGTATTCCTAGGTATTGGAACACCGAGGACGGTGTTATTCCAAGGGGAGGAGAATGTAATGTCCTCCATTTTGACCCTTGTAATATTTTGGGCTATAATGTAAATAATGTATGCATATTATGTATGATTCCTAGCATGGAGCTCAAGGCCAAGGCCCCGCTAGTGAATGCTCGATCTAGAAGAGGAAAGTATTTGATATTATGCTACCCATGTGCTAGTGAACCATGGGAATTGTAAATATGCATTTTAATATAAAAAGCCCACAACTAGCTATGCAATGCAACAAGAGATGGGGGCATGATGTTACAAGGAAATTGGGAGGGAAATATTCAAACCCTTGAGCCAATCAAGTCAAGCCAAGTGTCAATGAGAGAACCCACAAAGCCCTCAACTACCCATGCTGAATTTTGTACCCAATCATTTACTCTCCCAAGAGTTGGTTGAGGTAGTTAATGCCTTGGGGCATGGAGAGGTATGGCTGTCCAAATCCGAGTATGGGAAATCCACCCTTCCTATATTTTCGTGTTTGGATTCTTGGGCAAGAAAAGAGCCACGAAATTTCCCCCAAGCCATTAATCAACCATCAGTCTTGCTCCCTCACCAATTGAGAGCTACCTGGGCATTTTTCTCCATGGTTTTGTTGTGTATTTCCTCAATCTCCTAGCTGGGAAGGGCGTTTTTGTGTTGTGTAACAATGGGGAAGAAAGGGAAATCGATTTGGGGACCATAGAGGCTGTTTTGACTCACTGATTGCTAGTATATCCGTGGGAGAAATCGTTTTCTTCCCTATGGTCGATTTTCTCTCTCACAAATCCATTTTTAGTGTGCCTACGTTTTGGGAAAAACCCTTGTCCATCTAGCTTCTAAGTCCCACTACTGAAAGTGTGTTCCAGAGCCCATACCTGAGTTTGGTGTGCAAGATAATGTTGGGGTTGAGTTGGGTATCCATTGCTTTGGGCTGTGCTGTGCTTGAGGGTTCCCTTTTCCTTGTAGATATCATGCCCAACTCAGGGGTGGTCTCTGAGTGCTGAAAGAATACAGGCTGGGCAGAGACCTATGGTTGGGAGGAACGTTGCAACGACATAGCTAGTTGTTTGGGTCAATTACACAACAAAGATAAGTATTTTCTATCTATGTGTTTTACCTATGCAGTGTTTAAATTAATGACTGTTATTTATATATTGAGTGCATATGAAAACATGTATGTGGATGAGTTTATCTCCGCTGTGCATATTTGCTTGATTTACATTTGCACACATTTGTTTTTAACTGTACATGCATCTAATGAGTTGGCTGAGTTTTATGAAAATCCCCATAGATTGGTAACATATTCCCCTCCTCGAATTGGGTCCAAGGGTGGGGACATTACATGAGGCCCAATAAATCTTCATCTCTATTAATTCAATGATATTCATTTTAATTCATACATTTGGCTCTACAACCATCATCTTTAGTCTACGGAATGATCCATTGTAGAACTTCATATATTGGCAAAAACCCACAATCCCATGACCCAGATACAAAACCCAAAACTTAGATTTTGTTGATGCACCATCTTCGTCTTGCTCCTTAATCAACTGTCTCATCACTTTATGTCTTGATGTATTCATGCCTTGTGCTTTTATAGTCGTGGGAGTGGACCCAATATGGTTGCAATATTTCCACAACTTCTTCCTTGTACTTCATGTAATATTTCGTGACTATGATCCATCAAAAAATGAAGGAGTCAACAGTCCCTGACCAAAAGCGTTCACTCTCTCTCAAGTCAACATTGTTGTTAACCTTGTGCATCTTCAGGTTTTGATCCTTCAAACAAAGGAGCCAACTTCGGTACTTTTGTGTGCACAGCTCCTAAAGGCTTTGAATTCTTTGTGTGACACTCTTTCACTTTTCCATCAATATGTTAGCACCATCTATGAAATCCTGGTCCTTCTCACTATATTGCGTAGTGGGTTTTTGTTGCTACAACTATGTCCGCTCTACATCCGCAAATAGGTTCAGTTGTTGTAGTTGGAGATATGTTGTTTGTGCTTCTAGTTTTAACTCATGTAGAGTCTTCTTCGTGGAAAGCAGTTTTTCGTGTAGTTGATCAAGCTCATCATCAACTTGTTGTGCCTCCTCATACTTTGGTTGCTTCTCTAGAGGATTAGTGATAGTATTGGTTTCATCAACACGTTTCTTGAGCTTCTTGCGCAAGACTTCTATGGGTCGTTGTTTCTTCACTAGTACGCCAACCCAATCATTTAAGGTAGAGAATATTTCTTAACTGTGTTGGTTTATTTGTTGCAGGCAGCCACAAGTGATGGAGACTTTCTGGATCAATGAATACACTTGTGTCATCAACTATTATTGGTGTGCGTCTCCCTTGCTTCTTGATGTCGCCACCTCTTTCTGCAATTATTCTTTGCCTGCTTTAAATTGTTGCTAGGACTTGTAATGGATTTGAAGCATCTCTTATGGGTAAAAAGGCAATATGTCTTTAGGTGTAGCTGGTACACGTTGGAGGACTCATAGCCATGGCTACTGCATTTTGTCGTAGAGGGTTGTCACTGTTTATCCCACTGGTAGGTGGGCCTAATTTTCCTAGTTCTTTTCCTCAATAGCATCCCCCAAATAGATCATAGCTTCATTGTTGCTTGTTGAGGCATGGTGTTTTCATTCTCTTCCCTGATGAGTCTATGTTTTGTTTCTGGTTTGGTGCAAGGTAATGATATCCATTTATGACACATTAGTTGCAATGGACTTCATGAAAAACATAAATCCAACCATTAAAATGAATTTTTAGAGGTACCTACACAACTTTTTAGAACATGGTGTAAAAAGATGAAACGTAGACAATCGAATCACCTTCCTGAATATATAACTTTTATTTATGAAAAACATGTGTGACTCCCCAACTCATATATAATGGTAAAAACTTTGAACTTCTCCTCTTTGTATGCATATGAATAATCAAAGAGTTGAGCTTTCAATGAAATATCAAAAGCCCTACAACTATACTATTTTCAACAAGCCAACAGCCACTAGTATTATGTTATGTGCGAAGATCTAGAGCCCGCTGCAAGGGTGGAATGTTGAAAACCATTTTGTTTATGGCCTATATAATTATAATATACTTGCTATGATTAATCTTAGTTTTACATGCTAATACAAGTAGCCTATTGAAAATTGTTCTCAATAACGCAGTTTCGTTAATATTATTGTGGATGTTTGTTATTTAACCTATGACAAAAGAGTTGATGCCAGGGTTTGCAATGCGGATAACAAACATATTCATAAACCAAGCATTACTTTTAAGAAACCACATAAGTCAAAATACTTCCAAACAAATGTAGAAACAAAACTTTCATTTCAAGAAAAAATTGCAGTTGCACCTAACTTAAGAAACCACATAAGTCAGCATATTTCCAAACAAATTTAGAAACGAAACTTTCATTTCAAGAAAAAATTACACTCGACCTAACTTATAAAATATATAGTAGTTGGATATTCCATAAATGTATATTCCACAATGCTACAAAATTTTGGCATCTCGTTCCTCCTGCCCAATTGTCTAGTCACAACCAACACATTCTTAGCCGAATGACTTATGGAAATCAAACATTAATTTCTATGAACTTCATACATATTAATTTCTATGAACTTCATCTTCACAGTAACCATACAAACAAATTACGTCACATTCGAAGATAATGCTCAATATGAAGTATATACAAAGTATGCTGCAGACTATATCTGCGCGCAGGATCTTCTGAAAGATGTTTATAAATCTCCAAGCGGGCTGTGTGGTTCAACGATTGTGTTCAGACTTGGCTTCCATGGCGACAAGGCCGACTGCCTAGTGGCACATTGGATTATGCAAGGCACTGCTACACTTTCCATAAGGAGTAGGTTATTGGCTGCAAGAAATGAACTGACCTCTTCTTCTTTGACTCGAAGCTTCACACGCACGATCGATCCGTGAGTGGAGTAGGAAGAAGAAACAATCCTGGCGCCGCTTCTTATATTGATCTTATCAATTGCATCATTTGTGGCTGTAGCTGTGCCTGCATAAGACGGTGGCTGTAACCTAGTACTGGCGCCTGGCCAGATGCTATATTGATTAGAAGAAGCTCTTGCAAATAACCCTCTCTTGCCATTGTTATTGTAATTAATAGCTTGATGAAATGGGAGAGGAATGAGATAATACAGATACCAGCTACAAGCCCTGCCCTTTCTGGACGAGGTCAACCAAAGGCAGCGGTCTCAAATATCCCATGATTTGGATAATCGATGAGTATTTCCTTCACAGAAAGAGGACTCCGTAGCTTCATCACCGTTCCTTCAGCCTTCATTATATTAATTCGTCAAGCATGACGGTGGAAGAGTCCTGGCAGTAGCATGTACACGTTAACCATTCTACTCTGTATTGTAATCTAATCTCTGGTATCCTATTCTTTGTACGCATTTTGTGTTTATATAGACGAGTTGGAGGAGTAGGAATTAGGTGAGCCGGTAAAGGTTATTTTGAGTTTAATGTTGTCGTTGTAGCACCGAACGCAGAATCAACACTCTGCTTTACAATCAGATTCGTATCGAACCAACCATTTATAAATGTGAGTTGTATTGTTGTTGGAATTTATGGAATTATCCACATGATCAACTCCAAATGTTTTGATGTTGTTGTCGACTTTTCCTCCATTTTGCGCATCCTTATCACAATTTGGTATCGAAGACGCGGAGAATCTTTTCCCGAAGCGCTCTTTCACACTAGGATCAATTAGGTTTTGCCAAAGTGGCACGAGGAATCTTATCTTGGAGCCCTTTTCACATTAGAATAAATCAAGTTTTCTCGCATTGGATTTTGGTGACGTGGGATGAGAATATTTTCTCATAGCCCTTTCCCACATTAGGGTGCAATCGTCTTTGCTGACCTGGAGGATGGGAAAATTGGCCACATATGTACTTCATTGAGCACTATGAAGACGCTTTTGAGCAATGTTTCTACATCATGCCACATATGCTACTCGAGGATAACCGGAGGCATCTAAAAACACACTCGACCAATTTTAGTTTAGTTGATGACATCACTTCATTTGATGTCTTTGAGCCCCCTAAGATACCCATGATTTTGCAAATTCGAGATGACATTATTTTACTTAATAAAAATAATTGATGGTAGAGTTTGATAACCTTGTCAACATGTCAAGAGGTGGTGTCATTATCCATGAGTGCTACACCCATTAGCCATTGAATGCCAAACTATCTAGTGTTCCAAATAGAAGGCCACTAAAATCTCAAGGAACACATTGGCAAATGGTACACCAACAAAGGATTAATTTTATTATTGTGACTACTTCAACATGAGATTCAACTATTGTTCTAGTGCCCATGGGCCTCTTAGCGAGTTAATGTGTAGTTGTGGCTAGCACAGAGCAACTTGCTACCACTCCATAGGTTATTAATATAATAGATGATGAAGAATATGATCGATCTCCTTGCGATATTGGTGCTTTGATGGAGATGGAGATCCATGAGATTATTGGTCTAAGTCACACGGTTAGAGAGGGGAAGGAAGTCATGAAACCCCTACCACTTCCATTGACCAACCCAAGGACTTTATTCCCACCACCACCATTCATACATAGAATAATCTTCTTGGATTAGGTGTAGGAGAGTTAACAACTTAAGGTGGACAAAGGATATAGACAAGGCACTATCAATGGCTTCATCCAAGGATCCAAAGGATGATGGATATCACCAAGAAATATAGGACATGACCCAAGTTTATTCTCTTCCTAGGAATTTTGGACACATAAGTCTATTGATGCAACCTTCTCTTAGAGCCCTTTACATTGAAGACTTACCCTTGCCATTGGTAGAACAAGATGTTATTGCTTCTCTCCACTCACTGAAATAAAATTTTGAGTATTACCAAGGGTTACTTAATGTTTGCCACCATAATATTTCTTAAGTATATTTAGGGATAGCCAAGAAATTAGGGGCTACTAAAATGTCACAACATCAGAATTCAAGTTGTTTATACACTTTTCCATCCTTCTTGCCCATATGAACCCAATAGTGTCATTCCACTCACATACCTCTACCCCTCTAATACCAATCAAGTTCCTCCTTATGATTTGTTGTTGAGATTTTGAGAAACAAGGGAAGAAATTGGCAAATGGTCATCATCTGATGCACCCAAAACAAAATAACTTTGACTTGTAGTAGGGGAAGCAATGACTTCAAGTTTAGTGGGAGAGAACATTAAAATAATGGACACTTTATGTTGAAATAAACATACCCTTTAAGACAAAATTGATGTAGATCATTAGCAGTTTATCCATATGTGGCCAATATCCCAAGTGAAGGATTATGAACAGTCTTGAGGACATGGTTGGAGATGTATTGCCTTCTACCCATGCTACAAAGTTCTACATTTCTTTTGTTCAACTTTAGGAGAAGAGGAGAGATTTCTAGTTGGAGTTGGAAAAGAATGATTTCATGGGGATTACAATATATGTTCGTGCAAAAGTAAATAAAACCAAGGTTCTTGCGTAAGTGCCAACAAAAGGGCTTCTTGTCGTCTAGTGTGCTGGCATATTCAATCCCCGAAAGGAGAAGGTCTCACCCAAAGCACTACTTAGACATATTTGAGATAATGATGGTTACATGCAAGGGTAAATTGATAGGGGGTTCATTCATACACCATTCCACGATATGCATTCATCGTATGTTCATAAGTATTCATACAAAGTCACATAACCATCATAAAGCAAAGAACATAAATAATAGAAACATCCATAGCATTCATGATAAACATAGAAAATTCAGGGCCCAATAAATCTTCATCTCTATTAATTCAATGATCTTCATTTTAATTCATACATTTGGCTCTACAACCATCAACTTCAGTCTACTGAATGATCCATTGTAGAACTTCATATATTGGCAAAAACCCACAATCCCATGACCCAGATACAAAACCCAAAACTTAGATTGTGTTGATGCACCATCTTTATCTTTCTCCTTAATCAACGGTCTCATAACTCGATGTCTTGATGTATTCATGCCTTGTGCTTTTATAGTCATGGGAGTGGACCCAATATGGTTGCAATATTTCCGCAACTTCTTCCTTGTACTTCGTGTAATATTTCATGACTATGATCCATCAAAAAATGAAGGACCCAACAATCCCTGACCACAAGCATTCACTCTCTCTCAAGTCAACGTTGTTGTGTACCTTAACCTTGTGCATCTTCAGGTTTTGATCCTTCAAACAAAGGAGCCAACTTTGGTACTTTTGTGCACACAACTCCTAAAGGCTTTGAATTCTTTGACTGTCACTCTTTCACTTTTCCATCAATATGTTAGCACCATCTATGAAATCCTGGTCCTTCTCACTATGTTGCGTAGTGGGTTTTTGTTGCTCCAACTGTGTCCACTCTGCATCCGCAATTAAAGTTCAGTTGTTGTAGTTGAAGGTATCATGTTGTTTGTGCTTCTAGTTTTAACTCGTGGAGAGTCTTCTTGGTGGCAACCAGTTTGTCGTGTAGTTGATCAAGCTCATCGTCAACTTGTTGTGCCTCCTCATACTTTATTTGATACTCTAGAGGATTAGTGATATTATTGGCTTCATCATCGCGTTTCTTGATCTTCTTGCGCAAGACTTCTATGGGTCGTTGTTTCTTCACCAGTATTCCAACCCAATCATTTAATGTAGAGAATATTTCTTAATTGTGTTGCTTTATTTGTTGCAGGAAGCCACAAGTGATGGAGACTTTTGTCATGTCCCAAATTTGGAATTGGGTCACAATGGCCTAATCACATTGGCCATATTCATTAGAGTTTGTAAAATTGATGTTAAAGGTCAAATAATTGCCAAGGAGGAAAATTACTAGTTTCCTAGGTTTGGGGTGGAAGCTTTGGGATTTGGAATAATGGGGATAATAAATGATTTTTGAACATTAGAGTGGCATAAATATTTAATAAAGGAGCTAAATAAATATATACAAGTGAAAATCAAAGTGGCATTTGATCATGAAAACACATGGAGGAAGTGGGACCCACATATGGCTAGATTTCCCCACTACATTTGGCATCATTCTCTCACCAATTCGAATTCAAGGTGAATGGTAACATACTTGGGGGATTCCAAAAGGTATTATTCATGGCATGACTCATCCAAGGTCGAAATATAGAGGAAGAGTAACTCCCATGGAAGAGGAAGAGGCAATTTGGAGCTAGTGAGACACTTGGGCTACCTTCCCTAGATCTATGACAACAATGATGAAGATGCTATGACACCTATGACACAAATCATACCTGAAGGTTGATAATTGACATATATGACATGTCAGAGCTAAAAATAGACTCCAAGAGGGCGCTCAAGGGTGTTAGGGCAGCTAAGATGCTTCTACATGTGATTTGGTGGAAGTGGGAGACTAGGAATTGTTGTACAAGTGGCGTTCTTTGGAATCTCTTCCCAATTTGAGTTGGCATGAGTCTCTTGGAAGGAATTCGACCCATGGAGGACATAAGAAATTTATAAATGTCAATAAAAAAGAATGAAACCAGCTTTTGATCATTTGTAGAATTTGCAATTGCATTTGTGAAGAGGGAGAGCTAGTGGATGATTAGTTTCTTGCCTTAGCCAATTTCGAGGGTGAAAGATTCCCATCCAAGTTGGTAATTGGAAAGGCCATTTAGAACTTTCATTTGGAGCTTTAATGGAGTATTTATTTGTAGGTTTAAGCTACAGGGCAGCTCATGGTTTCTTCTATTGCAGCTCACTCCTTCAACCATTTCCAGTTTTGCCGATGGCATATTCTTTATCCTTGAGGGAGGGCATTTTTGGTGAGCTATTGTACTCTTGGGGGAGATTCTAATGCCCCATTTATTTTTTAATATGAATTAAATACTCTGTTCTTCATCTCCAGAAATTTTCAGGTCGAAATTCCAAGTAGAAATGTATAAATCTCAATTTTAATGAAAGGACACTGCCATTTCCCCACTACCTTGTTGTGAATCAATGTAATGCTAATGATTTAGAATGAATGGATTATTCTCTGATGCATTTGTGATAAATAGACTGCCATGGATGTATTTTACAAGTTTCACGTACTATACTTGAGCATTTGAAGTATTTTTACTCAGTTTAATTGCATTGGGAGAAGAAATAGTGCCATTTCCCCAAGGATCGAATTGGTGATTTTTGTAGTTGAATGGGAGAGGGTTGGAACAGATATAATAATCAATTAATGGTGCACATTAGAACTTAATAAATTAATTAATACATTCCCTACCTCTTTTCAGAAATTTGAGTGGGTTTGGAGGCATTTGGGAAGCCATTTTCAGTACTTGCCCCAGGGGGATTTGAACCCCAAATTACTAGTAAAATTACATACTTGGTCCAGAATCTTAAGAGAGTTTGCATAGGTATTTTTGTGGCCATATGTCATCCCTGAACATCATATTCAATTCCTAATATAATTCATACACCTTTCTTGAAGATTTGAAGGTATTTAGAGTCAATTTGGGACCCAGAGACCAATACTAGTCAAAGGGAAATCACTAGTAAAGTTACCTACATTGACTAGAATTGAAAGAGGATTTGTAGAAGTATTTTAAAGGTACAAATGCATCCTTAAAACACATATTTATGTTCTAATATCATTCATATACCTTCTCAGAATATTTGGGATCATTTGGAGAAAATTTGGGACCTAGAGATCAAAACTAGTCAAAGGTCTAACTAGGGAAAAAAAGTGAAAAATTGCCATTTTAATAAAATTCCTAACAAGGGACATTACAGTGGTATCAGAGCATGGTTTTGGCACCTCATGTTGTAGAACATTAATGAAGACCATGAGTCAAATAAATAAGCCACCACCCTTAGAAACTGAAACTGGATGTACTTTGGTGAAAGGGAAGAAGTAGGAGAAGAAGTGCATTCATTGGTTACCATGAGTAAGGATGAGAAAGGAACCTTAGAGGATAATGAGGAGTTTAGAAAATTACTTAAAACATCCTTTGAAGACAAGTGGATGCAATAGTTTCAAGAGTTCAAATTGTTGCTTAGTGAACTTGGAAGCAACTCGGAAAAAATAATGAGTAATGGTTCTCTTTTCAAGGAAAATGATGAAATAATTTATGTCACAAAAGAGGAACCTAATGTAATTGTGGAACATGAGGTACATGTTGATATCCAGGTTCTTGAAGATTCTACACTAAAACAAGAAGAAGGACAAGCACTTGTCCTTGTTCAAATGGATTATGAGTTGCCTCATGGAGAGAGTTGCAAAGCCTTGGAAGAGGTACATGATCTCACAATAGTTGGACAAGCCAATTATGGAGAAGATGAATTAAATATTTCAATGGGTAAGAGTTGTAAAGAATTAAATTTGGTTCATAATTCCTCACCCCACACTTCTTTTCCAGCCACATCACTTTGGGATGAAAATTGGGTGAAAGGTTTTTTTCTAGTGGTGCCACATGAGGGGTATGAAATTCCTACCTCTCCTTTTGATGATGACATGAATAGAGCACCTCATTATTTAGAATTACAACAGCATATTGATTTACCTTATGATGATACATATCCTCATGGATGTATGGATGAGACTTATTTGAGTCCTTTGAAGTCTCCTTGTTTTTCCTGCTCATTATTTGGTTCAGATTTTAGTGGAGATTCTTCATTCACTTCCTGGATGAAAGAATGCATGGCTGAATATTTTGATGCATATCACATTCTTTTGGAGCAGCACTATCAGACATGAGATCCTCACCTATGTCATTGGAGAAGATTTGATAGGTCACTTGAAGATTGTATGCACCTAGCAAATGGTGGTCTACTTACTTGGAGGTATAAACACTTTCATGATTCTTTGATGAAGCATCTTCTTGATGTATATTTTCATTATGTTGTTATGTACTTTGATGATATATATTTTGTACTCATGATGTTTGGAAGAATGCATACAAGAAATGGGATCCAGGAATCCTCTTATCTGATGGTATGGGTTGGAGAGCACTTTTAATTGTTGGGGTGCAATACAAGCAATGGGACCCTGGAATAATTTTTGTCTCATTGGTTTGAATATTTTTTGGGAAACAAGCAGTAGCGGAGATGGATTTCCCACTTAATAAAGTGATTTTTATTAGAGTAGTGCAGTAGCAAGGATGGTGGTTCCTCTCTAAAATCTTCATGGAAACTCAAAGACTCAAGGTTGGGCAATTTAATGGCAACTTCAAAGAATTATACAGGAAGCAGGTTCGCCAACACCCATGTTTGAAATTGCTTGAGGACAAGCAATATTGGGAAGGGAGGATTTGTCATGTCCCAAATTTGGAATTGGGTCATAATGGCCTAAGCACATTGGCCATATTCATTAGAGTTTGTAAAATTGATGTTAAAGGTCAAATAATTGCCAAGGAGAAAAATTACTCGTTTCCTAGGTTTGGGGTGGAAGCTTTGATATTTGGAATAATGAGGATAATAAATGATGTTTGAACATTAGAGTGGCATAAATATTTAATAAATGATCTAAATAAATATATAAAAGTGAAAATCAAAGTGGCATTTGATCATGAAGACACATGGAGGAAGTGGGACCCATATATGGCTAGATTTCCCTACTACACTTGGCATCATTCTCTCACCAATTCCAATTCAAGGTGAATGGTAACATACTTGGGGGAGTCCAAAAGGTATTATTCATGGAATGAATCATCCAAGGTCGAAATATAGAGGAAGATTAACTCCCATGGAAGAGGAAGAGGCAATTTGGAGCTAGTGAGACACTTGGGCTAGATTCCCTAGCTCTATGACAACAATGATGAAGATGCTATGACACCTATGACACAAATCAGACCTGAAGGCTGACATATGACATATATGACATGTCATGGCTAAAAATAGACTCCAAGAGGGCGCTCAAGGGTGTTAGGGCAACTAAGATGCTTCTACATGTGATTTGGTGGAAGTGGGAGACTAGGAATTGTTGTACAAGTGGCGTTCTTTGGAATCTCTTCCCAACTTGAGTTGGCATGAGTCTCTTGGAAGGAATTCGACCCATGGAGGACATTAGAACTTTATAAATGTTAATAAAAAAGAATGAAACTAGATTTTGATCATTTGTAGAATTTGCAATTGCATTTGTGAAGAGGGAGAGCTAGTGGATGACTAGTTTCTTGCCTTAGCCAATTTCGAGGGTGAAAGATTCCCATCCAAGTTGGTAATTGGAAAGGCCATTCAGACCTTTCATTTGGAGCTTTAATGGAGTCTTTATTTGTAGGTGTAAGCTACAGGGAAGCTCATGGTTTCTTCTATTGCATCTCACTCCTTCAACCATTTCCAGTTTTGATGGCATATTCTTGATCCTTGAGGGATGACATTTTTGGTGAGCTATTGTACTCTTTGGGGGAGCTTCTAATGCTCCATTTATTTTGTAATATGAATTAAATATTCTGTTCTTCATATCTAGAAAGTTTCAGGTCGAAATTTCAATTAGAAATGTATAAATCTCAATTTTAATGAAAGGACACTGCCATTTCCCCACTACCTTGTTGTGAATCAATGTAATGCTAATGATTTCAAATGAATGGATGATTATCTGATGCATTTGTGATTAATGGACTGCCATGGATGTATTTTACAAGTTTCATGTACTGTACTTGAGCATTTGAAGTATTTTTACTCAGTTTAATTGCATTGGAAGAAGAAATAGTGCCATTTCCCCAAGGGTCGAATTGCTGATTTTTGCAGTTGAATGGGAGAGGGTTGGAACATATATAATAATAAATTAATGGTGCACATGAGACCTTAATAAATTTCTTAATACATTCCCTACCTCTGTTCAGAAATTTGAGTGGGTTTGGAGGCATTTGGGAAGCCATTTTTAGTACTTACCCCAGGGGGATTTGAACCCCAAATTACTATTAAAATTGCATACTTGGTCCAGAATCTTAAGAGAGTTTGAAGAGGTCTTTTGGTGGCCATATTTCATCCCTAAACATCATATTCAAGTCCTAATATCATTCATACACCTTCCTTGAAGATTTGAAGTCATTTGGAGTCAATTTGGGACCTAGAGACCAATACTAGTCAAAGGGAAATCACTAGTAAAGTTACCTACATTGACCAGTATTGAAAGATGATTTGTAGAAGTATTTTAAAGGTCCAAAGGAATCCCTAAAACACATATTTATGTTCTAATATCATTCATATACCTTGTCAGAATATTTGGGATCATTTGGGGCAAATTTGGGACCTAGAGATCAAAACTAGTCAAAGGTCTAACTAGGGAAAAAAAAAGTGAAAAATTGTCATTTTAATAAAATTCCTAACAAGGGACATTACAACTTTCTAGATCAATGAATACAATCATGTCATCAACTATTATTGGTGTGCGTCTCCCTCGCTTCTTGATGTTTCCACCTCTTTCTGCAATTATTCTTTTCCTGCTTTAAATTGTTGCTAGGACTTGTAATGGATTTGAAGCATTTCTTATGGGTAAAAAAGCAATATGCATTTAGGTGTAGTTGGTATATGTTGGAGGAATCATAGCTAGGGCTACTGCATTTTGTCGTAGAGGGTTGTCACTATCTATCCCACTCCTAGGTGTGCCTGATTTTCCTAGTTCTTCTCCTTAATAGAATCCACCAAATATATCCTAGCTTCATTTTTGCTTGTTGAAGCATGGTGTGTTCATTCTCTGGCCTGATGAGTCTATGTTTCGCTTCTGGTTTGGTGCAAGGTAATGATACCCACTTATGACACATTAGTTGCAATGGTATTCATGAAAAACATAAATCCAACCATTAGAATGAATTTTTAGAGGTACCTACACAACTTTTTAGAACATGGTGTAAAAAGATGAAACATAGACAATGAGATCACCTTCTGGAATATATAACTTTTATTTATGGAAAATAGGTGTGACTCCCCAGAAATGGTGTTCTTCTAATATTGGTGTGTTATTTCTTTTAAAAAACATAATGCATATGTTTGCATTAGGCCTCGGGTTTGGTATGTAAAATGTCCAAATTTGTAAAAAACATTATGTAGGGTTGTAGATAATAGGCGGATCTAGTGCAGTGCTATTTTTATAAAATTTTCCAAGCTAAGTTTATATATTTTTTAAATTAAGGAAGTCAGGAAATATCTAAAAAGACAAGGTCAAGCATTAGGCCCCGCTATCATGGTCTTAAAAAAGTCAATTTTTTTTTTTTTTAGTGTGTATGTATTTCAGTATACTTGCGTAGGTTCTTTTCTGTTTTCGAAATAGGTGAGTCAGTCAAAAGCTATAGATGAAATACATTCACTATATTTTATGTAAATATGACATGATTTCAAATGAAAATGAATAAAAAATAGAAAATACTAACAAATTTATTCAAAAAATAGATATTTGGAATTTGCACAGAGAGTTATATAAGTGTGTGCAGTTTCATTAGCAGTGGACAAGTGGAGCATATACAAATTCGAGGTTGAATAACATGAAGTTACAGAACATGATGTGTTTGGCTATAATGCAGTCCAAGGCACAAGGTTCAACAATCCAAACCTAGAACCAAACTTGCCAAGTCATTACACACGGTATGGAAAAAGGCAAGCATGCCAAAAAAAATTAATTTTTTTCAGCACGCGCATTAGCAACACATGCACTCTAATAGAATGCACACACTAATAGCGCGCACACACTATTATTGCATGCACGCTAATGTTATATATTTGTTTCTCCCTCCTTCTAGCTATATCTCCCTTTCTCAATATAATCCCATGCCCCCTATTTCTTTATAACCCCACTGCCCTCTCTCTCTCTCTCAACCTCCCATCTATCCCCTTACTGTAAAGCATAAGCCCTCGATCGAAAAGATATATCATAAATACCAACTATTAGGAATCCATATGCTTTGTAAGTCGTCCTGTAGTATTTGTTGATCCATAGTTTATATTAGCCCATAGTATTGAGCCATAGTATTGGACGCGTATGTTTTGTAAGTTGTCCCATAGTATTATATGTCCCATGGTTTTGACTCATAGTATTGGTTCCTAGACTTAGCCCATGGTTTGTATTGACACATAGTATTGACCCATGGTATTGGCGCCTAGACTTAGTATATAAGTGTGTGTTGAGGCATATGAAGGCACCGTGAAGTTAATTGTATTGAGCTTGCTCAAAGGAGGTTTCTCCCTCGAAGTGGCCCGTGATCAATATAAAATTGATTATAAGTTCTATTATTTCTGATATCTCGTTTATTTGCATTAATTAATTATTGCAGGTTCTTCACATCTGATATCAGAGCACTTTCTTTGGCTCATTGGGTGTAATTTCTGCCAATTTTTTTTTTCGCATCTGTTGCAAGTTCAGATCTGGGAATAATCTCTATCCGCTTAACTGTGGGAAGTACCTGGGAATAAGCCCTGATACTCATTATGAGGAGTACCACAGGAACCCCAAAGTAGCTAGCCCATTGAGAGGACCTGCCAGCGAAAAGGGCAACGACCCCTACCCAATTGACTAATTCCCACCCGTGAGGTAAACCAAGAGCTGTCGTTTGTGGCAAAGCGGTTATCAGTTTTACCTGATCTGTGGAGTGAGGGGTACTGCCCCAATACGCAAGTCATCCGATAGCATTGGTGGCTGAGTGAATCCCTTGAACCGATAGGAAGCCGCACATACCTGGGGTCCATATCTATTTTCAGCTGAACTGTTGCCGATCACTTTCGCTCCAGATCCAGTCGTTTCAGATCTATTCTGAAAGTCATTCCAGATCTAGTCGTCGTTTCAGATCCAACCGTTTTTGATCCCTTCTGCGCCGTTGCAGATCCATCTGTTGTGGATCCCTTCCGTGCCGCTGTTGCCGATCCATTTCTGAAAAAAAAGAAAAAAGAAAAAAAATTCTGTTTTTCGGCCATATCTCCCTTGTTTCAACACTGTTTTCCCTGAAACTTCATTAACATCCCTGCAATCCCATTCTGCATATTTCATTCCTGAAGACCCTATCCCCAATTCCACTTCCCAAAGCCCGAAATCCCACATTTGTCTATTTTTAGGGTTTGCCATAACTTCCTCAGATTTCACCCAATCACCTTCAAATTTTCCCACAGAGTTCCTTTTCTAATTCTGTTTCTTTGTTCCTCTCTACCAAATTTTCTCATTCTTTCACCCTGCTTCTAAAATCCCCCTTTTCTGCTTTCCTGTCCTTTCTATAGTGTCCAAAATCTAGTCAAACCCCAACTACCCATCAGATTTTTTCCCCAATCCAAATTTCCCTTTACTAAATCAGCTTCTGTTTGTGTTTTTCTACCCATTCCAAAAAAAAAAAAAAAACCCTAGTTATGGTTGTCACCCATGTAGGAGCACACACCATGGAGGAAGCACTTGTAGCCATCCAAACCAAACTTCAAGATCTGGATGAAAAATTTCCTAGCCTCCATCTTCAGCATTCAGCCATGAACAATAATCGACAGCTAGAATCTTTTGCAGCCACAGGGTTCTCTTCTTCTAGCAATTTTCATGGGCCAAAGCTTGATTTTCCTTGCTTCAATGGTACTGATCCGACTGGATGGATATACCGAGCAGAACAATATTTCAGTCTGCATAATACTTTTGATGTCTAGAAAGTTCCACTTGCATCCTTTCATTTGGAACAGGAAGCCCTTCAATGGTACCGTTGGTACATCAAAGCTCATCCCGAGCCAAACTGGAAAGATTTTTGCCAACTCCTTTTTCCACGATTTGGTCCTAGTGCTTTTGATGACTTCACAGGAGCACTCACTAAACTTCACCAAATGGTCACAGTGAGAGAGTATTAGACAGAATTTGAGAAACTGGCCAATCACACAGAAGGATTGTCTGATGAATTCTATAGGAGTTGTTTTATCAGTGGTCTCAAGGATGAAATCCGCTCAGAGGTCAAAATGTTCTGTCCCAACACAATGATGGAAGTCCTAGGGTTGGCTAAGTTGGCAAAGGACAAGATCGCAGCTCAACAATGCTCCAAAACCAACTTTGTTCCCTTCAGAAATATGGGTTCCCAACGACCTCCCATCACACTTGCTCCTCAACCAACTCCTATCAAGCATTTGTCTGAAACAGAGATGTAGGCACGTCGAGAAAAAGGGCTTTTTTATAATTGTGATGAGAAATTCACTTAGGGACATAGATGTGTTCAACAAAAGCTCTATCTCTTGGATGTGGATTCTCCGCTTGCCTCAGAACTTGATGAAGAAGCTCCAGATACAGTAGATGATCAGGTCGACATTCAACACCTGCCTATTGACATCCCATCTCAGGATGACCCACCCGAGATCTCTCTCCATGCTGTAACCGGAGTCACCACCCCACAAACAATGCGAGTCAGGGGATACTTCAAGAAGCTCCCTCTTACCATACTCATTGATTCTAGTAGCACTCATAACTTCATTGATCTTCGAATTTCCAAACAGGCTGATTGTTTTGTCCATCCTTGCTCCAACTTTGAAGTCATGGTTTCCAATGGGGGCACCTTACCTTACAAGGGGAAGTGCCACAATATGCGTATCTCTATGGAAGATTATAACTTGCGCTCTCACATGTTTGCCTTGTCTTTAGGCAGATGTGATGTGGTTTTGGGCGTTCAATGGTTACGCACACTTGGCCCCATCTTATGGGATTTTGCTGAATTTTGGATGCAGTTTTCAGTCAATGGGTCACAAGACAAATTTGTGGGCTTACAACCAGGGTCTCTCTGCATCATCAGTTCACATCTCCTGGAAAAAATACTTAAGAAGAATTCACATGGTGTCATCGCTCAGCTCCATTCCATTCAGATGCACCCATCAACAGTGTCCACTACTTCATTGGATAGATATGCAGGTATCTTTGCTAAACCAATGAGCTTATTACCTTCAAGAGACCTTTCCAGTAAGAATTTAGCCGCATCTACCTCTCAGTAGGAAATGATGACTATTTTGCATATAGTATAGAAGTGGCAACCATCCCTATTGGGGAATTATTTCTGCATCAAGACTGATCTCCAGAGTTTGGAAAATTTCCTGGAACAACGGGTCTTCTCCCCAACACACCTGGAATGGGTTATCCAACTCATGGGTTATGACTATGTGACCACTTACCAAAAGGGTAAGGAAAATATGGTGGAAGATGCTCCTCCTTGCACATTTGATGACCCAGTTTCTCTTACAGCTATTTGTCTGCTTGTTCCAAATTGGTTGCAATCTGTTCAACGGGGCTATCTCTTCTATGAACTCCATGCTTCTTCATCAGTAGGGCACTATGGGTTCCTCAAAATGTATGACCAAGACCAATGTAACTTCTTTTGGCAGGGACTCAAAAGGACAGTTCAATGGATGGTGGTTGACTGTGATACTTTCCAGGTCAACAAGGGTGAAACGATCCTCCTTTCGGTACTGCTCGAACCCTTTCCCATCCCTCCACATATTTGGACAACTATTTCTATGGATTTCCTAGAAGTGCTCCAATGGTATAGTACCACATCTCAAAGGACACCATATGAAGCAGTCTTTGGATAGGCACCACCAGTTCTTCTTCCATACACCTTCAGCAGCTCCCTAGTTTAGGAAATTGACTCAATTCTTTGAAACCGTGATCAGCTTCTTCTCATTCTGCAGGACAATTTTCACATGGCAAGAATTCGACTGAAACAACAAGCCAATCAACACCGTTCTAAGTGCCCTTTTCACATATCTAACATGGTTCTTCTTCATCTACATCCTTTCATGCAATCCTCCCTAAATATCCAAAGGCGCCAATGGCTCGGACATACATGTAACTCATTGATCTGGCCAATGGGTTATAGGAATGCAAGTCTCCATAATACGATCATGGTCAGCTTCTGTCATCTTCCATCTCTTTGGCTCACCTCTCTTCACCTTGATTTCTATTAGATGTATCCTAGCTGCCACCACCAAATGACTGTATTGGCATGATATATATTCAGTCATAAAATCTTTGTAAATAATATGAGCACCTTGTTTTTTTACTCTTTCGAAAAAGTGTCCCATTAGAACCATGTCTCCAATTTGGTATGTGAAGTCTCCATCTTAATAGGGTCGCACCAACTTGCTTTTTATTTGTGTGCATCGCATCAAATAATATGCCACATTTTCTTGGTTGTGGGGGGGTGCAATGACAATGAATACATCACCTACAAGATACATTACAAATATTCTTCAAATGTCCTATGCACATTTATACAACATTTGTATATATATAATATATAGTGAACTAATTAACTTAATGAAGTCTCTTGTACCTTCTCTAACCATATCAGAAACTCGATCATGGTCTAATGAGACCATTTCCTCATCATTGTGCATCTCTTGCCATGTTGGAATTGGATGTGGGCCCTTTGGATTAAGAGGGACATATTTCCATGGTTTCACATATACATCATTTTCATAGTGATGAATCCAGCATCCATTTGCATCAATGCAAAAATCGCAAAAACAAGCATACTTTCTCGTTTCAATGGAAAATATGTCACCCATGTCTTTAATTCGAACAGAATGTAATTCCCTCATACCAGGTATGGTCTCACAATACCACGACATGGATCTATTCACATCACCAAGGGAAACATCCCAAAAGAACCTGCATGGAATTCAATTTGTCATATATAAATTCCTATCGAGTATGTGTTCTTTTGGAAATGATGATATTGAATGTTATTAGGTTATTAATTGATTTTGGAGTTTATTAAATGCACACCGGCCTTGCTTGTTCGCGACCTTGATGTACCAAATGACCTGTGCACCAATCAACTACTTTCGTAGAGCATTTGAGTCGGGTTTCACCATGACTCATCTGGTACCTTCGAAGTGTTCCTTTAACACATGCACCTGCGCCATCATGTTCACCCTTTCCATGCCCTGTTTCAAAAAATCTCCAGGTGTTTCGGATTCATGTCTCTTTGTGAAGGTGACTCAACCAATAAAATGAGCGTGCCGATTTGAATTGCCCTGCACACCCATCTGACCAAATCTAGTGTTCAACAAATGATACGCCTCTCTTCCTGAATGAATCATAAATCAACCCAAAGCAGCATTGAACGAACAATGTGTCATGCTCATGATCATCACTGCCATAAAAATGGTACTCCTTGATCACTTCACGTGACTGAGGAGTGCTATCCCTACCATCAATGCTTTCCTGAGCATGACTGTACAATACATGTATGAAGATAGACACCTGGTCAGAGTGATAGTACTCACTCTGTATCTCTCTCTGAGGAGAAACTGTGTAGTTCTCAGCAAAGTCTACCACTGATAAGATTGTGCCTGACTCAAATACCTCACGAGAATGTTTGAATTCTGAATCTTGTCACCTGGACCTATGGGAGTGCTTTATGTATTTATAAATATCACTTGGAAACTTCTCCATGAAATCTGAAACAAGAATCTCATACTCGAGCAAGTCGATCCTCTTAGATGGAACAAATGAAGAAGATGATGGATTCATGGAGACATACTCGTACCTCTTCCACTTAACTGTGATATCTGACAATCCATGATGTGTTGGATCGATAGGAAATTTCCTATGGAACAATGTCAAATCACCGCATTCATGGCATCTTCTCCCACCTACACACCTCTTATTGAAAAACACGTGTTTAAGATTCATGTTGCATAGTATCATACAAATAAAATCTCGCACTGTGCGAGGAGCTAGTTCACCATTCCAGTTCCTTTTGCACAAATCCAGAAATGTGTCATAGTATAGTTGAAATTCAACGTGGTACTGACAACAACAAGTGTCGTGAATCGTATTCGACCTAATATACCAGGATTGGTTTCTTGGAATTTCTCGCAAAGTGAAACTCCCGTCATCTCCATCACATGCTCACAATGCTCTCGATAAATTCCTATGGATAAATGTTGTCGCAAGACATGCTTTCGATATGGAATACCACGAGAATGGATATCCCAAAACTCTACCACCTTCTCTCTAATGCCTGCTGCCATCCTGCCTCGATAGGTTCCCTACAAATAAGATCCCAACAAGAAGCTTCATCATTTTCATCTATCCGGACCTTGAATTTAGTATATTTGAACAATATTATTTTTGAAACATTGAGCAATGATGCCATTGTTGATACATTCGATTTCTTGAGGTGCTTTGTGCCACAATAGCCGTTGTAATTTCCTTACGAGCAGCTCGGATATCATTATTTCTTGATTTTCCAAATGAAGATAATGCTGTTCTTACATTTTCTATTGCATTCTCGTATGTCTTTTTCGTTTTAACATCTTGAAAACCCAACAACTTTGTGGCATGTTTCAATTTTTTGTGTTTTATCAACCCATGTAGGATTTGAGCTTGTGCCATCATTGAATGTTGTTCAAAATATGACTCGATTATGTTACTGACATGCTCTCTAACTCTTCGACTAGGGATCAAGTTCCCAATCTCTTCTCGTGTAGAAACAACTGCACAATCCTCTAGACAATACCCACCCCTTCCAACCCTATTGCAACTCCCAATTATACTTGAAATGTGAAAGGGAAAGGTGTCATGTGATGGCTCATCAAGATCATGAGGGGGAACAGAGTCATGTGATTCTTGATCACCATGATGTGATTTTTGACCATAATCTCTCCCTACATAATCAAAATTCATGTGAAGGGAATTTCAATCAGAAATGCATTATACAAGGAGGTTAATTTTAAAGTACCAAATTGAAGTGTTTTGAAATGCACTGGTACACGAATTGAAAATACTTTTAAAACAATAAAATTATTTGTAACTTGAAATCAAAATAACTAAATATGTACACATTTAACTTGAAGTTGTACATTTAGCTTGATAATTGTTCTAAATAAAGTTTGAAATTGCTAGTAACTTGAAATTTGAAATTGCTAGTAAAGTTTGAAATTGCTTGTAACTTAAAATTCCTCGTAACTTGAAATTGCTAGTAATTACTTGAGAATTGTTCGAAGTAAAGTTTGAAATTGCTAGTAACTTGTATATTTAACTTTAAAATTGCTAGTAACTTGAAATTGGTTACATGTAAATTAACAAATTGAAAATTGGTTACTTGGTAGTTGTGCATTGAACTTTAAAATGGCCAGTAACTTGAAATTTGATGTGAAAATTGAAAAATTGAAAATTGGGTGTGAATTGAATTTTCCAACTAATACATTTAGCTTGAGAATTGTTCTAAGTAAAATTTGAAATTGCTAGTAACTTGAAATTTGAAATTGCTACTAAAGTTTGAAATTGCTTGTAACTTGAAATTGCTAGTAATTACTGGAGAATTGTTTGAAAATTGCCAGTGACTTGAGAAAAATTAGGTACAAGTATTGAAAATACATTAAAAACAAGAAAATTGTTTGTAACTTAATTTCAAAATAACTAAATATATACATGTAACTTGAAATTGTACATTTAGTTTGAGAATTGCTAGTAATGTTTGAAAATCAAGTATATATATTTAACTTGATAATTATTAATAACTTATAGTTGTGCATTGAACTTTAAAATTGCTAGTAACTTGAAATTTGATGTGGAAATTAAAAAATTGAAAATTGAGTGTGAATTGAATTTTCCAATTAATTATGCATAACTATCAATTTAACTTGAAAATTGTTACAAATTTTGAAATATAGATAGCATATATACCTACTATAGGAAAAAAAAGTTAATGTATCCCTACATTAATGCATAGAAAAAATTGGTACATGAATTGGAAATACATTAAAAATAACATAATTGAATTTTTCAACTACTACATAATTATTGAATTTTCTAACTAATACATAACTATCATAATGTTCATTTCAAATAAAATGAGGGTAAGTTAAAATTAGACATCAATAGTTATTTCAATCAACAAATGTTGAGACTTGGAGCTCACACTTAGGCTATACATTTTTTTTTTTTAACAAATAACAAAACAAGAATTGAAATTACATTTAACTTGAAACTGTTAGTAACTTAGAAAATTGCAATTAGTTAAATATGTACATTTTAACTTGAAAATAGTGTCCAAGTGTACATTTATTTTGAAAATTGTTCCAATAACATTGAAAATTGTTAGTAACTTAGAAATTTGAAAATAGTTAATATGTACATGTTTTAACTTGAAAATAGAATCCAGGTGTACATTTCATTTCAAAATTGTTCCAATAATATTTGTTAGCCACTTGAAAATCATTCATTTAACATGAAAATTGTTACAAATTTTGAAATATAAATAACAAAGTTATGAAATAAATAAGAATATCCATTACAAATAAATAGTAAATAAATTAGATTATGAAATAGTTAATTTTTTTGGAAATTTGTTAGTAATTTTGTAGTCTAAATAACAAATTGTACAAATATTTTCTTAACAAATAACAAAACAAGAATTGAAATTAAATTTAACTTGAATTTGTTAGTAACTTAAAAATTTGAAAATAGTTAAATATGTACATTTTAAGTTGAAAATAGGGTCTATGTGTATATTTAATTTGAAAATTGTTCCAATAACATTGAAAATTGTTAGCAACTTTGAAATTTGAAAATAGTTAAAAATATGTACATTTTAACATGAAAATAAAATCCAAATGTACATTTCATTTGAAAATTGTTCCAATAACATTTGTTAGCCACTTGAAAATTATTCATTTAACATGAAAATTGTTGCAAACTTTGAAATATAAATAACAAAGGAATGAAATAAATAAGAATATCATTACAAATAAATAGTAAACAAATTCAATTATGAAATAGTTTAATTTTTTGGAAAATTGTTACTAATTTTGTAGTCTATATAACAATTTATTAAAAATATTATTATAAAAAAAATATGATTAGACTAATATGAAAAAAAAATTGTTAGTATATAACAAATTATTAGAGAACTTGATAAAATATGATATTTAATTTATGTAGCATGTAATTCAAAAAATTTCCTTGGTTGTCCTCCATTAGAATTTGTTGTACCAAATGTGCATCTTTTTCTTCTCTCAAGCTTTCTCTTTGTTGTCTCATTCTTTCTCTATTCCTATCACGCTCTTCATTGTCATTTTGTTGACGAGCATGCTTTCTTTGTCGTTTTCTTTTACTCCCCATCAAACTACAATGAAAAAAAACAAAGATTTCTTCAAATTGTTATAACAAACAACAATATGTTAATATGAAATTTTGAAATATGTCTACAAAGAAGTCTTACATGTCTAATGAACTCTAATTGAACAACATCAAAATCACAGATCTCTAATTGAACAATATCAAATTCACATAGATCTAATTGAAAATAAGCTAGCAATGAGTTAAATTAGTGTTGTTGATCAATTGTTTAGTGATTATATAGAAGTTACTTGTTATTTTTACTAGGGAATTGTGGTTGGAAACATTAATTGTCCAACTCCTTTCCCGGGTTCTTTTTTATATTTTCTTTACATAGACAAATCCTCGATCGAGCTCATTTTACAAACCCTCGATCAAGAAAATACCGCGATCGAGGGCTTGAACATACCTCGATCGAGGTCTAGTTATAACCCTCGATCTAGGTCCTATTTAACTCTCGATCGAGCAAATACCTCAATCAAGGGCCTAAAAAACAGGCTTTACTGCAGAAAGAGAGTTTTTTCTTCCTTTCAGAGGCTTAAACCATGTCATTAAATGCACATTAATGGGTGGACTTGATACCATTGGATTCGCTAATGAATCCTCTATCCATATACATAAAATTTATGAATTTTTATCTTCGTTTGTCTTTTGTTTTTAAATTTACACTAAAACGTTCCCTAAAAAACCCTGCCGACAACTTCGATTGAGTTCAAAGATAAATCAACAACATTCAAAATATGCATCCAAAAAATTTAAAAAAATACACAAGCACTAGATAAGCGCGTCCTCTTCAAAAGGGTATTTTTAGTTTTGAAAATTATGTTAACAATCAAAATATTTGGTGCACACACACAAATGTGTGCAAAATGCAACTGAAATATTCATTGGTCAGTCTCAAAAAATAATAGTAAGTATAATTTTTCAAGAAAAATTAAAAGAAAAATATATAAGCACTAGTGCATTTTGTCTAGATCATGTTCAAATATTTCATTTTTTTAAATTATTACTTTAACATTAAATTATTGTGCACACACAAACTACTTGTTAAATTCTCTTCAATTTTTGAAGTACATGCGTTTCGTTAAATGAAAATTTGACACGATAAATGACATTGGTATATTTCGAAAAAAACATCATTGGAAATCCAACATAATTCTCTACATTTCGTTTTTTAACTGCATGTCAAAATTCATGTGGCAAATATGAGTTTCGAGGGCTTCAATTTAATACATGGGTAAAATTTCCGTTTTTCATCGTCATATTTGGCCAAAAATAGTTATCCATCTTCATGGAATCACCCTTCACACTCTTTCACATCTGATACTATCCCTCTCTCTCACTCTAAAAAGGTAAACCCCAATATCACTCTCCCTCAGTCCCTAAAAGGCATCCAAAACTTCATAGTAGATATTGGTCCACTTCTGCATCTTTTCCTTCAATACTTCATACTCTTTCACATCTAATACTCTCTCTCTCTCTAAACCCGTAAACCCCAATATCACTCTCCCTCAACCCCTAACCCACAATCTCTCTCTCTCTCTCTCTCTCTCTCTCTAAACCCGTAAAATCCAATATTTCTCTCCCTCAACCCCTAACCCACAATCTCTCTCTCTCTCTCTCTCTCTATATATATATATATATATATATATATTTGGGGCATCCATAACTTCATAGTAGATATTGGTTAGCTTCTGCATCTTTTCCTTCAAGATTTCACACTCTTCCACATTCGATACTCTCTCTCTCTTTCTGAACATGTAAACCCCAATTTCGCTTTCCATCAACATGTAACCCACTATCTATGTGTGTGTGTGTGTGTGTGTGTGTGTGTGTATTCGGGACATCCAAAAACTTCACAATATATATTGGTCAGCTTATGCATCTTTTCCTTCAATACTTCACACTATTTCACATCCAATAGTCTCTCTCTCACTCTTTCACATTTGATACTCTCTCTTTAGGGTAAAAAATGGGGTGTTACAAGTACCAAGCATGAGCATCCATCCATCCAAGTGAAATGTGGATACATGGTTTAAATTCTTCCTTTCCACCTTGATCTTGATTGTAGTTCCTTTGGTTCCATGATGTTGCTATGTTATTCTAGTGTCTCCATGCATTGCTTTTATTTCTCCATGTGCTTCCATATTAGGTTCTCTTCTAGTTCCATCTTGGTCCATATTAATCGCATTGATGCTCATTACCTTTCCTTTATGAATGTTGTTTCTAATGATGGTGTGGGTGTCGATAGACTAGAACATTAGTTATTGGTTCTTCTTTCTTTGACTCTTCAACCTGATATTCCTTGGGTTCATGTAGTTCCTTAACATGTTTTTCTTGTTTATATCCTTCGTGGGGAATTTATTCATGTGATTCTATAGCTTTTTCTTCTTCTAATTCAACCTCATATTCTATATATATCATGTCTATAGAAGATTCAACTATTTTATTAGTAAGGACTTCTTCATGTGACCCCTTGGGCCCTTCTGGTTTAGTAAGAGAAATATCTTGCAAGGTTATTTTCTTTTTCTTGTACCAAACCTTCAAAAAATTATTTTACACATTAATATTAAATATACCAATTGAGTCCATCCAAGGATACCCCAAAACAATATCCACATCATCCATATCTACAGCATAAAAATCTGAATGCAACGCATATTTATCCATGGTATCCTTCAAATCTTAAAACTTGAATATTCTCACTATTAACCAATGTGCTTTGAATATACCTTGGAGGAAATTGTAACTTTTTAGCCAAATTCATATTGATGAAATTATACTTGCTATTGTGGTTTAGCATTTTCTTGTTGAATAAATCCATAAAATTGTAATGGAAAGTTTGTACATTAAAAAAACCCTTAGTTCTTTGTTTATCATTCTTCGCATATGAGATGTCTTGTTTAAAAATACCTTTCGAAATTCTTCATGTGAGTTTATTTCATCTTGTCATGATTAAGCGAATGCTAGAATCTAACAGGATCTTCTCTTAAATTACAGGGTAACCAATATCTCCAATTCTCTTTCCACAATAATTTTTCATAATTTAAGTAGTGTTGAATTCTAGGACCATCATCCTTTCTTGTAACCTATAAAAAACACCTTGCTTACTATAACTCAAAAAATATATCTAGGGTTTTGAAGAAATCACTCACTTATGAGACGAAAAATTCAAAATGAGCATAATTCCATTAATACTTTTTAGAATATCTATTATGATCACAATTACAAAATGCCATGGTAATTCTGCATCAACTGGAGTTGGTTTGACTAAAATATGGTCACTCTATCAAAATATATCAACTCTACAATATGTGCGGCCATCACTGGGAAATCCCTAAAAACAATTGATTTTAAATCAATGATAACTTCACTTTCTGAACCCTGTTTTGGATGTTTTTTTTTTTCGAAATTGGGTGACCTGGTGAGAGGAACTCAGATATGCAATTGTTTTATTCATATTTTGCATAGAAAGTTTCATAAATCAACCTGAATTTTGTTGTCCTCTTTTTCCCTTCAAAAATATGCAAAAAGAAAACATTCTTCCAATTTTGTTTCCCAAGAAATTGTTTTGATACCACTTGTAGTGATTCTTAACCCATGAATTGAATCACAACAAAGATATATAGAGCCCTTCTACTTCAAAAATAACCAAAATACATTCACTATGAGAATAACACCAAGATATAGAGAAAAAACCATTAAGGTAAGGTAACACCATTAAGTACTCTTTAAGGAAGGAAACACTCCACAAGACATGCTTTCTATAGTACAATTCAACACACATACCTCAATACAATGATACTCATGTATATTTATACTTTCTCATGACTATCCTTAGGGGATTATGTCAGATAACCACGCATTATTATATTATTTCGTTAAAACTACCAAGTGGTCCTATTCCATTATTTATGGCCACATTACATTAATTATCTCGCCTTATGTACACATAACATGATATATTCCCCTTGGTTACCTACCTCCCTAGGTACCCCATATTATCCTCCTCTAGGCATTTTACAGGAGTTAAGCAGGGTTGTCCCTTATCTCCTAGCCTTGTTGACATATGTATTGAGAAATTAGAGGGTTGTTTGGAAGAAGCAAGTTGTATTAGCATGCCTTCAGCTAGTATAGTCACCATCCTTCTTCTTTATGCTAAATAGATTATTCTTACGACGAATATTCCCTATGATCTTGACAAAAAAACTAAAAATTCTCAAGGATTTTTTCTCTCGCACGGGCATGACTGTTAACACTGACAAAAAACGGTCATGTAATCAAATCCAAAAGTACCACTTAGGCTAATTTTTTGTATGAAAACCACAACTTGGAATAAGTGACTTCATTCAAATATCTCGAAATCGATCTTCATCACAAACTTTAATTAAAACATATTATTGAGAAAAAGATAAATGGAGGGTGAAAAGCTTATTATGGACTTGTAAACAATTGCAAGGAAACAAACCTTTGGCTCTTGTCATTCATATTATCTTAGAAATTATAATCTCAAAATTAAAGGCAATACATCATGTATCCTATATTCCTCATAAAACCAAGTCCTTCCCTATTGAGAGCATGGCTATGACTAGGTACCTAATAATAATGAAAATGATGCAAGCAAGTCAGAACTGGTCTGTAGATCAAAGCACACAACGAAAAACACAACACAAATGATGCCAATAATTATGGCCTTTCTATTAATTTGGAAATTAAATTCACAAATACAAGTTTACAATCAGAGTCAATGCTTTGTTTCAGTCGATTATGCTTGCCTCCTTACATTAAGCACTTAGAAATTTTGTGCTGAGTATCAGTAACCTCAATCACTTTGGAAAACATCCTTCTCTCTGGGCTTGAGCTAGTATTTATAGTTGTCTTCTACCTCAAATCCCCACCTCTGGATCTTCTAGAACCCTCTCAGTGCTTCACTAGTCCAGTTAATATTCATCAAATTACCATCTACAATCTACCTGGCGTATCCTGCCATATAGCTCGCTTAACAACTGCCATAAATTCTGCAATAACTACTCCAAATGATCCCTGAATTACTCGTCCTTCTACATCTAGATTTCTAGTAGATCATTTTCCCATTGTCATCTGTTAAATCCTAACCTTTTTTGGTCTCCGGGTCAGCTTAATTTCAACCTCGTATGCTCCACCAGTCGGCCTGATACAACTGTATTTTCCTCCATTGATTGGCCTGAGGTCAATATCCTGACTTATTTTTGGTGTTGACCTCACCATGTCGACTTTCCTCACACTTCAAATAGTCCTCCAACTGTTCTCCATGATTGTTTCTTGTAGAATTCTTCCACAACTCGACAAATCCCATGATTGGTCATCCGCTCAACTCCCCGTGTTTCAAATACCCAACTTTCCTCTCGCTTGGAGGTCATTGGCTTTCCTCCAAATGACTTCATCCATCTCAACTTTGGCTGGAGATCTTGGGTCCCGATGCCCTTGCATCGGTCTCCCCAAGTTAAAAAGAACTACTCCTCCGATTTGTTTTCGTCTTGAATTCTTCTTTTGAAATCCATGTCACTTCCTTTAAATCTCTATCTTTCCATTAGAATAGATACTCTTTTCTTGTTTGGCTTCTGGTTCGACCAAATTTCTCTGTAGTCGAGCACTTCCATGAATTCCTCTATTGGTCATTTTGGCATTTTCTCTCACCAATTGGAGGTTGATTTTGATCCACTGGTTGACCCCTCTTCATACATGTACACGTCGACGACAATGAAAGTCAGCTAAATATCTGACTCCTATGGCAGCTCTAACACATAAGCATTATTAGAAATCGTTTTAAAATTCGACATGGTCCAATTTTCTTCAGCTTCGGTTTTTATATGTTCTTATCGAGAGCCTTTCTTTCCATAGATGTGCATACACTAAGTCTCCCTCTACAAATGATTGCAATCATTTATTCTTGTCAACCCTTAACTTGTAAGTATCGTTACTATTTTCCAACCATCTTCACACTTTTTCATACACTTCTTTCATATGGTTGGAAAACAATTTTGCATTTGCACTCTTTTGTGTCTCAGTTGGTAGCCTTGCCAAGTATGCTACACCATGCAAACTTCTCCCTTGAACAACCTAGAACGAACTCATTCCACTCAACTGATTTATTGAGTTATTATATGCAAACTCTGCCTCCATCAACACATTCTCCCACTATTTCAGTCAGTCATCATTCAAACACCTCGACAAATTTCCCAATCGTATGTTCACGACTTCAGTCTATCCTTCAGCCTAGGGATGGTATGCAGAACTGAACTATAACTTTGTATCCAACTTCTTCCACATGGTTCTCCAGAAATTACTCATATATTTGGTATCTCTGTCCAAGGTTATGCTCTTTTAAAAACCATGCAATCTCTCCATCTCCTTAAAGAACAAAACCACAATACTTGTGGCATCACTTGTATTCTTGCAAGGAATAAAGTGTGCCATCTTTGAAAACATACCGACTAACACAAAGATGGAGTTGTTACCTTGTCATGTATTCGGTAATCCCAACACAAAATCCATGTTTATATGTTCCCATAGAACATCTAGTACATGCAATGGTGTATACAAACCTGTGTTTTGAATTCTTCCATTGGCATGTTGACAAAATTTGTAATGTTGTATCCATTTCTTCACATTAGTTTCCAATCCTAGCCAGTGATACTTCTCTTTGACCAATTCATTTATCTTATCGATGCCAAAGTATCATGCCAGTCCACCACTCTGTAACTCTCTTATCAAATTTTCTTGTACTGATCCTCAGATAATACACAACTGGTGTCCTCTGAACAGTTATCCCTCTTGGATAAAATAATCTAAGTATGGAATCCTATCTGCAGCCCATGGATCCTTTGACGCCTTCCATTATTTACCGTAATCTTCTTCGACTTCATAATTGACCTTTATTGATTTTAACCCTCTCAATTGAATAGTAATTGTGCTCAACAACGCTACCCATCGATTTAGAGAATCGAAAACTCTATTCAAATTTCTTGACTTATGCTTCAACACAAAAGTGTATCTTTGTAAGAACTTGACCCATTTCATATGCCTCTAATTCAATTTAGTATGAGTATTTAATTACCTAAGAGCCTAATGGTAAGTGAATAATATAAACTCCTTGCGCAGTAGATAATGCCTCCATTTCTTCAATGCATGTAAAATGACATAGAACTCTTGGTCATAGAAAAAATATTTATACATAGGCTCATACAACATCTCACTGAAAAATGCAATTGGTCATCCTTCCTAGTGCAACACTGCTCCAATTGTCAATCCATTAGTATTGTAGTTGGCCTGAAATACTTTGTCAAAGTCTGGGAGAGCTAAAACTAGTCTCTCCATCACCTTTTGCTTCAACTTTTTAAACACTCTCCGAGCTCTTTTTGTCCACTTAAATTCTCCTTTCTTCATGCACACAGTCAAAGTTGCACATATCCAGCTAAAATCTTCGATAAATTTCCTGTAAAAACTGGCAAGTCCATGAAGACTTCTTATCTTGTTGGTGTTTTTTAGCTCATGCCACTCCAATATAGATTTTACCTTCTACGGGTCCATCTTCAGTCCTTGCTAGGAAATTATGAATCCCAATTATACTAACTCCTCTCTGAAGAAGGACCATATATGAAAATTCACCAACAACTTTTCTTGACTCAGCTTCTGCAGCACTTGTCACAAGTGAGCCAAGTGTTCGACCTTGGTCTTTCTAAAAATCAGAATGTCATTGATATAGACAATGATGAATTTCCTCAGAAATGGCTTCAAAACCTCATTCATCAGTTTCATGAACATGCTTGATTGGCATAACCAACCATTCATACAATCTTTCCTTTATCTTGAAGGTTGTCTTCCATTCATCTCCTTCTCTAATCATGATCTCATGATATCCACTCTTCAAGTCGATCTTGGTGAAGTACCTTGCTCCACTTAAGCAGTCGATCAAGTCGTCCATTCTAAAAAATGAGAATCTATACTTGATTGTAATCCTCTTGATGGCCCTGGAATTGGTGCACACCCTCCATTCTACTCCCTTCTTAGGTTCTAATACAACTAGTACAACACATGGGATCAAAATTTCTTGAATTAGGCCTTTGTCCAACAATTCCTGGACCTATAAGTTCAACTCGAAATTCTTAGTCAATTTCATCCTATGTAGCGCCTTGTTTGATAGACTTGACCATGAAATCAAGTTGATTTGGTGTGATATGCTTCTTGTCAGCAGCAATCGCATCAACATCTTATCGATCAATATCCCCTTGAACTCATTAAACATATTTCCGACTTTAGTCGACACATTCCCCATCAAGTGATCCACACTTAACCCTTTTGGAATGACTACAAAACAACATTGTCGCTTCTTTCCTCCTTCAGGAATTTTTTAGTTGAACACATCAACACCCTCTTCCAATAATTATTCTCACTTCCTTATTACTTATGTCCTCATGTAAGGGTATCATTTTTTCTCTCTTGACATCCTTCCATACAGTGACAATATTTTTATGACCATCATATATCATGTTTATGTCATACTGCCATTGTCTTCCCAGCAACATATGACAAGCATCTATGGGCACGCCATCACACAACACACTATCATAAAATAACCAATTTTGAATTTTATCAAACATTGTTGAGACACCATGACATCATGTCCCTTCTGCAACGACAAAACTCTATAAGCATTTGGGTGTGGTCAGCACTTGAAACCTAGTTTCTCAACGACTTCAGTCGAGACCACATTCTCTATGTTTCCCTTGTCAACTATCATGGAATAGCCTCTATCCTTGATCCTCATGATGGTTCAGAAGATAGAATTCCTCTGTTTTGGTTCCTTCTCCTCCTGTCGAGTTTCTTACAAAATCATCCGTTTGGTCGTCAAATTCCTACATCCCTCAGGATTAATTTCGCCGTCACTACTCCCAATAGTTGAACTACTTTTCCCTTCAATCTTGTCAATGGTCCGACTTATGGTCTTTGACCGATTTTCTATGTGCAAATTTTCAGGGCACTCATATGCCTTCTTCCTAACTTCACAACACTTGTAACATACTACATCTACACTTCTTCCCCCAAAAGCTCCTCTCTGACCAAATGTGCCTCTACCTCTAGGGTTTTCACGACCCTGTTGGTACTCAAGTGTAGGGTTTCTTGTGCTACCCTCGTCTCTTCTCACTTCATTATTTTCTTCTTTATTTGACCCGTTGGTCTGTTCTCTTATGGAAGTAAACCTTCCACCTCTACCTCTCACAACCGTCTTTCCTCTTGTTTTAGAGGCCTTTCTGGTGAGATTCTCTTTTGGATTCAAGGCCAATTGGTATGCTTCTATGACTGTTATGAACCTTGACAAGCTCAAATCATCCTAAATACCATATTTTAGGCCATTTACATGTCTAGACACAACTTATTCTCCATCATCTGTATGTCTTGACCTTATGGGTAGTCTATCGAATTCCTCGGTGAATTCTTGAACAATCAGCTCTTTCTACCTCAAGTTCTACAATTTCATGAACAAGGAAATCGTATAATTAGTGGGAAGGAACTTATCCTTCAACTTGGAAACCATTCCATTCCAATATTTGATTTTCTATTTTCCTTTCTTTACTCTATCATCCTCTACATTGTCCCACCACAATGATGCATCACCTTTCAACTTCAAACAAGCAACATTTACCATTTTGGGGTCTTTTATCTGCTCCATATCAAAATATTTTTCCATTTCTCTTATCCAATCTATCAACTCTTTAGGTTTGAGGCTCCATCAATATGTGGCCACCTTCATTTTTTATCTACCCTTCATTTTTTACAATACTTTCAACAATTTGTCTCGTGGGTCTTCTTCCTCTTCCATGGGGGCTTCACTAGAAGGCAATATAATATCACGTCCATTCATATTGCGGTATTAAATATTCATGAAAACCTAAAAATTATATTGCTTATATATTAAGGGGCAAATGTTTTTTTTATTTAATGTAACAATACAAAAATACTTTGGGGTCTTTTTTATATGAGCGGGCTGACAAATATCCGCCAAATGGAGATGGTGGGATCACGGCCGGATGAGAAATCAAGTTGAGGCAAGGCTCGAGCTTACTAGTATGTAGGGAAATCGCGTCTTGAGGCATGCTTGAGGCCAAGCCTTTCGTGGTGAAGTGGGTTTCCACTCGATCATAGTCGAGAGACAGTGGTCATTGATAGCCAATTGTTACCAATAGAACTCAGCCAGTTGTTACCAATAGCCTTGGGAGGCTCTAAGCCTCCAGGGCCTTTTATAGGCCCTCGATAGGCCTTGGGGGCTTGAATACCCAACCACTCGTTCCTATTACAGGCCTTGGGAGGTTTAGTCAGCCTCCTAGAGCTTGTTATAGGCCTTGGGGGCTTGGATACCTAGCCCACAACAAGCTTAGTCAGCAATTGGGGAACTGTAACATGCAACCTAAATGTTGTACTATGTGCATTGGCTCTAGTGACATACAAGAAGTGATCTCCTATCTCTTCATTAGACCATTAGATGTTGCAAATCATAATGATATGTGGTTGTGCATTGGCTCTAGTGACATACAAGAAGTGATCTCCTATCTCTTCATTAGACCATTAGATGTTGCAAATCATAATGATATGTGGTTGAGTAATTGCATTGTGGGTGAAGTAATGTGCATCCACAATATACATCAAAAGAAGCAAGGTGCATTATAGAATGCATGCGGGGTCCTAAGAGGGGTATCATATCAATATACTAGGTAGAAATATAAAGGGGTATAAAAAATGTTAATAAAAAAAATGATACATACAATATCAAGTGAAAATAGAGGTTTTTTTAAATTGGGAAGGCATATTGGGAGGGGCTTAAAAAAATAATTTTGGAAGGTATTTTCCAATATTTAGTGAAATTAGGGGTATTGTTTCACATGCCACAAACGAACGTGCTACGATAGCGGTTTATTGAGTGAAGCCCCCATGTCCTCTTCAACCTCAAGAGCATTTTCTTCATCTTCCACCTCAACATCACTCTGGTCAAGGGTTTCAACATCAAATCCTCTATTCTAGGATTCCTTCACTGCAACCAAATTACTCTTTAGACTCCTCATGGTCTGAGCGCATTCTTCGAACATCTACCGGTCAATATTCACGCTTGCACCTCTACGTGGCCTTCGTCCTCTACCACAAACATTAACACCTATGTGAGCCATTTATCCTTCAATTTGACTGGATCAATGTCCAACCACAATTAGACACTCACCACACTTTTTCAACTCTACCCAAACGTAGGTAGAGTTTCCTTCTCGCGTCCAATCGCAACTAGACTCTTCATGCATGATACTCCCACTCTGATACCAAACTGATGGAAGTGGGTTAGAAACCGGCTTACAAATTAAAACACACAACGAAAACACACAACACAAGTGATGCCAAGAATTATGGCATTCCTACTAATTCAAGAATTAAATTCACAAAGATAAGTTTATAATCAAATTCAATGCTCTGTTTCAGTTGGTTACTCAATTGACTGTGATTTCCTCCTTACATTAAGCACTTATCAATTTTGCATTGAGAATCAATAACCTCAATCACTCGGGACAATAACCTCCTCTCTAGGATTGAACTGGTATTTACAGTTGTCTTTTCCCTCAAATTCCCACCTCTGGATCTTCCATAAGCCTCTCGATGCTTCGTTGGTCCAACTAATATTCATTAAATTCCCATCTACCATCTCCATGGCGTATCCTACCATCTGGCGCTCTTAATAACCACCATAACTTCTGCAATAATTGGCCAACTACTCATTCAACTACTTGGCCTTTTGCATCTGGCTTTCTCGTTGGCCATTTTCCCGTCATTATGAGTTAAATCCCTTCCTTTTTTGGTCTCCGGGTCGGCTTAGTTTCGAACTTGTCTGCTCCACCAGTCGGCCTTCTCCGATTCCCTTTGCCTCCATGGATTGGCCCGCGGTCAATCTCCCAACCTATTTCTGGCGTTGACCTCACCATGTTGACATTCCTCACACTTCAATGAGTCCTCTGACTGTTCTCCACGACAATTTATTGTCGGCTTCTTTCGCAACTCGACCAATCCTCTGATTGGTCATTCGCTCGACCTCCCTGGTTTCGACTACCCAGCTTTCCTCTTGCTTAAAGATTGTCGACTTTCCTCCAGACGAATTTAGTTGTCTCAACTTTGAATGGAGGTCTTCGGGCCCAATGCCCTTGCATCAAAGAACAAAATAAACATGGAAAATAAGATTGCTTCAAATTCTAGTGAAAGCACCTATGGCTCAAGCAGGTTGGCATAGAATTGCATGTCTTTGCTAAATCATCGGTGAATCAAGGAATAGGTCACTTTGAAAAGTAATGATAATATTAATAATATTATTGCATCTAAATTTAAGGTTTTGGAAGATAACTTAAAATTAAGATTAACATAAGGAGGTGATCAACACTAATGTAAAAGATAAAAGAATCTATCTTTTAACTAGCCTAAAAAAGAAAATGAATAGTATTAAATTCAAAACAAACCAATAAATTCCATAATGAAAACATTGGACAATTCTTAAAACCCCATACGTAGAAAAATTTTACCAACCTTTCAGGTCATCAAAACTATGAGAATTTAGAAATGCATCTTTTAAAATCACAACTAAAATTTTAAAACATACTAAATAAAATAATGTTCAAAACTTTGAACTTCGCCTCTTTGTATGCATATCTATAATCAAAGCGTTGAGCCTTCAATGAAATATCAAAAACCCTGCACCTATACTATTTTCAACATTGGTCTACAGTGTCGTTAATATTGTTTTGGATGTTTGTTATTAACTTATGACAAAAGAGGTGATGCCAGATTTGCAATGCGGATAACAAACAAATTTGTAAAACAAGCATTTTTTTTTAACAAACGACATAAGGCAATCCTTCCAAACAAATTTAGAAACAAAACTTTCATTTCAAGAAAAACTTGCACTCGACCTAACTTATAAAATATTATAGTAGTTGGATATTCCATAAATGTATATTCCACAATACTACAAAATTTTGGCTTCCTCCTGCCCAGTTGCCCGTCACAACCGACACATTCTTAGCCGAATGGGCTATGGAAATCAAACATTAATTTCTCTGAACTCCATCTTACAGACATATTAATTTCTATGAACTTCATATTCACAACAACCATACAAACAAACTATTTCACATTCTAAGATAATGCCCAATATGAAGTATATACAAAGTATGCTGCAGACTATATCTCCACGCAGGATCTTCTGAAAGATGATTATAAATCTCCAAGCGGGCTGTGCAGTTCAGCGATTATGTCCAGACTTGGCTTCCATGGCGACAAGGCCGACTGCCGAGTGGCACGTTGGATTATGCAAGGCACAGCTACACTTTCCATAAGGAGTAGGTTATTGGCTGCAAGAAATGAAGCGAGCTCTTCTTTTCTCACTCGAAGCTTCACACGCACGATGGATCCATGAGTGGAGTAGGAAGAAGAAACAATCCTGACGCCGCCCCTTATATTGATCTTATCAATTGCATCATCTGTGGCTGTGGCTGTGGCTGTGGCTGTGGCTGTGGCTGTGGCTGTGCCTGCAGAAGACGATGGCTGTAACCTGGAACTGGCGCCTGGGATGCTATATTGATGAGAAGAAGATCTTGCAAATGACCCTCTCTTGCCATTGTTATTGTAATTGATGGCTTGATGAAATGGGAGAGGAATGAGATAATAGAGATGACCAGCTACAAGCCCTGCCCTTTCTGGAAGAGGTCCACCAAAGGCGGCGGTCTCAAATATCCCATGGTTTGGATAATCGATGAGTATTTCCTTCACAGAAAGAGGACTCCGCAGCTTTATCACCGATCCGTCGGCCTTCGTTATCTTAATCCGTGGAGCATGACGGTGGAAGAGTCCTCGCAGTAGCATTGACACGTTAACCATTCTGCTCTGTATTGTATTCTAATCTCTGGTATCCTATTCTTCGTATGCATTTTGTGTTTATATAGAGGAGTTAGAGTGGGTATTAGGTTAATTTGAGTTTAATGCCGTCGCTGTAGCACCGAACACAGAATCAGCACTCTACTTTACAATGATAATAAGACAACCTAACTATTTATAAATGTGACTTGTGTTGTTGTTGGAATTTATGAAACTATCCACATGATCAACCCCAAATGTTTTGACGTAGTGATGACTCCTCCTCTATGCTGCACATCCTTATCACAGTTTGGTATGGAAGACGCGGAGGATCTTTTGCTAAAGCGCTCTTTCACACTACGATCAATTAGGTTTTGCCAGCGTGGCATGAGGAATCTTATCTTCGAGCCCCTTTCACATTAGGATTTCTCGCTTCACGCAAGGAATCATTTTTAAAGCCCTCTTTCACATTTAAATAGGTTTTGGTGACGTGGGATGAGAAATCATTTTTAAAGCCCTCTTTCACATTTAAATAGGTTTTGGTGACGTGGGATGAGAATATTTTCTAATTGCCCTTTTCCACATTAGGGTGCAATCTGGTTTGATGACGTGGAGTTTTCTTTCTTATTCGATATTTCAAAATGTCGTTCTCTTTAGATGTCATAATTCACATTCTCATGTACCTCATTGAACACTATGAAGATACTTCGGAGCAATTTTGCTACATCATGCCACATGTTAGTCCTAGAGTATGCACTTGACTAAGAAGCACAAAGTTTAGGCACCTCTAAGTTTGTGATTTGGTTTATTAGTGATCAAGTAGACTTAACTAGAGAGGAAAGACAAATAACAAATTGAATTAAGACATCTTTGATTATGGAGTGTCTATTACATCTCATAAATGAGGCATTTAAGCTAGTTATCAGACAAGCTCAGTATGTGTGAAAGATAGAAGAATCAAGAAGACATATATAAATTGCAGAGGATGAACTATACTTGATCAATTCTACAATTCATCAAGATGAATATTTGAAGAACAAAAATACTTTCTAAAGATCAAATAAAAGACATATGAACAAAAAACATAACTTATGGGCAATCACACTGAATCCTTCACTAGTCAAGGTTCCACAAGATATGAAAAGTTTTGATACTCAAAACTGGCTATTTCATTCCAATGAGATGAATAAAAAAGGATGTAAAACATAGAATATCACATACTAGTAATAAAACTTATATTAATATGTGATAATATGAACTAAAGTGCACTAAGGCTTACAAAATTTATAGTCAACTTTCCCTCATATTTCTCTCTCTCGAGCCTCTTATCACTCTCAGCCTCGCGGGCTGAACCCTCCTATTTTTTTTTAAGTGAGCAAAATATATATATAATGGATCAAAAACTAATTCCAACTTTCTCGAACAAATGTCTATTAAAGAACTAAAGATAAATGAGATCTTTGAACAAATTGCAAGAAGATTTGAACAACTTTCCATGAAATCAGTCATTGATCTTTGACTGGAAACCTCCACTTGACATGTTATCCTAGAAGTTTGGTGTCAATGTTAAGCTTTAGCAAATGCTTGGACACTTGTTCATTAGCCATCTTCATGCTCTGTTTTATGCTTCAAAATGCTAGAATTGATCTTTAATTTATTGCCCGTTTGATGCCATTAGATATGGGATTGGTTTCTAATTTAAAATTAAGGATATTTTTCAAAGGCTCTTGACATTTTTGGCATTCTAATGAGCATTTACCCCAACACATTGGATGTTTTTGGCACTTGTCTCTTGAGTTCTTTCAAATTGCAGGCATATATCTTTCTCATAACTCTCAAACAAAGCATTGATCTCATTCAAATTTCCCTAAAATGGCCACAAATCTCTCGAAAGGGATCCGTGAGCTTAAGTGGGATTTCTACTTTTACCAATAATCAAACGATCAATAGGACCTTCTGATGTTTTCGATGATTGAGCACATAGGTTTGGATGCTTGGCAAATTTAAATGATTTTCATGAAAAATTGGCGATACCTGGGCATTTATTACTGGCTCTAATCACACCTCCTCTACTTGCTTGGACATCCCAAATGCTCAAACAAACCAGTCGAAACAAATTTCCCCTCAGTGATCTCATGGATTATTTCCTTTGTGTTTGAAGACAATCTCTTAATGCAGACAAAAACTAATCTATCTAGCCTCAATGATTTAGATCTAGAACAAAAGAGTACATAACATAATATATTTCCTAGTTAGATTAAATTGCAAGGTAGTTCAGAGAATGAATTACCTTATGATCGCAAATCCCTTCTCCTCGTTTGATCTACTTCCAGTCCCTTGATCTCCGGCTACAAAACAAGATGTAGCAAGTGGAAACAAACAAACAATATGAAAGCATATGATTATGAATCTACCTAGATCAATGGTCAAAGAAGTCAATCATAAACAATATTATAGGACATAACAAGTTTATGAAAATATATTTATATTAAATGTAATTTGCACCAAATACAAAGTAGAGAGAATTACAACCGATGCTTTGACGTTATGAATCCAACTAAAATGATCTTGCCTCAAAGATCTAAAGCCTCCTAGCTTCCTATGGATGAAGAAGATAGTCCCGACCAAATTCCACCAGCATATGGGTGCTTAATCCTTCCTCCCTTAAAAATGGAGAGGGGGTTTGTATATATAGGGATAAAGGGATAGAATAGGTTGAGGATTTAGGGGAGAGGTCTAAGGGATCATCCCACTAGGTTAGGGGATCGAGAGCCACCTTTCCAAGCATCTAGGGATAAGCCTCCGTATCACCAAGCTTCGAGAAGTCGCTCGAAGCTTCCCCATATCAGCTCGGTGTCCTTCAGAGGCGATGGGAGATCCTGATACCTTTTTTTTTCTTCCAATGCTTCCATTCACACCTTTCTGCAATTTGCATCACCGGATCCGCAATCCGCAATCCGCATGTTACACCCAAAATCTACCCATCATCATGATTTAGTGTATACATCCCTAAAGTCATCTGGACCAAGTACTCATTTGGAGGATTTGTACTTAGTTTGTACACCATTTTCAGAGGTCGTCACAGGTTGCACACTCGAAACATGCGAAGTCGCAGGTTGCTCCATAGCAGGGTGCGACGAGGTCTGTTAATGGGAAAAAATAGCCACTTCGAGATATTTTTCGAAGCTTGCCCATTTGGGGGCTTATCCCTGATCTCTTGGAAAGCTGGTACTTGACCCCTATCCTGTTGGGAAGATCCCCTATCTCTCTCCTACCATCTCTCATCCTATCATATCCATAACCTCATCTACTTAGTCCTATATATACGAGGCTCACTCCCATACCAAAGGGAGGAAGACTATGGTATCTACATGCTGGTGAAATCTATCTTAGGACACCTTCACTCACCTCTTGGAGAATTCATGCTTCCTTGGAAGGGCTTGGCAATTGGCTTGTGTGGAGAAGGGTTGCTACATTAAGTCATTGGTTGTAGTTCTATATCTCTATCATGTACTCCTCTATTTGTAGTAATACAAATGCTTTCCACCAATATCGTTCTTAATGTGTAATGATGTTGTGTTGTTTATCTGCTTAACTATTTACATAGATCTCTTATTGTATAGATGCTCTTTACTCATTTCTCTTTTCAGTGTCTTAACAGGTCTTGCAGCTTGGATCTGATGACCTTGGGACATGGAGCAACATTCGGGAGAAAGGATAGCGAAATCAAAGAGGTAAGACATCTAGTACTTGATCCTTAACTAGATCTAGGAAACGTGTTTGTAGTCTGTTCTATTTGTTCTAGACTCGCATTGAGCAAGGGAGATCCGGCTCACCTCCGGTCGAGTGGATTGTCTTGTAACAAATATGGCGACCATATTGGGGAGTATTCTTGTTTAGTGATTGTTAATCTGAGTCATTTTCAGTTGATTACTTGTCACAAGCCTTGTTGTCATTTTTTTCCATTTTCCTTCTTAGGATTGATTCCATTGTCAGATCTTCACATTGAAGATCCTGATCTTCTTCCTTTGAGTTTGTGCAACTCAGTTTCAAACCTGTTGGTGGTTCATTTTTGAGAGATCTGATTCAATTTTGAATCTAGAACTCGCCTATCGTACCTGGGCAGTGAAAACAGAGTGACACTGTGTTTTCCTGAGCCTCTGTCCTTTGTCTCTTGCTTGCTCGTAATGGCCTGTGCATTAGTGAACTGCGACACCGTCGCACCTCTCGTATAGGTAACTTGCGACGTCGCACTGTCTGCAAAGACAGAGTGCGCCGATCTGTCGAGACTTGACATATGGGCATTCATTCCCTCATCTAATAGTCTGAGCCTTAGTTTGGTGAATGAACTCTTCCTATGCGGCATCATTCAGCTAGAGATCCCATTTTGATTTGTGTGTTGAGAATTTAGTTTGTTTGGATTGACTTTGGGTTCTGCTTTGGACAAGTTTGAAATTGGTAGTGTTGGACACTTTTTTCTCCTTCACCTTCATCCTTTTCACTCTTGCATTCCCTTCCTTCCACCCCTGATCTGATCATTGCATTGGATCAGCCTCCAGACCTCATTTACTTTTGTTTTGAGCCTTGCTTGCTTAGTTTGCTTGTTGTTGTTTGATTTTGAGTTGAGTGTGTCATTTCTGCTTGGTTGAGTGCTTGTCTTTTCTTGAGTTTTCTGAGTGTGTGAGTGCCGCAAGTAACATTTTCTTTTCAGTCATATTAGATCTGAGAGCAAAGTTGTCTTCAAGTTTATTGCTTTGATACATCCGTTGAAAGATTAAAAGTGCTTCTTTTCTGTAATTTCTCAAAAAGTTATTGAAGAAAGATCATTGTGCATTGGAATGTTTTGGAAGAAATGAATGGAAATATGATTGATTGTGTTTTTCTTGAATTGTGAGTTATTCATCTTCTTGAAAAGCTCTAGTACGTTTTGTTTTCTTTCAAAAGTTGTTTCCATGCTACGGAAAGATAGGTGCATTTTTTTATTTTTGTTGCCTTTAGATCATTGAAAAGAGAAAGTGAAAAGCTTGCATTTCCATTTCAGAATCCTCTCATTTCATTACTTAGTGTTGTTTTGATTTGAAAAAGGAAAGAAAAGAGAAAAAATACTTTGATTTGGATAGTAGTGTTGCGTATGTTTGTGTGTTTCATTGAAAAAGAAAAGAGTACTTTCATTGTCAAATTTGTGCATTGGGAATTGTGTTGCATTGAGTTTGTTTGGCAATACCATTGGAAAAAGCTTTCTCCTTACCATAGGTAGAATTCATTGAAAGAAAAGACTGTTTCATGCATGTAGCTAGGGTTGCATTCTGTTTCCGATTATGTACTCACCTCATGCATTCACCTGACCGTCCAAGATAAAATAAATGGTAGAACTAGGTAAAATTTTTAGTAACTTGTGTGTAAGTTAGAGATGTGTTCCGGCGTCGTTAAGCGTGGAAGCTATCGTTACTTGCCAGCACTGTAGTCCGGGGTATTGTAGTCTTCCACGTACATCGGTATATCGAGCTCCTTCATGTACCCACCAAGTACCATAATCCGTACTTGGCGTACATATCAAAGGGTGTATCACGTACTTGACACGTATATCGGAAGGTCTCGTGCCAACGGCTGTGCATTAGACAGCACCACTACGGATTTGAGCTCCCACGTACCTTGCGTATATCGGGAGACACCATCAGGATTTGTGAAACCAACCGAGTTAACCATTTGGCCGTCTTGGCAAAGCAATACACCGAGAACAGCACCCGGGGAGATTAGCACACATGTCCTGTCCAGGTAGTCGGGTATGCAGGCAAGGGTATGGTCCCAATCCTCCTTGTCGCGTCATACTGTTGGACCCTGCAGTATATTGCGGTTTGCGATGCCTTGATAATCCTGTGAGTTTCTAGACTTTTGAATCCACTCTGTCACATAAGTTTGCTTGTTGCCTTAGTTTGAGTAGGTTTTCTTGGACTCCTTTTCTTTTAGAATACCTTTAGGAGAGACGCTGTTTCGGCCTTTTTTGGATGATTTTCTGATACTTTGGCGGATTTTCCATGGAGAAGGTCCCGTAGGTTCTTGAACTTGCCACCCGAATTTCCGCTTAATCCGAAGGTTTTTTCGAGGTTAAGAATGGGTCAGCATAACGCGGTCGTAGTTACTGAAGTAGGGAACCCCACCTTGAATATTGGCGGACATTTGTTTCCACCAGATTCACCTGCTTCTTATCCCACGCGGGATGAGGAAGCTCACACCCCCACTTCTCAAAACATTCCTCCCATCATCTCGGGAGAACCTGGATCATTGGAATGGATAAAACAACCCCAGGACGACCCTACTGCAGTTGTTGGTCCTTCAGCAGCTTATTGGACTTCTTCTACAGACCATTCAGTGGCTCATTTTTCCATCTCATCCCCACTTAACTGGACTACTCCAGATTTCACTAGGCCTTACTATAGGCCTAACCTTGCCAAAACTTTCATCCCCATTCACGAATGTCTGGAACAGTTACGTGTTAAAGGAGATGAGCTTCGAAGACAAAGTCTCGAGCGATACTCTGAAGAGTTCCACAATCGCCATTTGCAAATAAGACTTGACGACGAAAACATCCCAGTTCGTTTGATATCTTTTGGATCATCGGAACACCCCCACCCCGTGACCACTAATGAGACTGGTCAACCTTCGCAGGAATCCAGTCCTGCACCTCAAGTGAACCAACCGGTGGAAGGACAACGGTCCAAAACACCTGTCACTACCATGGTTACTTTACCAGTTCCTCCCCCACCTCAAAATTCGAGGGGAGGGTACTCCATTCCTACGGACTATCTCATTGGTAATGTTATTACCATAGTAGCTAGTCAACAACCTATGTTGGTTCAACCTTTGAATAGTGGTCAGCCTATTGTGGTTGGGGGGCAACCCCCATTTCCTAACCAGAACGTTGGTGGAGTCCCCAATGGGCCTTCTGTTGGACCTACCCAACCCGCTAGACCGTCCACCACGGGATTATCTCATGTTGGAGGGTCGTCAAACGTAACCCAACCCTCATGGAGTCAAGCGTATCCAGGTTCCGTTAACCCTGCGTCGGGCCAACCTAATCCCGGAAATGCGCCTTGTGGGATACCTTATCCTGGGAATCCTTACACTCTATGGGGGCAACAACCTGTGTTGCAACACAGACCCCAACCGACTATCCCTCAAGTACCACCACCCCCGATCGGTCCTCCCCCACCTCTTGTTGGAGGCGGCGGGCCCCCACCTAACGTTGGCGGAGGAGGCCCACCCCATTTTACCTACAACGCCCCTCACCCCTCAAGCGGTGGTGGGAATGGTCCACCACCCTCTCCAGGCGGAGGAGGCAGCGGACCACCTTATCATGGTGGAGGAGGACATTTTCCTTCGGGTGGCGGCGACGGTCCACCACCCCCTCCAGGCGGAGGCGGTGGAGGACCTAATTACCCTATTGGTGGCATTGGTGGTGGAAACCCTCATACTTCCAGCAGCGGAAGCAGTCGGGGCCCCCACCCATCAGGCAGCGGAAGTGGTCCACCACCCCCCTCCAGGCGGAGGCGGTGGTGGGCCACCTTATTACGGTTATAGACCCCCACCTCCTCTCGGTGGTGGCAGTGGACCTCCACCCCCTCCTGGAGGTGGAGGTGGACCCCCACTTTATTGGAATGGACCACCTTATGGTGGTATACCTCCTTACGGTCCGGGCGGCACACCCACCTACGGTCAGTTTTATCCTGGTACACCTTATGGTCATTTTAGTCCTTACACGCCATATCCATATTATCAATACGCGCAGCCTAATCCAAAGTTGCCCTTTTTGGCTACTTTGGACCTACCTGACCTCTCTCATTTAACCAACGATCCCATTTACCATGGATCTAACTGGCCACCGATTCCGGTGAAACTTCTGTCTGATATCCCCAAGTTTGATGGTAACCCAGGTGAAGACCCCAAGAACCACATGATGACATACCATTTATGGTGTTCATCTAATTCCTTAATGGACGATTCAATTCGTCTTAGATTGTTCCAAAGGACTCTCACCGGTTCGGCTGCCAAGTGGTACATTGAGTTGCCACCGCACTCTTTTCCTAACTATGGCTCTCTTGATATGAACTTTTTGACGCATTTCCAGCTGTCTATACGGTGTGAGACAGGTACCGAGCTTTTAACCTCGCTCGGTCAGAATACCGCCACTCACATTTTGGATCACATCCACGAGTGGCGAAGGAGACGACGTCTCATTAAAGCTCCCATTCCAGATCATCTCCTAGCAGACTGGTTTACTAAATCACTTCTTCCCGCCATAGCAAAAGATGTTTCCATGCGAGGTGTTGTCACCGAAGAACAAGCCATCGCGAGTGCTCATCTGTTAGACCTAGTCTATACCTAGTCTAGCACTCTGTTCAATATTTTTCCTGATGCACCCTGGGACATTAACGATCCCACGAAACCACATAAGGGAACCCAAGCTGATGGAATCATTGGTTCTCTTACCACCCATCCTGCTGTTAGCACCGTTGGATCATCCAACCCCACTCCGGTTGGACACAGCACTGCCAAGTCCACTCCTCCTGCTGTAACTGAAGAGGTGAATTCTATTCAATCAGCTTCATCTCAGAAGTTTAATGGCAAAAAGAAGAACAAGGGGAAACCCAAGAAATCTTCTGCCCAGCAGGAAACGAAGAGCATTCCTGAAGATACTAAGAAGAAAAGGAAACTGAAGTATCCTTGCTTACTATGTGGAGAAGACCATTTCTCCAAAGAGTGTCCCCATATATAAGTTTCTTAGGGGTAAACTGACTCCCACAGTCCTCAACGATCCGTTTCCTGCTCAAAATCAGCAGATGATTGCTCAAACCCCCCCAGCCCAGGGGGAACCATCCAATACCGCGCATGTTCTCATGTTGCGTAATGAGGCGATCAATTTAACTACTCGCTCACGATCTTACGAACAGGTCCCTTCGAAGGAACCTGCCTGAAGTAATATTGAAAAAGCTTCCGACTCTTTACCCAATGTCACTGTACCATCAACTTCTCTCACCATTGAGAGACCCTCTTTAGATTCGATATTGCATCCACCCAAGAGCATGATTCGAAAAGTTGCTTTCAATCCTAATGCTCATGCGACACAAAATTACAATATCATAGAGGACATGTCCCAAGCTCCTTGCGCCATGTCCACCCTGGAAGTTTTGCAGAATTGTCCCAATCAACGTAGAACTCTCCTTGCAGCTATTGGTGCAGTTGACCCAGATTCCTCGAACACCATCATGTTTCGTCTTGACAACCTTAAGCTGAGGCTCTCACACCAGCTCGCATTCCAAGTTACTGCGAACCTTGTTGGGAAAATCGTCCATCGCACTCTTTTGGACGAAGGAACCTCCACTTCTATCATGTCCATCACTTGTTGGAGAGCCATTGGCTCCCCTGAATTGAGTCGTTCTCCTACCACATTGAAAGCATTCGACGGGCGTGGCTTTCAACCTCATGGGCTCTTACAAGCTCTTGCAGTTGAGTTGGGAAGAAAGACCATAACCATTAACGTGGAAGTGGTCTCGGTCCCGTTAGATTATAATCTCTTGCTAAGTCACAATTGGCTTTATACCATGCAGGCGGTAGCCTCTTCAATCTTCCGCACAGTAAAATTCCCCCACCAAGGATGAATTGTTACGATCGATCAGTTAGATTTTTGTACACCGGACACCACTACTCATCCTGGTGACCATGTTCCTTCCATTGGATAGACGTCAAAATAGTATGAGAGTGTATGGGTTGGCCTATTGAACATGATCTCCACTGAGATTTTATCTCACTCAAACGATGCTTGGCTTGTACCGGATGAAGCCACAACACACCTGTTTGGAGACGCGATGCCTCTTTCACCCGCTGAACGTATTTATGAGGCTATCCAAACAGCGCTGGAAGACTGTCCATCCATGGACCTTCCTTCCTGTTCTCTACGACGAACACCCTCTCTACCCGATCTCTTACTTCAGACTTTTCATTCAGACGAGTCCATCATGGAAGTAATGAATGTAGACAACAGTCCGTGGGATGATCTTCATCACATATCAACTTTTCTTCCTCCATGGAAGTATGTAGAGGACAACATTCATACCCTCTTTTCACTAGATATCTACCCATCCCCTCATTTTCCCATCCTTACATGTCTTACAGACACAGAGGGAAACTTGGCTAACATTGAGCCAACTACTGAGGTAGACATCTCCGTGAAACCAGGTATAGTGGAACACATTCGCATAGGCCAGAAGTGTTCCCCTGAAGAAATCGCAATTAGCACGGTCTTGTTTAAGCAGTTTCGAGATGTTTTTGCTTGGTCCTATGAGAAGATGACTGGGATAGACCCCGCGATTGTTTCTCATGAAATAAAAACCTATCCTGACATCAAGCCTGTGCATAAAAAATTGCGACCAGTACACCCCTGGAAGACTGCTCCAATAAAAGAAGAAATTGAAAAGCTCTTAAAGGCTGGCTTTATTTATCTTGTCCCATTGACGGATTGGGTCTCAAATGTCGTTCCTGTGAACAAAAAATAGGGCACCATTCGCGTCTGTGTTGATTATCAAGATCTTAATTGGGCTTGTCCAAAAGACAACTACCCGACCCCCTTCATCGACCAGATTATTGACAACTATGCCGGAAGCGTCATCTTCTCATTCATGGATGGATTTTCTGGTTACAATCAAATTGAGATCAACCCAGCCGACCAACATAAGACGGCTTTCATCTTCCCGTGGGGTACATTCGCTTATTGCAAGCTCCCATTTGGCCTTAAAAATGTTGGCACCACGTTTTAGCGGGCTATGTCATATTCCTTCCACGATATTAAGGACTTTGTGGAACCCTGCTTGGACAATCTCCCTGCCCATTCGAAGCAGCATGAGTTACACATTGATCATCTGATGGCCATATTCCTTAGATGCAGACTGTACAATATCCGTCTGAATCCCCACAAGTGTATCTTTTACGTTGAGTCCGGACGCCTCTTGGGATTTATCGTTTCGAAGGATGGGATCTGCATTGATCCCTTAAAGGTAGAGGCCATCATCAACCTACCAACCCCGACTGATGTTACAGAACTTCAAAGTCTCCAAGGGAAGGCGACTCACCTCAGACGTTTTGTGTGCAATTTTGCGGAGAAAACTCAGGGCTACATGAAACTGCTTAAGAAGGACGTCCTGTTCATTTTGGACGACCAAGCTCAAAATTCTTTTGACAGTATCAAACATGCCATCACGCATGCCCTTGTGCTCCAACCGCCTAATTATTATCAAGATTATATCTTATATCTCGCCGCTTCTACTACCACTATCGCCATGGTTTTGGTACAGGAGGATCAAAACGCTCAGGAACATGTGATATACTATGCAAGTAAGGGTCTAGTTGATGTCAAAACTAGATACTCACATGTCGAAAAACTTGATTTCACGGCAGTCATTTCCATCCAGAAGTTCCGTCATTACATCCTGCTCCGCACCACCACTATCATTGTCGACTCAAACCCCATGTACCACGTACTGACATGTTAGGTGCTTGGGGGCAAGTATTCACGCTGGATTGTGATACTGCAAGAATTTTAACTTCTTCTTGAGAAAGCTAAGTCTAAGAAGTCTTTGGTGTTTGCCGAGCTCATTTGCGACCTTCCCCGTCCTGATGTAGAAGTTGAGCACAATAACTCATTTCCAGATAAATCATTGTTTCTCATCAGTACAACTGACCCCTGGTATGGAGATATTCTATTGTATCTTCAAACCCAACGCTTCGATCCTCAAATTTCCCGCGATGATCGTCGTAAGGTTCGCCACCTTGCAAAGTATTACTTAATCATTAATGATACTTTGTATCGTCGTGGCGTCGATTCAATCCTTCGACGTTGTCTCACTCTTGATGAGGCTGAACGCATTCTGAATGACTGTCACGCTGGGGCGTGTGGCAGTCATCTCTCTGGGATGGATACAACCCATAATATTTTTTGCGTAGGATATTAATGGCCTACTATCTTCAAAGATTGTATTGAGGCCGTTAAAAAATGTCCTCCTTGCCAACACTTCCATATGAAGAAGCGCACTCATCCTGCCCCACTACATCCGGTTATTGCCGTTGGCCCATTTGCAAAATGGGGCATCGATTTTATGCAATGTAAGCCTACCTCGACCGGGGGGCATAGTTACATCATCGTAGCTATGGATTACTTCACAAAGTGGGCCGATGCTATGCCTACATACCAAAACGATGGAAAAATCGCAGCACTCTTCATGTTTAATCATGTGATAGCACGGTTTGGAGTTCCACAGGCCATAGTTACTGATCATGTTTCTGAATTTTAGAACCATATGGTTCTTGAATTGAGCAACATGTTGGGTTTTCGCCATGAAAAATCGACACCCTACTACCTGCAATCCAATGGATAGGTCGAGGCAATTAACAAGGTCTTGAAAATTATGATCCAGAGGATGGTAGGGACACAAAAGTCCAACTAGCATAACATGCTCTTTTCAGCATTATGGGCCTACCGAACTACCGTTAAAACCACCACAGGCTTCACTCCCCTCCAATTGGTATATGGATTGGAGGCTGTTCTGCTGATAGAGTGCGAAATCCCATCTTTATAGCTCACAGTCGAACTTCTTCCTAACACTACTGCTGAGGAAGAACGTCTCTTACACTTAGCCCAACTTGACGAGTCTCACCGTGATGCCGCTCTTTCTAATGAAGTGCATAAGAAACGCATCAAGGCCCAATACGATAAGTTGGTTGAACCTCGTATCTTTAACGATGGTGATATGGTCCTCACTTACGACCAGAAGCATGATAAGCTAGGAGCTAGGAAGTTCGAGTCCATGTGGCATGGACCCTACGTCATAAAACGTGTGTTGGAAAAAGGTGCCTATGAGCTTGAGGATTATAACGAAATAATTTTAGGTGAACCCCGCAATGGGCTTTATCTGAAGAGATACTATGCTTGATCTCTCATGCATAGACTTGGTTGTATATACTGTACATGGCGTGTTTTTGTGTGGTGTGACACATTTCTCTTTTCAAGTGTCTTTTGATCTTGTTTCTGATTCTCATACCATGTTCTGTCTGTGTGTGTAGATGGCAACGTGCTATGAATTCACGGACGACGCCAGCTGGCATACCCTTTACCTTCCTTCGGCATCGTGGTACTATATTCCCCAACAGGTGAGCTCACTAGCTCAGGAAGAAGTTTCCTAGGGTTCACGACCAACAATGCCGCAGAATATCAGGCAGTGATCGGAACTCTAGCTAATGCCATTTCCTTGGGTATGAACCACGTTGTCATCCACATGGATTCTCAATTAGTAGTTTCCCATCTAAACCAGATATACACCATCCGTGATCTGATCTTACTCCATCTCTTCAGACGAGTACGTCTCTTGGAAAGGTCATTTGAATCTATTCAATACCTACACATTCCACGAGAGTTAAACACAGTTGCTGACTCCATGGCCAAGTTCATTCTGGATTGGTACATTTCACACACATAATAATCTTAATATGTAAAAGCATTCACGACATGTAAATATAATGTACAGAAGCAAACATGTAAACAAGATCACATCACTAATCATTTGAAGAACACATAATGTATAAACCGCCGATAATGTATATATATATAAATCGCTAAAAAGTAGTGCTGGTACAAAATCTGAAGCACGATGGCTTTCAGTGAGTCTCTACAAAAATCTGAAGCATCATAACTTTCAGTAAGTACAAAAATCTGAGGCTTCTAAAAGCTCTGAAGTACAAGTATAAAAGTGTCTCAAGCACTGTGCCTGAACCGTACACCCCTGACTCTAACAGCTCTTCGACGCTGGGTGAGAAAGCAGTCTACAGTACTAGCCACCTTGCGGAGTAGGGAGTTGAAGCACATGGATGCTCCAACCCCATACCTCTACATGGGCCTCGGTAGGTCATCGATAGCTGGCTCGAGAACCTCCACGGCCAGCTGAGATAGGTTCTGGTACACCTCCTCCATCTCGTTGATGGCGGCATGTGCACCGGCAGGAAATACTTCCTCCCTGCCTCTGTCTCTCCTCGCCAGAAGGGAGAGAACCACTGGTCATATGGGGCCAACATCTGCACACACATTTAAAGTACTTGTTAGCACTACATAAAAAAAATAATATAATTTACAAAACTAAAAAGTACAAGGGTTTTGTTCTTACCGATATCACCCCATGTTGCACCCTCTGGAAACACTAAGTCGGGATCCTCTTGGAAGTCCGTGCCACTGTATGGGAAGTCCTCGACCATGAGCATCTGGTCCTCTAGCCAGCTGAAGAACTCAGAGCCAAAAGTGATGATGGGACCCCCACCATGGCGGGTCATCAGCTCTACCCACCTGAGCATGTGTGGATCTCTCTGATCCCTGTCATCCAGTACCATTTGCGGGCACAAGAGAGGAACCCACTCCAAGAGGAATGACACTATGATCGATCCGTACCCGAACTTCTTGAGCTCTCCACGCTGACACTTGGTCAGCTGAGCTCAGATGTTTGCGAGGAGACTCTCACACCAGTTAAAGACCATGGGGGATATACAATCCTCCGCATATAATATCTGAGTCCGAGTAGCCGTATGTGGAGCTTGGCTACCTGCCACCCTGGTAATAGTAAGCATTATAGTCCTCAGTGGACGACTCACCACATCTCTGTTGAGTATCTTCCCATTGGAAGGACGAGAAGTAGCGACACAGTGCTGTGACACCATGTCCTCAACTGTACGATCACTGGCCCGTGTCCTAGTGAGATGTACAACATCCCCTCTTCAGGAAAAACCGGTCAGAAAGTATATGTCCTCAATGTCAATGTTGAGGATATGCTCACCTATGACAAAGTATTGTTGGGTTGTATCCCAACTCTGTAACATGTGTGTCAAGAACGGGACCTGGGCTCTCATCACCTGTACCTGGAAGAACTTGAGCAACCCACAGTTTCGCAAAGCAGCCACACATTGTGGATTGTTTGCAGCTTTCTCATCTTCTATCTTGTGTTCTCTCTCTCGCCACTCTAGTACCATCTCTTCTTGCTGCGAACCTACCAAAAGGTGCATTTAAAGCATGTTAGGTCCTTCTCCAACTTGCACAAACTCATTTTTTGGAGCATGTTTGATGTTTGGGATTTGAGTTTCCGCCATTGCAGTGTACCTTCAGGTACAGCGCGACGTCGTCGCAGGTCCTGTTTTCGAGGCTTGCGACGACCTAGGCTTGTCGCAAGTCCTGAAAGGGCCACTTGTGACGAGCCGAGGGCGCATTGGCCCCTCCTCAAATCATCAAAAAACTCAAAAAATGGACAAAAGTGGAAAAACTAAACCACTACAAAGTTGCTGGCTAAGATTTAGGCCTACCTGGTCTGGACGGTTGGTGAAATGGTGGATCGTAGCTCCTGAAATCGACAAAGGAAGTTTTGGCTCCAAATTGGTACTTCTCCACCCAAATTGGCAATTTGAACAATGTTTCTATTTTTGGCCCATATTTCTATTTATAGAATGGAATGGAATATTCCTTTTCAAATATTTTGATGCTTTTGGGCCATTTACTATAGTTTTGACCGTTTGTCATTATATTTGGGGCTATTTGACACTTTTTCTAGTGTACAGGAGTCGTAAAGTGGTCTTTTATAGCGTTTCTCGCATTACCAACGGTAATTACAGGTATGAATACTCGTTTGAACGTTTTTTCATTATTATTTTTAGTTAGTCGTAATTATTGCATGAGGATACATTTACTCTTCGTTTGTTCTTGTACTCATCAAATAATGAGAACAAGTACCGAGTTATGATTTATCACTTTTTCGAGCTCGTTAAACTTCCACGGAAAAGGACACCCCCCTGAGTCCATAGTTAAGCTCTTTTTAGACTCCCTAAAATTGAAAAGATTGCCAAGCGAACTTGTCACGTTCACGCTTGTTAAAGTATTTGAATGGTTGTCTTCCTGGTGTTATTTTACCCCTTTTTCGGACCCGGGGGCACTAATTACGAAAAAGGAATACTCCATCCAATCATGACTGGAAGAGTCCTCTTCTGTGTTGTTTTACCCTTTTTCGGGTGATGAGGCTAACTTTACGAAAAAGGACCGTTGGAGTCTTCTTTAGTTCTTTTCAGACTCTCTAAATATGAAATGACGACCGAGTTTACCTTCTATGGACTCGTTAAATTTTCACATTGAAGGGCCCACCATGGGACGAACCCCTCCTATCATAGGTTCGAAAAATATTTGGGATTGGAATCATCTATGAGATGAGCTATATGGAGCATTTGGTTACCCTCACCAAGCTCGTTAAAAAACACATGAGGCACTCATCGTTCATGCTGGGGAAAAAGGAAAGTGTTTGTGTTACATACCTTAGTGGCAATATATAGTCGTTCTTGAACATGGCACTCATCTGCATTTGCATACCGATACTTGGGTCATCTATTTGTCTATGAGTCCCCACTTACTTTTTGAGTCCTGTTGCTCCTCTAAATCATTCGGAGAAATATTCCACTATCAGTTGTATTAGAAGTTTGCGTCATTCTCATGTCAATACTGCCAAGTCATGCCATGCCCATGTTCAAGAACACATTCATTACTCATTATTTTCAGTTAGTACACACGTCGTCATGTCGTTGTTACTTTGAGTCAGTCTCACATGTTATTGTACCATCTAATCCACTCTACACATCTTTTGTTGTGTTTCGTGTCGATTGATGGGGGATTCATTATGGCCCTCGTTCGACGGATTCATCCTTATCGACTTCAACTCATCATCCAAGGATTGAGTCTAGAAACCAATCAAGTACCTTGGTCCTGCATGCCTCAATGGTAGGTTACCTCGCTTCCATCATGAGTTTACATCATTGACTCTTGATTGAGAGATTTCATCTTGCATTCGACGTCAACTCATTTTTTCACGCTTGATGATATGTACTGTGATACCTTGGGAATCATTGACATTAATGGTGATCTCCCTCGCACTTGTTAACGGTTTACATCAATAACCGGTAATCAAGTGGTTTCTACCATGTTTGACGTCAAGACATCTGTAATCACATGGATAGATTCGTATCATTGCGGGTTCAGCTTGAAGACCCTAGGGAGTCATGTTTTTACCCAGGTTGCGATGGAGTTTGAAGAACCATCTTCAATAGAAAAATTCCCCTTCCACAATCGACCATCCGCATTGTGGAAGTCAGATTTGCGGAAGCACCATCCTCAACGGAAAACTTCCCCTTCCGCAATCCGCATTATGGAAGTCAGATTTGCAGAAGCACCATATTCAATGAAAAAAATTCCCCTTCCGCAATCCGCATTGCAGAAGTCAGCTTTTGCAAAAGTCTAACTTCAACGAGAAACTTTCCCTTCCGCAATCCGTAATCTGCATTGCGGAAATCAGAATTGCGGAAGCAACTTCCCTACTCTTGCAACTCGCCAATTGCAAATTTCAGAGAGGCATAACTTCCTCGTCCCTGGTCCAAATGAGGCAAGGTTAATACCGTTGTAAATCTCTTGGAGATATCTTTCCAATGGTGCAACTTCCAATCCAAACAGAGGTCTTTAAACCTGCCATTTCCCAAAATGAACATTATGTGCACAAATCCACCTTGAATGACCTTAACCTTCTTCCTTCCAGGGTTTTGCTCCACTTTTGCCAAGTCTTTTCTCCTTCATATGGTCAACAGGGGTGTCTATCCTCTTTGATCACAGTCCTGACTGGGATAGACTGCACCTCTTAGCCTTGAACTTAGTCCTGCTCATCAATGGTAATATATATATATATATATATATATAAGTACAATTATAAGCATAAAAGACAATATACAGAAGTATGCTCAGTAACTCATGTAGGAAGGTCCATGCATCCATAAACGCAAAGGTTCTAAAGCATTATCACCCTTCAAAAGGGATTATACTTAGTCTATTTCCTCTAAACAGATTGAGGGATGACATGTAGACATTTAGCCATATTCCTCAATCATGAATATAAATGAATACCAACATAACAATAAGAAGCAAGGTGCAGGAGTAAAAAAATAAAATGCCCAAAACATAATACATAATACTTGGGCATTCAACCCTATTAACCATCTGAACCAAATGATACATTTGACATATATAACACACACACATCTAGCACGCATCAACATTCGTCATGGCACAACAACAATGTAATATCCATAGTTGGATATTCTCAATAAACTAGGGATGAACCCATAATTTCTGAAATAACCCACAAATCCGTAGATGTAAAATGATATATAAATTGATAGATAAGATGATAAATATAAAATTGTTGGCCCGCTTTTATAGTAGCTTGGGCATTGCATATTTGAGGGGACGCATCCTCTCATTTAAATTTTACTCCTACTTATTATTAATATTAATGTATTATTAATTATTTGTTACATTGCCTTCCCCTTGAGGGAAGCTTTGTCCTCAAAGCTTTATTGAAGACAAGGTTTATGTTTGGTTTTTTTTTTTTAACTGTCATCTCTTTCTCTTTTGTGTTTAGTCTTTGCGACATTTGATGAAACGAGGTGATACGAGTTACAAATTCCCCAGAAGAATTGCTGCATCGTCTTTGATGTGTTCCATCCCAAATCTAATTTTATCGAAGCTATTTGATCACTTTGTGGGATGGGTCTTCTTGTTTGTTGTTTTGTATTTTGATTTGATGTTCTTGCTCTTCTAACATCATCTCTCCTCCATGTGTGTTCATTTTTACCCTTTCGTTGGTCAAAATGACCTTTATAATTGGGGGTGTCGATAAGGAGTTTGTGTTGTTTGTTCTTCTGCTGGATTGACTTCTTTTTTAATCTGTATTGATGACTGGATTTGTATTTGCTTTTTTTTTCCTCGACTTGATTTTTTGAGCCCAAAGGTTTTGATGTCCTCTTTTTAATGTTCGCCAACTTGTTTTTGAGTAAATCTGTAATGTCCCCCATTTTGACCCTTGTAATATTTTGGGCTATAATGAAAATAATGTATGCATATTATGTATGATTCCTAGCGTGGAGCTCAAGGCCAAGGCCCCACTAGTGAACGCTCGATCTAGAAGAGGCAAGTATTTGATATAATGCTACCCATGTGCTAGTGAACCATGGGAATTGTAAATATGCATTTTAATATAAAATCCTACAACTAGCTATGCAATGCAACAAGAGATGGGGGCATGATGTTACAAGGAATAGGGAGGAAAATATTCAAACCCTTGAGCCAATGAAGTCAAGCAAAGTGTCAATGAGAGAACCCATCAACTATCAACTACCCATGTTGACTTTGGTGCCCAATCATTCATTTCTCCGAAGAGTTGGGTGAAGTAGTTAATGCCTTAGGGATTGGGGAGGTATGGCTGTCCAAATTCGAGTATGGGCAAGCCACCCTCATGGAAAATGGTTTTTTTGCTTCTTGGGCAAGAAAACAACGATGATTTGCTCCCTAAGCCATTACCCATGAAGGAGTTTTGCCTCTCTCACATTTTTGGAACTGCCTGGGTGTTTTCTAGCCACGTTTTTTCTGGTTTCTCTGGGTCTTCTAGTTGGGAAGAGGGCGTTTTTGTGTTGCAAACCTGTTGGGAGCTGCCTGGGCATTTTTCTCCACTGATTTCCAGTGTTTTCTTCCATTTTGGAATTGTTGGGAACTCGTTTTTGTATTACATACCGTTGGGAAGGAGAGAGCATGATTTGGGGGGTTTGTAGTGACCATTGCGGCTCTTTGAATGCCCATGGATGTTTTCTGAAAACGAAATTGCCATCCCAAGGTTGTTTTCCCATTTCTCACTTCATTTTTTGGTTGCCCACGTTTTCCATTCATACCCAACACTGGGGATTTTGCTGTTATGTGTATCCATGCCCAGTTTATGAGTTTTCTGTGTGTAGGAGATTGTTGGGGTTGAAATGGGTTTCCAATGTTTTGGCTTGAGATTGAGTGGAAGCATCCACAAATGAAGAGGGTTCAGATTTATCCTGATAAACCCAGATGTGAATTGGCTTGGCTTAAATGCAAATGATCATTTGGCTGTGTATGAGCTTGAGAGTCCCCTTTTCCTTGTAGATATCATGCCCAACTCGGGGGTGGTCTCCAAGTGCTTAAATAATATAGGCTGGACAGAGACCTACGGTTGGGTGGAACGTTGCAGTGACATAGCTAGTTGTGTGGGACAATTGCACAACAAAGATAAGTGTTTTCTATCTGTGTGTTTTGCCTCTGCAGTGTTTAAAGTAAATGACTGTTATTGATATATTGAATGCATATCAAATTATGTGTGTGGATGAGTTTATCTCCGTTGTGCATGTTTGTTGAATTTACATCTGCACACATGGAATTTTAATTGTATGAATCTAATGAATGGGATGAGTTTGCTTAAAAATCCCCATATATTGGCATCGTGTTTCCCTTACCGAAATTGGATAGATGGGTGGGGACGTTACATTTGGTATCAGAGCTTAAGGTTCAACACTACGGCTGTTGGGCCCTTCATAGAGATATAAATCATTGTGTGTATATTTAGTAGTATTTGAAGTTAAAATGAATTAGAGAAACCTGAAGATCTCATAGCTCCTATTTTATTACGATGGGAAATCATTTCCATGACTGTTTTGGGGATTCTTGCAAAATTGCTTGCATTGAATTCATGCTATGAAAGTGAGGAAGGAGGGGAGAAAATCCCTTTTCGGGTTGAATGCTTACTTAAATTGTTTCTAATGCAGTAGCATTTTTTTTTTTGCATTTGTTGATTGCCCCATGAACAAGAGAAGGAGGCATGACCTCTTGCCATCTTATATTATTTTATTGTTTTGTTGTTTCATGCTCGACATGGAAGAGGTGCAATATTTCTTGAAACACTTTTACTGTTTTATGTGAGTTTGATCTTTAAGTAGCTTACCTCTGTAAAGAAACAAGGGACATATTTCAAAAAAAAATTCTAACTATTTTGAAAATTTGAAAATTTTCTAAGTGTTTTCTGCTAAGGCTGTGGCGGCAGAATTAACGATAAGTTTTGCGTGTGGCGGCGACAATTTTAACTTTAAAATTTGCGATGCGCACGGTGAAGTAATGTTAAATTCTACGACACTGGTGGCGGATCTAAGCTTAAAATTTGTGCGCAATGACAATTTTAGGCTTAAAAGTTGTGATGGAGGCTTGCGCGCGGCGACGATTTTAGCCTTCAAACCTGCGACGCAGTCGCGGTGACGAAGGCTTGCGAGCGCAGAAGTTAAGGTTATCTTTTGCGACACAGTCGGTGGAGAAGTTGGTAATTTTGTGCCAAAAGGAAGAGAAAATCTCAAAAAATTCTAACTGTTTTTGAAATTTTGCCTAAGGGTTGCGGCGACGAAAGTTAAGCTAACTTTCTGCGCGCACGGTGGCGAAAGTTAGGCTAACTTTCTGCACGAGTGGCAGCGAAAGTTAGACTAATTTTATGCACGCGTGGGCAGCGAGAATTGGGCTAACTCTTGCGACTCTGTCGGAAAAGATAAGCCCAAAAGCGCCGCAATGGTCGGCGAAATAGTTGCTAACTTTGCGCCGAAGGGAAGCGGTCGGTGGTCGCAAGGTTAGCTGTCGGAGCCGAAAAGAAGAGAAAATTTCAAAATTTTTCTAAGTGTTTCAAAATTTTGTCGAAGGCTGTGTCGGTGAAGTTAAGGTTAAATTTTGCGCACGACGGCAGAATTAACGTTAAATTATGCGTGTGCGGTAGCAGAATGAGCGTTAATATCTGCGACGTCCGCGGCGAAGTTAAGGATAAATTTTGAGCGCGCAGCGGCAAAATTAGCGTTAATATCTGCGATGCATGCGGTGGCAAAATTTGCGATAATAGTCGCTCCACCCGCGACAATTTTAACCTTAACATCCGCGACAATGGAGGCCATTTTAGCCTTAATATTTGTGCCAAACGGGGAAAATCAAAGGAAGCAGTAAGGCAACGCTGATGAAAATGAAATCTCTCACCTTAAACCATTTATGTTTATAACATAATAATTGCATGTTTGGAAAATATCAAGAATGAATGATTACATGTATGTATATGTTGAATTGCTAATTCATGAGAAGATCATAGCTAATGGTTGCTTGTATTCTGGGTAGGAAAGCCAAGAAACGGATCAGCTATGATGTGGAGGAGGAACTCCATTTTATGATGAGGAATGGGAAAGGGAGAATTCCTTAACTCCTCCATTGTTATTATACTTATATTCCCTAAGTTTATATACTGAAAATTATTGCATAGGGATGCTGAAAATGAAAGAGAATAATGCATGAGCATGATGTTGCATGTGGGTAAAGGTAATGAAGTTACACATGCAATAGTCCACTAATGGTATTGCCTATCGTTGATGACAACTGGTGTTGTAGGAATCAGACCATAGAAGCATGACTGAAAATGCAAGGGATTATATAGATAAGATGAATATGCACTAGATGACATATTAATAAACATTGCACAGTGCATGTGAAAATGTTTTTGAATTTATATGATATTGCATATCGGTAAAATAGTGAGGTTTTGCATATGCAATGAGCCACTTAAGATAATGATTGTGGTTGCTAATAATTAGTTGTATTCGCATTGGTTATAGAACCAAAGGAAACTGAAGCATGGCTAAATATGAGGATGATGTTGTTGCACATGACCAATGACCTTATGAAGAGAGGATGGTGCAACAAGTCCGTGATCATGATGTTGGCAAAAGGACCGAGTAGCCTTGGTAAGAGGTGTTAAATTTTCAGAATTTACTTCAATCTGATCTAGGATCTTAACTGAGAGAACAACATGTATAGCATATCTACAGCATATCAATCATGGAGACAATAATGCAAGCACACAAGAGACACAAAGATTTACTTGGGGAAAACCATAAAGGTGAAAAAACCCCAATAACTTCCTCAGAGATAGATAGAGAAATGATACAACCAAGAGATAGACATAACCTAGCAGCAGATCCTCCTCCTCCATAAGTGCGCCACTCCTCCTTGAGTGCATGAGTGAGAAGTGAGTGATCAAATAGAGTGCCTCCTGCACTCTATTTATACTTGACTTGACTTTCCTTTTACATAACTCATGTAGGCTCGAACTTAACCACATAACATAATGCTGACTGGGTCGACCCCCAATAGGGTGGTCTAATAACCCTTCGACCCACATGGCCGACCCCCAATAGGGTGGTCTAATAACCCTTTGACCCACATGACTTATACAGGGCCGACCCTAACAAGGTGGTCTAATAACCCATCAAGTATAAGTTACGACATTTACAATATAAATGACGACAATTCCGTATAGAGGAATAATACCATCTCTATAGGAGTACATACAACATACATATATGAAATACATTCCGAAGTTACATATACATCAACACTCCCTCTTAACTAGGAAGGTATTTCTCAGCACAGGTCTTCTAGCACAAGTCATCTTCTCTAGATCATCGTCACTGGATAATCATCATCGAGTCATCATCATCGTCACTGCTGCTGCTATCTCAATCAATCTCTGAATCTACTCGTCATAGGATGTTCTATAGAGCCAGTCCTTTTTCATACTGGATGTAGGCCCACCACCTGCAGGTCTTCATCATCACTAGCCATACTGTGGAATCCTTGGGACTTATTACGTGCGTCACAAAACCTCGAAAGAGCATCCCAGGCTGTTACGAGCACACAGATCTACCTATAGGATCTCCCAGGGCAACGAATTACATGTGACCTCACCACAAAACCTCGCAAGAGCATCCCAGGCTGTTACGAGCACACAAATCTACTTATAGGATCTCCCAGGGCAACAAATTACATGTGGTCATGGAAAAACCTCACAAGAGCATCCCAGGACTGATTACGGGCACACAACTTAACCTATCGGATCTCCCAGGGAACTGAATTATATGCCATAGGACAAAACCTCGAAAGAGCATCTGCCAGATATCCCAGGGCACCAAATTACATGCCATAGGCAAAACCTCGAAATACTATTTGCAGATCTTCCAGCGCATCGAATTATATGTCCTTCTAGAGCAAAACCTCGAAAGAGCATTTGCTAGATATCCCAGGGCACCGAATTACATGCCATAGGAAAAACCTCGAAAGACTATCTGCAAATCTCCCAGGGCACCGGATTACATGCTCATCTGCACAACCTGATCCACAGCCATAGAGTATCAACCTGATACTCACCATACATCATCCTGATGTACCCATGATCATCCTGATCATCATCACTCAAACATCCTGCTGCATGTCATCTAGAGAAACATCCTGAAGCTCGTCATCCATGATCATCCTGATCATCATCACTGCAACATCCTGCTGCATGTCATCTGGAGCAACATCCTGAAGCTCGTCATCCATGATCATCCTGATCATCATCACTGCAACATCCTGCTGCATGTCATCTGGAGCAACATCCTGAAGCTCGTCATCCATGATCATCCTGATCATCATCACTGCAACATCCTGCTACATGTCATCTGGAGCAACATCCTGAAGCTCGTCATCCATGATCATCCTGATCATACAATGCATCTACCTGATGCATACCAAGTATCTACCTGATACATATCATCATACATGATCCACTTGATCATACAATGTATCCACCTGATACAAATACAAATACATGATACATATCACCATACATGATCCACCTGATCATACAATGTATCCACCTGATACATATACAGATACATGGTCCAAGCATCCAACATGATGCATATACAAAAATACATACACATGATCCAACCAATCATATCCAGCATCCAACATGATGCGTACATACATATAAATGATCCAACTGATCATATCCAGCATTCAACATGATGCATACATATAAATGATCCAACTGATCATATCAAAGCAGAAACTAGAACATCATCCTGATGCTCATCATCCAGCACTTACATCCATAGCCATGTGAAGGATCCTCCTTCCAACATGCTTGGAATGGCTTCAACAAATGTGTCCATCACTTCTTCCTCGAAGTGTCCTCGATCTGAAGAACACCAAGCCTCTCCCTGAAGTACTCGAACTTCACCCTGGCTAGTGGCTTCATCAGCACATCTGCAATCTGCTCGTCTGTCGCAACATACAGGAGATTCACAACTCCTCTCTGCACCATATCCATGATATAGTGATATTTGATCTCTATGTGTTTCGACCTGTCATGAAACACCGGATTCTCGGACAACTTCACACAACTCTGGTTATCACATAAGATACCAGTAGCATCCAATGGGAGATCAAATAACTCAGATAGTAGCTTCCGTAGCCATACTGCCTCACGACTAGCTGAACAGGATGCAACATACTCTGCCTCAGCTGTACTCAGTGCTACGCAGGACTACTTCCTGCTAAATCAAGAGATCACACTTGATCCCATATTGAAGCAGCACCCAGATGTGCTCTTCCTATCTGTAGCACTGCCAGCCCAATCTGAATCAACATAACCTTGGAGGTTAAACTTTTGATTCGCCTCATACTTGAGCCCATAATCCACTTTACCCTTCAGGTACCTCAGAACATGCTTTACAGCAACCAGGTGAACACTCCTCGGATCTATCAGGAACTGACTCAATGTGTTCATAGCAAAGCAAATTTCTGGTCTCGTGTTCGTCAGGTACATCGAGGACCCAATCATCTGACGATACATAGAGACATCAACCGGCTCAGATGAAGCATCACATAGAAGCTTCAGATTCCATGCCATAGGTGTGGCCATGGCCTTGCAATCCATCATCCCGAACCTCTTCAGGATCTCTACTGCATACTTCCCTTGTCCAAGGAAGATTCCATCTGCACTCTGCCACACCTCCATGCCAAAAACAAATAGCGCATCATCCCCAATTTCTTCATCTCGAACTCGACAGTAAGCTTCCGCTGCATGTTGGCAATCAATCTATCTTCACCTGTAACAAACAGGTTATCCGCATACCAAAGTAGTATCACTGGATTTCCTTCCTCAACCTTGTAGTAAAGGTTGGAATCTGCTTTACTCTTGGTAAAGCCCAAACTGGATAGAAAGCTGTCTATCCTACCATACAAAGTTCTGCACATATATGACTCCCTGTCATGTGTCTCAGAACCAAGTGGCTGCACCACATACACTTCTTCTTCAACTACACCATTCAAGAAAGCTGTCTTGAAATCCATCTGGTGTATCTTCTATTTCATCACTTTTATATTTCTCTATGCTGCCATCTGCAGCATGCTTGATCTTGATAGATCCATATGGAAGTCATAACAAACTTCCCTTCAGGTCTTGGGATTACATCCCAAACATCATTCTTCATGATCGACGGATCATGGCATTCTTCCCATATCCTGGGAACTTCAATATCTTCAATAGATAATTTTGTTGTTGAACAAATGTTGTAGTTCTTCTTTTGTAGGTGATGGCATATGATCTTTCCTACACAACAAGTTAAATTGCATGATTAGAAAACATCTCATAGTTTTCAGAACAAATTCTTACACATAAAGAAATATGTCATACAGTCATGCAATTATCTTAGCCAATTCTTCAATACAACATTTATCCATATCCTGTAACTTTCTAGATGCCTTCCAATCTCTACCCGAGCATTGTTAAGAGTGTGCACAACTCCCAACATGTCAGCAAACAGGTTTCATTCTAGATAAGTAGCAATGGAATGTTGTATAGTGCCATAGGCCACTTACCCATGCATATTAGTAGTATACTGTTCATTAATGCAATTATTCTAATATGCATAATAAACAACCTAATTCTAGGAACATCAGTATATACATTATTGAACAGTATTATTTAAGAAATGACAATTCAAATACTTATCTTTGTTTGTTCGTTGGGTGAACTCCCTCTGAGTCTTCGCTTCCTTGCAGGAGCTACTGGAGTCCTAATCTGAAGTAGCTTCTTCTACACCTTTTGATGTGGAATGTAGAGATATGGTCAACTCCTTCTGAATATCTGCATCCTTGCAGAAACCACTGGAGTGTACTCCCTCTTGATCTTTGCTTCCTGGATTACTTGTCCTTGAACTTATATTCATTCTCAATCCCTATGCATGCTTGTTAGTATCACCATTGTGTTATCCTCTAGGTCTCATACGTAATCAAACATTCATTAGTATAATCACAATAATCTCAAGCATGTATAGTCAGGATCATTAGATAATAAACATTAGTGTTCAAGGTTTCAGAGAAGTCTTTTTTTACTCATGCATATTCTTATTTGATCATAGGACTCTTTTGGTTAGTTAAATCATCAATCAAGATAAGAGATATAATATGCATAAAATCCGTGATTACTCAAACCTATACCTTCATGATTCTTCTGGTTAGTCATATCATCAATTACAATATGCATACAACCATGACTATTCAAACCTATGACTTCATGAATAATCATTATCAACAACACAACAGTATAAGATCCTAACACAAGGTAGGATTCTATCTTGATATAGGGAAAACATACCTGGATTAGCATGCTAGCTAGTTATGTCTAACATACTCACATGATGTCTTCTTGTTCTTCTTCAATGACTTGTGCTAGTAACTTGTATATCTCATAGGTTAACCATTATAAAACCAAGTTATACAAACCTCGTAAATGTATCTTCTATGAGATCCATGACAATGGATGAATCTTTGTCATCATGATCATATGTTCTTGAACCAGAACATGATTTGTCTTTCTTGGTGTACCTTTGATGTTAGTAGACAACATAAACCTCATACAACACCATAAATCATAAGTGTCAATACCCTAATCAATGAATATTTTCTATCGTGCATTCATAATTTTATTAAGGTGATATGACAAGTCTAAAATCAAGATTGTACTAACCGTAATAACATGAAGACAAACATACCATAAACTTAATCATGAACAAATCTCAAAACATACCTCGATGAGTCATACCTGTCGAGATCGCTTGTAATCTTCTTATGTAAGGCCTTAGCCTCATCTCCCTCTGAAACAGGAACTTCTTCACTTATGCAGGTGACCAATCCATCTTCTTATAGGATTAACCCAATCCACTTGATTTGTAAGAACTGGACCTGGAGATGGATATGGGTTTGTCAGAGAAACCCCAAAAATTCAAACTTTTAATTTCAAATTTTTGAAAGGATAGAAATATGCGCCTTGATGAGCTGATCAAGCTGGTATATTAAGAATTTGAAAACTGCAAAGTTTCACTCCTCAATTTTGCCTTTGAAACTTTCGGATTCACTAGACGTGACCCTAAATGTTGATGTATATGTAACTTCGGAATGTATTTCACATATATGTATATTGTATTCCTATAGAGATGTTATTATTCCTCTATACGGAAGTGTCGTCATTTATATTGTAAGTGTCGTAACTTATACTTGATGGGTTATTAGACCACCTCGTTTGGGGTCGGCCCTGTATAAGTCATGTGGGTCAAAGGGTTATTAGACCACCCTATTGGGGGTCGGCCATGTGGGTCAAAGGGTTATTAGACCACCCTATTGGGGGTCGGCCCAGTCAGCATTATGTTATGTGGTTAAGTTCAAGCCTACATGAGTTAGGTAAAAAGGCAAGTCAAGTCAAGTATAAATAGAGTGCGAGAGGCACTCTATTTACTCACTCACTTCTCACACATGCACTCAAGGAGGAGTGGCGCACTTATGGAGGAGGAGGATCTGCTGCTAGGTTATGTCTATCTCTCATGGTTGGTTGTATCATTGCTCTATCTATCTCTGAGGAAGTTATTGGGGTTTTTCACCTTTATGGTTTTCCCCAAGTAAATCTTTGTGTCTCTTGTGTGCTTGCATTATTGTCTCCATGATTGATATGTTGTAGATATGCTGTACATGTTGTTCTCTCAGTTAATATCCTAGATCAGATTGAAGTAAATTCAGAAAATTTAACATGGTATCAGAGCTAGCCTGAAAGAAGGCATGATATGGCATGTATGACACTTATTGCACTTACGATGCTAGGACTTGATATAGCAAACACCAGTCATCGTAGCACTTTCGCTATAAATCCGTTTTGGAAACGTTGTTGGATCTAAAATTGTTACAGGACGAATCTAAGATCCCCATGTACCTTGTGTCCAAAGGAAAACCTCTAATTCGTTGTACTTTGTGATTTATGATCTGTACAATATAGGGTTTCTGCCTCTTCTAGATCTGAGTCAAAATCAGGTGACCTTGGGAAAAAGGTCATAACTTGAGCTAGGAAGCTCCAAATGAAATTTCGTAAAAGGTGACAGGTAGTACACAGACTGTACTATCTCAGGAAACGTTTTCAGAGGTTGAAGTTGAACCAGTGACACGTGGAACACCGTACAAGTTCGCTCTCCTGTATTATCCCATAAACAGGTCACGTTGCGACACTTGGCATAACTCTCTCTCAGAAAATCCAATTGAGGTCAGACCTATCAGGATAGAAAGATAACAGGCCGAGCTATCTCAGAAAACGTTTTCAGAGGCCGAAGTTCAAACAGTGAGACGTGGCACGCCGTACAATTTCGCTCTCTTGTTTTATCCCAAAACAGGTCACGTTGCGACATTTGGCATAGCTCTCTCTTAGAGAATCCAATTGAGGTCAGACCTGTCAGGATGGAAAGATAACAGGTCAGGCTATCTCAAGAAACGTTTTTAGACCCTGTGAATCAAAAAATTTGGAGGTACACTAGAAACAATCAGGTACATATTTCTGTCAAAATAGAATTATTTTTTAGTACCTTCATTCATGGCTTCCGGAATTTAGGGCTTTGTAGAAAGTTGGAATTTTTGTAATCGGAGACCACGGTTGGATGCTACTCATCAAAATAGAAATTTAGAGACCAAGATCAGTATTTTTGGTTGAGCAGAAGGCTGGGCTTGATCAAACCCTAGTTCGGGACTTTGATCAGAAAAGTGGAAAATTAGGGCTTCTGTAAAAATGGGAATTTTTGAAATCTGTGACCACGGCTGGAAGCTCCTCAGAAAAATAGAAGCTTAGAGTTTTGGATCAAACCTTTTGATTGGGTAGAAGAGTGGGCTTCATCAAACCCAAGTTCAGGGTCATGTCCAGTGAATCTGAAAGTTTCAAAGGCAAAATTGAGGAGTGAAACTTTGAAGTTTTCAAATTCTAAATATACTAGCTTGATCAGATCATCAAGGCGCATATTTCTATCCTTTCGGAAATTTGAAATTCAAAGTTTGAATTTTTGGGGTTTCGCTGACAAACCCATATCCAACTCCAGTTCCAGTTCTTGTAAATCAAGTGGATTGGGTTAATCCTAGAAGAAGATGGATTGGTCACCTGCATAAGTGAAGAAATTCCTGTTTCAGAGGGAGATGAGGCTAAGGCCTTACATAAGAAGATTACAAGCGATCTCGATAGGTATGACTCATCGAGGTATGTTTTGAGATTTGTTCATGATTAATTTTATGGTAGGTTTGTCTTCATGTTATTACGGTTAGTACAATCTTGATTTTAGACTTGGCATATCACCTTAATAAAATTATGAATGCACGATAGAAAATATTCATTGATTAGGGTGTTGACACTTATGATTATACTAATGCATTATGGTGTTGTATGAGGTTTATGTTGTCTACTAACATGAAAGGTACACCAAGAAAGACAAATCATGTTCTGGTTCAAGAACATATGATCATGATGACATGAGGACAAAGATTCATCCATTGTCATGGATCTCATAGAAGATTCATTTACGAGGTATGTATAACTTGGTTTTATAATGGCTAACCTATGAGATATGTAGGTTACTAGCACAAGTCATTGAAGAAGAACAAGAAGACATCATGTGAGTATGTTAGACATAACTAACTAGCATGATAATCCAGGTATGTTTTTCCTATATCAAGATAGAATCCTACCTTGGGTTAGGATCTTATACTATTGTTGATAATGATTATTCATGAAGTCATAGGTTTGAATAATCATGGTTCTATGCATATTATGTTTCTTACCATAATTAATGATATGACTAACCAGAAGAATCATGAAGGTATAGGTTCGAATAATCATAGGTTTTATGCATATTATATCTCTTATCTTGATTGATGATTCAAATAAAGAGTCATAGGTTTGAGTAATTATAGGTTTAGACATGTTATGCTTCTTATGATTTGACTAACCATAAGAATCCTACATAAACCTTGAATGATAATGCTTATTATTTCTGTTTGAAATGATCATGACTTTACATGCTTGAGATTATTGTGTTTTAATAGTATACTAATGAATGTATAATTTTATATGAGATCACAAGGATAACACAATCATGATACTAATAAGAATGCATAGGGACCAAGGATGAATATGAGTTCAAGAACAGGTAATCCAGGGAGCAAAGATCAAGAGGGAGTACACTCCAATGGTTTATGAAAGGATGCAGATATTCAGAGGGAGTTGTCCATCTCTCTACATTCCACAACAGAAAGGTGTAGAAGAAGCTACTGCAGATTAGGACTCCAGCAGCTCCTGCAAGAAAGCAAAGACTTAGAGGGAGTCCACCCAATGAACAAACAAAGATAAGTATTTTAATTATCATTTCTTGCATATGTGTTTGTTTAAATAAAATTGTTCAATGATGTATATGCTCATGTTCCTAGACTTAGGATATGTATTGTGCATATTAGAATAGTTGCATTGATGAACAATATACTACTAATATACATGGGTAAGTGGCCTATGGCACTGTACAACATTCCATTGCTACTTATCTAGAATGAAACCTCTTTGCTGACATGTTGGGAGTTGTGCACACTCTTAACAATGTTCTGGTAGAGATTGGAAGGCATCTAGAAAGTTACGGGATATGGATAAATGTTGTATTGAAGCATTGGCTAAGATAATTGCATGATTGTACGACATATTTCTTTATGTGTAAGAATTTGTTCTGAAAATTATGAGATGTTTCTAATCATGCAATTTAACCTATTTTGTAGGAAAGACCGTATATCTTCACCTACAAAAGGACTACAACATTTGTTCCAGCAACAAAGATATCTATTGAAGATATTGAAGTTCCCAGGATCTGGGATGAAGAAATGGAATGCCATGATCCGTCGATCATGAAGAATGATGTTTGGGATGCGATCCCAAGAGCTAAAGGGAAGTCTATTATGACTTCCATATAGATCTATCAAGATCAAGCATGCTGCAGATGACAGCATAGAGAAATATGAAAGTGATGAAATAGAAGATACACTAGATGAATTTCAAGACAACTTTCTTGAATAGTTGTATGTGGATTACCTGTTTGTAACAAGAGATGATAGATTGATTGCCGACACGCAGCGGAAGCTTTCTGCCGAGTTCGAGATGAAGAACTTGGGGATGATGCACTATTTGTTTTTGGCATGGAGGTGTGGCAGAGTGCAGATGGAATCTTCCTTGGACAAGGGAAGTATGTAGTAGAGATCCTGAAGAGGTTCGGGATGATGGACTGCAAGGATATGGCCACACCTATGGCATCGAATCTGAAGCTTCTATGTGATGCTTCATCTGAGCCGGTTGATGTCTCTTTGTATCATCAGATGATTGGGTCCTTGATGTACCTGACGAACACAAGACCAGATATTTGCTTTGTTGTGAACACATTGAGTCAGTTCCTGACAGATCCGAGGAGTGTTCACTTGGTTGCTGTAAAGCATGTTCTAAGGTACCTGAAGGGTACAGTGGATCATGGGCTCAAGTATGAAGCGAATCAAAAGTTTAACCTACAGGGTTATGTTGATTCAGATTGGGATGGAAGTGCTGCAGATAGGAAGACCACATCTGGGTGTTACTTCAATATGGGATCAGGTGTGATCTCTTGGTTTAGCAGGAAGCAGTCCTGCGTAGCACTGAGTACAGCTGAGCCTGAGTATGTTGCAGCCTGTTCAGCTAGTTGTGAGGCAGTATGGCTACGGAAGTTACTGTCTGAGTTATTTGATCTCCCGTTGGAGGCTACTGGTATCTTCTGTGATAACTAGAGTTGTGTGAAGTTGTCCGAGAACCCAGTGTTTCATGACAGGTCGAAACACATAGAGATCAAATATCAATATATCAGGGATATGGTGCAGAGAGGAGCTGTGAAGCTTCTGTATGTTGCGACGGACGAGCAGATTGCAGATGTGCTGACAAAGCCACTAGCCAGAGTGAAGTTCGAGTACTTCAGAGAGAGGCTTGGCGTTCTTCAGATCGAGGACACTTTGAGGAAGAAGTGATGGACACATTTGCTGAAGCCATTCCAAGCATGTTGGAAGGAGGATCCTTCACATGGCTATGGATGTAAGCGCTAGATGATGAGCATCAGATTGATGTTCTGGCTTCTGCTGGATATGGTCTGTTGGATCATTTATGTATGTATGCATCATGTTGGATGCTGGATTGAGATGTATCTACAATAATTAATTAATGCAAATACACAAGATATCAGAAATAATAGAACAAAATCGCTTTTATATTGATCACGGGCAACTTCGAGGGGGCATCCTCCTTTGAGCAAGCTCAATACAATTAACTTCACGGTGCCTTCAATGACCTCAACACACACTTATATACTAAGTCTATGCCCAATACTATGAGTCAAAACCATGGGACATATAATACTACGGGACGACTTACAAAGCATATGCGTCCAATACTATGGGTCAATACTATGGGCTAATATAAACTACGGATCAACAAATACTACGGGACGACTTACAAAGCATATGCGTCCAACAACAATATACTAACATAGTAAAGAGAAGGGTTGACATGGGTTCCTAACATCCCCTCTCCCTTAGAAAAAGCTTTGTCCTCAAAGCTTTGGTTGGAGAAATTGCTGCAGAATCGGAAGGAGTGGTTCCCCGGTAGCATCCTCGGTTTGCATTTCAGGCCACTGACGCCTTTGGAGTGTCAAGGAGGATTGCTTGGAAGGCTGTAGACAAAGAAGAACCCTGTCAGCTGCGTGGAAAATGTGCTTAGAACGGTGTTGATCAGCTTGTTGTTTCAGGCGATTTCTGGCCATGTGAATATTGTCCTGCAGAATGAGAAGAATCTGATCGCGGTTTCGAAGAACCGAGTCAATTTCCTGAATTGGAGAGCTCCTAAGGGTGTATGGAAGAAGAACAGGCGGTGTTTTTCCATAGACTGCTTCATATGGTGTCCTTTGAGATGTGGTATGGTACCACCAGAGCGCTGCTAGGAAATCCATAGAAATAGTTAGCCAAAGCTGTGTAGGGATGGGCACGGGTTTGAGCAATCCCGAAAGGAGTGTCGGTTCCCCCTTGTTGACTTGGAAAGTATCATCGTCAGCCACCATCTGTTGAATTGTCATTTTTAGTCCCGACCAGAAGAAGTTACATTTTTCCCGGTCATACATTTTGCAGAACCCAGAGTGCTCTGTTGAGGAAGAAGCATGGAGTTCATAGAAGAGATAGCCCTGTTGAACATATTGCAACCAATTTGGAACAAGCAGAGAAAGAGCTGTAAGAGAAACTGGGTCATCAATTGTGCGAGAAGGAGCATCTTCCACCATATTGTCCTTACCCTTCTTGTAAGTGATCACATAGGGACAACCCATGAGTTGGATAACGCATTGCAGGTGTGTTGGGGAGGAGACCCATTGTTCCAAAAAAATTTCCAGACTTGGGAGATCAGTCTTGATGCAGAAATAATTCCCTAATAGGTATGGCTGCCACTTCTGTACTGCATGCAAAATAGCCATCATTTCCTGCTGAGAGGTAGATGTGGCTACATTCTTACCGGAAAGGTCTCTTGAAGGCAGCAAGCGCATTGTTTCAGCAAAGATACCTGCATATCTATCCAAGGAAGTAGTGGAGACTGTTGATGGGTGCATCTGAATGGAATTGAGCTGAGCGATGACACCATGTGAATTCTTCATAAGGATTTTTTCCAGGTGATGTGAACTGATGATGCAAAGAGACCCTGGTTGTAAGCCCATAAATTTGTGTTGTGCCCCATTGACTTTGAACTGCATCCAAAGTTCCGCAAAATTCCATAAGATGGGGCCAAGTGTGCGTAACCATTGAACGCCCAAAACCACATCACATCCACTTAAGGACAAGGCAAACATGTCAGAGCGTAGGTTATAATCTTCCATAGAGATACGCACATTGTGACACTTCCCCTTGCAAGGTAAGGTACCCCCATTGGCAACCATGACTTCAAAGTTGGAGCAAGGATGGACAAAACAATCAGCCTGTTTGGCAATCCGAGGGTCAATGAAGTTATGAGTGCTACCAGAATCAATGAGGATGGTAAGAGGGAGCTTCTTGAAGTATCCCCTGACTCGCATTGTTTGTGGGGTGGTGACTCCGGTTACAGCATGGAGAGAGATCTCGGGTGGGTCGTCCTGAGATGGGGTGTCAACAGGAAGGTGTTGAATGTCGACCTGATCATCTACTGTATCTGTAGCTTCTTCACCAAGTTCTAAGGCAGGCAGAGAATCCACATCCAAGAGATAGAGCTTTTGTTGAACACATCTATGTCCCCGAGTGAATTTCTCATCACAATTATAGCGAAGCCCTTTTTCTCGGCGTGCCTGCATTTCTATTTCAGACAAATGCTTGATAGGAGTTGGTTGAGGAGCAGGCGTGATGGAAGGTCGTTGGGAACCCATATTTCTGAAGGGAACAAAGGTGGGTCTGGAGCGTTGTTGAGCTACGATCTTGTTCTCGGCCAGCTTAGCCAACCCTAGGACTTCCATCATTGTGTTGGGACAAAACATTTTGACCTCTGAACAGATTTCATCCTTGAGACCACTGATAAAACAACTCCTGTAGAATTCATCAGACAATCCTTCTGTGTGATTGGCTAGTTTCTCAAATTCCGTCTGATACTCTCTCACTGTGCCAGTTTGGTGAAGTTTAGTGAGTGCTCCTGTGAAGTCGTCAAAAGAACTAGGACCAAATCGTGACAAAAGGAGTTGGCAAAAATCTGTCCAGTGTGGCTCGGGATGAGCTTTGATGTACCAACGGTACCATTGAAGGGCTTCCTATTCCAAATGAAAGGATGCAAGTGGAACTTTCTGAACATCAAAAGTATTATGCAGACTGAAATATTGTTCTGCTCGGTATATCCATCCAGTCGGATCCGTACCATTGAAGCGAGGAAAATCAAGCTTTGGCCTATGAAAACTGCTGGAAGAAGAGAACCCAGTGGCTGCAAAAGATTCTGGCTGTCTGGTATTCTTCATGGCTGAATGCTGAAGATGGAGGCTGAGAAATTTTTCATCCAAATCTTGGAGTTTGGTTTGGATGGCTACAAGTGCTTCCTCCATGGTGTGTGCTCCTGCACGGGTTACAACCATAACCAGGTTTTTTTGTTGTTGTTGTTGTTGTTTTTTTTTTTTTTTTTTTTTTTTTTTTTTTTTTTTTTTTTTTTTTTTTTTCAGAAATGGATCGGCAACAGCGGCGCGGAAGGGATCCGCAACAGATGGATCTGCAGCGACGCAGAAGGGATCGAAAACGGCTGGATCTGAAACGGCAACTGGATCTGGAACAACTTTCAGAATAGATCTGAACGGCTGGAGCTGGAGCGGAAGTGATCGGCAACAGTTAAATAGATATGGACCCCAAGTATGAACGGATTCCTAACAGTTTAGGTGTTTCACTCGGCCACCAATGCTATCTGACGGCTTGCGTATTGGGGCAGTACCCCTCACTCCACGGCTCAGGTAAAACTGATAACCGCTTGGCCACAAACGACAGCTCTTGGTTTACCTCACGGGTGGGAACTAGTCAATCAGGTAGGGGTCATTGCCCTTTTCGCTTAGCAGGTCCTCTCAATGGCCAGCTACTTCGGGGTTCCTGTGGTACTCCTCACAATGAGTTTTAGGGCTTATGCCCAAGTACTTCCCACAGTTAAGCGGATAGGGATTATTCCCAGATCCGAACCTGCAACAGAAAAAATTTGGGCAGAAATTCCACCCAATGTTCAAAAACTGGATCTATATTGCTCAGAATCGCTATTATAACATGTTTCCGGAACTGGAACAACCACTTTGCTTCTACCCATGAAAGAGAAATAGAAATCTGGGCACTCGGTCAAAAGATTTTCTCGCCGCAATTTCCGCGGCCGTCACCGAAATTCTGAAAAATTGCTGATTTTAAATCCGCGATATCTCCACTTTTAGAACTCCAATTGAGATGATTTTTTTTTTGAAACTGCATATTTTTGAAAGAGCAATTCAGATATGCAATCGGTTTCTTCTGATTTTGTGCAGAAATTTTCAGAAATTGATCTGAAAGTCGCCGCCCAAAAAAAAGAAAAAAAAATTTCCCACTTGTGCCAAGGAAAGTGCTCTGATACCAGATGAGATGTACCTGCAATAATTAATTAATGCAAATACACAAGATATCAGAAATAATAGAACAGAATCGCTTTTATATTGATCACGGGCCACTTCGAGGGGGCATCCTCCTTTGAGCAAGCTCAATACAATTAACTTCACGGTGCCTTCAATGACCTCAACACACGCTTATATACTAAGTCTATGCCCAATACTATGAGTCAAAACCATGGGACATATAATACTACGGAACGACTTACAAAGCATATGCGTCCAATACTATGGGTCAATACTATGGGCTAATATAAACTACGGATCAACAAATACTACGGGACGACTTACAAAGCATATGCGTCCAACAACAATATACTAACATAGTAAAGAGAAGGGTTGACATGGGTTCCTAACATGGATATGATCAGTTGGATCATTTATGTATGTATGCATCATGTTGGATGTTGGATATGATCAGTTGGATCATGTGTATGTATTTTGTATATGCATCATGTTGGATGCTTGGACCATGTATCTGTATATGTATCAGGTGGATACATTGTATGATCAGGTGGATCATGTATGGTGATATGTATCATGTATCAGGTGGATACATTGTATAATCAGGAGGATCATGTATGATGATATGTATCAGGTAGATACTTGGTATGCATCAGGTGGATGCATTGATGATCAGGTGGATCATGCAGTAGGATGTTGCAGTGATGATCAGGATGATCATGGATGATGAGCTTCAGGATGTTGCTCCAGATGACATGCAGCAGGACGTTGCAGTGATGATGATCAGGACGATCATGAGTAAATCAGGATGATGTATGGTGAGTATCAGGTTGATACTCTGTGGCTGTGGATCAGGTTGTGCAAATGAGCATGTCTGGGAGATCCTATAGGTCGGAGTTGTGTATCCATAACAGCCTGGGATGCTCTTTCGAGACATTGCTCTGGGAGGACATGTAATTTGTGCCCTGGGAGATTTCAGGTCGGAGTTGTGTACCCGTAACATCCTGAGATGCTCTTGTGAGGTTTTGTCATATGGCATGTAATTTGGGCCCTGGGAGATTTCAGGTCGGAGTTGTGTACCCGTAACATCTTGAGATGCTCTTTCGAGGTTTTGCCATGACCACATGTAATTTGTGCCCTGGGAGATTTCAGGTCGGAGTTGTGTACCTGTAACATCCTGAGATGCTCTTGCTAGGTTTTGTGGTGACCACATGTAATTTGTGCCCTGGGAGATTTCAGGTCGGAGTTGTGTACCCGTAACATCCTGAGATGCTCTTTCTAGGTTTTGTGGTGGGGTCACATATAATAGCGACCTGGGAGATCCTACAGGTCGGAGTTATGTACCCGTAACATCCTGGGATGCTCTTTCGAGGTTTTGTGACGCACGTAATAAGTCTTGAGGATTCCACAATATGGCCAGTGATGATGAAGACCTGCAGGTGGTGGGCCTACATCCAGTATGAAAAAGGACTGGCTCTGTAGAACTTCCTATGACGAGTAGATTCAGAGATTGATTAAGATAGCAGCACCAGTGACGATGATGATGACTCGATGACGATTATCCAGTGACGATGATCCAGAGAAGATGACTTGTGCTAGAAGAACTGTGCTGAGAAATAACTTCCTAGTTAAGAGGGAGTGTTGATGTATATGTAACTTCGGAATGTATTTCACATATATGTATATTGTATTCCTATAGAGATGTTATTATTCCTCTATACGGAAGTGTCGTCATTTATATTGTAAGTGTCGTAACTTATACTTGATGGGTTATTAGACCACCTCGTTTGGGGTCGGCCCTGTATAAGTCATGTGGGTCAAAGGGTTATTAGACCACCCTATTGGGGGCCGGCCATGTGGGTCAAAGGGTTATTAGACCACCCTATTGGGGGTCGGCGCAGTCAGCATTATGTTATGTGGTTAATTTCAAGCCTACATGAGTTAGGTAAAAAGGCAAGTCAAGTCAAGTATAAATAGAGTGCGGGAGGCATTCTATTTACTCACTCACTTCTCACACATGCACTCAAGGAGGAGTGGCGCACTTATGGTGGAGGAGGATCTGCTGCTAGGTTATGTCTATCTCTCATGGTTGGTTGTATCATTGCTCTATCTATCTCTGAGGAAGTTATTGGGGTTTTTCACCTTTATGGTTTTTCCCAAGTAAATATTTGTGTCTCTTGTGTGCTTGCATTATTGTCTCCATGATTGATATGTTGTAGATATGCTGTACATGTTGTTCTCTTAGTTAAGATCCTAGATCAGATTGAAGTAAATTCAGAAAATTTAACACTAAACTGGGGTTTGATGAAGCCCACTCTTCTTCCCAATCAAAAGGTTTGATCCAAAGCTCTAAGCTTCTATTTTTCTGAGGAGCTTCCAGCCGTGGTCACAGATTTCAAAAATTCCCATTTTTACAGAAGCCCTAATTTTCCACTTTTCTGATCAAAGTCTCGAACTAGGGTTTGATCAAACCCGGCCTTCTGCCCAACCAAAAATTCTAATATTGGTCTCTAAATTTTGATTTTGATGAGTAGCATCCAGCCGTGGTATCTGATTACAAAAATCCCAACTTTCTCTGAAGCCCTAAATTCCAGAAGCCATGAATGAAGGTACTCAAAAATAATTCTGTTTTGATAGAAATATGTACCTGATTGTTTCTGGTGTACCTCCGAACTTTTCAATTCACAGGGTCTGAAAAAGTTACTTGAGATAGCCTGACCTATTGTCTTTCCATCTTGATAGGTCTGACCTCAATTGGATTCTCTGAGAGAGAGTTATGCCAAATGTCGCAACGTGACCTGGTTTGGGATAATACAAAAGAGCGAGCTTGTATGGCGTGCCACGTGTCACTATTTGAAATTCCGCCTCTGAACAATTTTCATGAGATAGAGCGCCCTGTTATCTTTCCATCTTGATAGGTCTGACCTCAATTGGACTCTCTAAGAGAGAGTTATGCCAAGTGTCGCAACGTGACCTGTTTATGGGATAATACAGGAGAGCGAACTTGTACGGCGTACCACGTGTCACTGGTTCAACTTCGGCCTCTGAAAACGTTTCCTGAGATAGTACAGTCTTTGTGATACCTGTCACTTTTTACAAAATTTCATTTGGATCTTCCTAGTCCAAGTTATGACCTTTTTCCCAAGGTCACTTGATTTTGACTCAGATCTGGAAGAGGCAGAAACCCTATATTGTACAGATCATAAATCACAACGTACAACGAATTAGAGGTTTTCCTTTGTACACAAGGTAAATGGGGATTTAGTCTTCAACCTGTAAAGATTTCAGATCTGAAAACTTCGCCAAAACGGATTTATAGCGAAAGTGCTACGATGACTGGTTTTTTCTATATCAAGCCCTAGCATCGTAAGTGCAACAAGTGTCATACATGCCATATCATGCCTTCTTTCAGGCTAGCTCTAATACCATGTTAAATTTTCAGAATTTACTTCAATCTGATCTAGGATCTTAACTGAGAGAACAACATGTACAGCATATCTACAACATATCAATCATGGAGACAATAATGCAAGCACACAAGAGACACAAAGATTTACTTGGGGAAAACCATAAAGGTGAAAAACCCCAATAACTTCCTCAGAGATAGATAGAGCAATGATACAACCAAGAGATAGAAATAACCTAGCAGCAGATCCTCCTCCTCCATAAGTGCGCCACTCCTCCTTGAGTGCATGAGTGAGAAGTGAGTGATCAAATAGAGTGCCTCCCGCACTCTATTTATACTTGACTTGACTTGCCTTTTACATAACTCATGTAGGCTTGAACTTAACCACATAACATAATGCTGACTGGGCCGACCCCCAATAGGGTGGTCTAATAACCCTTCGACCCGCATGGCCGACCCCCAATAGGGTGGTCTAATAACCCTTTGACCCACATGACTTATACAGGGCCGACCCTAACAAGGTGGTCTAATAACCCATCAAGTATAAGTTACGACATTTACAATATAAATGACGACACTTCCTTATAGAGGAATAACACCATCTCTATAGGAGTACATACAACATACATATATGAAATACATTCCGAAGTTACATATACATCAACAAGAGGCCAACTGATCAGGTAACATCAAGTGATGTTAATAACAGCCATGCAGGTAATGGTTATTGGTGCTCAATTGCATGAATGTTGAAAGAAGATTTGGTGAGATCCTTTCAACTCTGATTAAACTATGTTGATTTAGTTTGCATATGGTATTGAGATGCATTGTGTGAATGCATCGTTGTGATATATATATATATATATATATATGATTCAATGCAGTTAGATAATAGATGAAATGGCGGACTATTGTTAATCCTGGTACCATTTCATGAGCTGCTATGAATGTAGGGGAAAGACTACATGAAGAAGGTGGACATGTGATGGGCTACCAGAGCACTCTATTGGAAGGACATAATTGCATGGAATGTAAAGTAATGAGTATTTACAATTTATTTAAATTGCATGGATAGTGTGACTGTGTCTTGCAATTTTATTGTGATAATGATGCATATATATAAATGTATGTATTTCATTGCATTTCAAATGTTAACAGCTGAAGATATTTGAATTATTGAGTGTTATAATTCCGAGATCACTTCAATGACTATTGTAGCAATGAAAGGATTATATGCATAAAATACTCACAACGTGTTTAGCTAATGGAAGTTTCAGATTTTAGTTAGATTGTTTTGGGCATGAGAAATATGGGCAAGTCCATGATGAAGATGGGAATCTACCGTGAGCAAGAGCCAAACAATATGAGGATAGCCTCATTGCTAAACAGATCAATTTCTGTAGGAGACAGAATTGTAAATTCATGTTGAATTAATTATTAATGCTAATGATTGGTTATGGAACAATCATACTTGAAGATTATTGCTAAATGTGCCAGGAAGACACATTGCAGGAAGACCAGGAGTGATGGCCTGCAAAAGCCAAACTAGATGGGAAAGACCCCCTGCTTTGGAAATGGGTTTTGGGTGAAACACCATTGACAATATCTCAGCTAAATCGCATGTCGGTAAACCATGAGATTGAGATGGTAAAGCTATGCCCAGAAGGCATGTGAGATACATCTGCAAAATGGATGAGTATTCTGTGACCCTAGACAAGAACATGCATGTCTAAATTATTAGGGTTAATATGTAGAGCATGCTCTATCTTATTTATATCATTGCAAACTGCTTGAGTATGATTAGGGTCTACATGGTGCACATCGGAAAGGGGGTGCACACCTTTTCTGGTGCTGGGTCATGATAGGGTTTTCAATATTGACTACACCCTAAGGGAATGGACGCATTCCTGGTGTTTCAATACTTGATAGTGAATGATATGGATTATGGTTACAAAATTAAACATCAATATTGATGAGCTTGCTTATCCTTGTTGTGTTGTTAGCCTACGGAGATGCAGATTGATACTGCACATTAAGAGGCAAAGTGAAGAAGGGTACACAAAAGGACTGTATAGGAATTGGTAACCTTTCTATGCTCACACGAAATATTACCAGAAGGGATGGACAAGCCCGAAGAGCTGTGTAATAAGAAGAGGCATCATCCTTGTATAGTGTGAGTAGGGTATTGTGGGGCCATGCTAGCTTGCAGTCAAGTAAGTCACCTATGGAGTTCCTGGAGGGAATCACTGGTTTGAATAAGAGAAGGATCCACATAATCATATTGTGTGGTTCTTATTGGTTGATAAACCCAGAAGGTGTACTAGCTTGGAAATGGTTGTTGCATGCCTGATAAACCCAGTTGGTGTACTGGCTTGGCATTGGTTGTTTGCATGTTGTGGAGGTATTGGTGAATGGTGTTATTTCCTGACAAACCCAGTCGAAGAACTTGCTTGGAAATGATCATTGTATGCTTGATAAACCCAATCGGAATACTGACTTAGCATGCTGATTTTTGAAATGCCTGATAAACCTAGTCGGCGTACTAGCTTAGCATATTGATTTTTGGGATGCCTGATAAACCCAATCGGCGTACTGGCTTGGCATTGCCTATTTGGATGATGTGTGGAACAGCATGTGTGCTGGCCAAGCATCCACCCCACATGTGATCCAAGGCTTGTAAAGCAGAGAAGGAAACCTGTGGAGTAGCAAAGAATGCACAATACAGATAAGTATTCATTTTCATTTATTTCTTGCTTGGAATAATGAAGATTTCAGGTATAAGTTTTCTAATAGCTAAGCTGATACACTCTGGTTTCTTTGTTGGAAACCTTGGTCATTGTAGGAAGCACGGACCCTGAAAGAACTATAAATTCTTGGTAAACCAGAGAGTAACTGGTTTTGCACTATAAATTCTTGGTAAAACGAGAGAGTAACTGGTTGTGCACTATAAATTCTTGGTAAATCCAGAGAGTAATTGATGCTCGATAAATTCAGAGAATAGTTGGTGGGGGAATTAACCACTTGATGTTGTGGAGCAACTGACGTGCTGGCCAAGCATTATTTAATTAATTAATAAAACCAGTCGGAGCACTAGCCTAGCATATTGCTAAATGAGATGATTGATGAAACCCAGTCGGCGTACTGGCTGGGCATTGCCTATTTGAATGGTTGTGGGTATCTTGCGTGCTGGACCAACATTCATTATTGCATCCAAGGGCAATCCAAGGCTTATAAAGCGAAGAAGGAGCATGTGGAATAAAGTGAAGACATCCAATGCAAATAAGTATTTGGTTACATTGCAGCTTCTTGCTTATGAAATACGTGTGTATATGATTTGTTTATGATTTCTTAAACTCTTGTTTGGAGACAAACCCTATGGAAATAAACTAAACATATGAATTAACTCAATGTTTGAGTGTAGGTATTGCTAGAAGCAAGGACTATGAAAGCATGTGGAGGATGCATGTGGACATGTGACTGTCCTAAAGAGCTTAGTATGAGCAGTAATGAAAGATGGTGCTAGTGGACATGTGTGGGTCCTAGCATCCAAAGGTCCTGTAGGCAATAATGGGAAGGACTCCCACATTGAAAATCCTTAAACAGACCTTAGACACTAAGTGTCATAGCCAAGAAAGGGCAAGTCAAGCATTCACATTGAAGTGAAAGAGGCTAAGGAGCATGAAACCACAGTGATGGTGTGGCTCCAGATTGGAACAAGACTAAGAGGGGGAAACTCTTACTCTTCTCTTTCATTTTTGATTGATGCATTTAAGAAACAAAGGATTGTTGAATGCATGTTGTGACTGGAAGTTGAATGTGTTTATTTGCTTGAATTAAATTGTGAATTCTAAAATAGTTATTTCACTGTGAAAGGATGAACATGAAAGAGATCATGTGTATGTTGGGAAAGCATGAAAAAAAATTGGAAGTCGCATGAGTGAAGCATGGACGTTCCATGTCAATTGGGAAATAATTGACGAATTTTAATATTGTGTTATGCTTGTCCTAACAGGAATTGGCATGATGAGTCTCACAGGTGAAAAATTGAAAGCCATTGATTGCAGCTATTAGTAGCCAAGTGTTCCTGGTGAGAAAAGTGAGATCCAGTTGTGCACCGTGATCATGATAGCAGACTAAAAGCTATTTGATTTGGCTGAAAATATTCCTCAAATAGTTGCCAAGACAACAAGAAAGATGGCATCCATGAAATTCCATACTTGTAGATTAGCGAGAAGGTAAAGAAAGGGAAGGGATTGTTTTGGAACAATGCCCTCATGCAGAACTAGAAGGTCCCAGCCAACAGGAGCAGTTTGTGAAGACCAAAGGACTTGGTCCTGAAAACCCAAGTAAAGGGTGAAATGCAGGACAGACCTACCACATTTTGTGAATTTTGAACATGTATAAAGCGTGTATATATTTCTAGGTATTGGAACACCAAGGACGGTATTATTCCAAGCGGAGGGGAATGTAATGTCCCCCATTTTGACCCTTGTAATATTTTGGGCTATAATGAAAATAATGTATGCATATTATGTATGATTCCTAGCGTGGAGCTCAAGGCCAAGGCCTCGCTAGTGAATGCTCGATCTAGAAGAGGCAAATATTTGATATAATGCTACCCATGTGCTAGTGAACCATGACAATTGTAAATATGCATTTTAATATAAAAGCCCACAACTAGCTATGTAATGCAACAAGAGATGGGGGCATGATGTTGCAAGGAATTGGGAGGGAAATATTCAAACCCTTGAGCCAATGAAGTCAAGCCAAGTGTCAATGAGAGAACCCATCAACTATCAACTACCCATGTTGACTTTGGTGCCCAATCATTCATTTCTCCCAAGAGTTGGGTGAAGTAGTTAATGCCTTGGGGATTGGGGAGGTATGGCTATCCAAATTCGAGTATGGGCAAGCCACCCTCATGGAAAATGGTGTTTTTGCTTCTTGGGTAAGAAAACAGCCATGATTTTCTCCCTAAGCCATTACCCATGAAGGAGTTTTTCCTCTCTCACGTTTTTGGAACTGCCTAGGCATTTTCCAGCCACGTTTTTCTGATTTCTATGGGTCTTCTAGCTGGGAAGAGGGCGTTTTTGTGTTGCGGACCTGTTTGGAGCTACCTGGGCATTTTTCTCCACTGATTTCCAGTGTTTTCCTCCCTTTTGGCATTGCTAGGAACTCGTTTTTGTATTACATACCATTGGGAAGGAGAGAGCACGATTTGGGGGTTTGTAGAGACCATTGCATCTCTTTGAATTCCCATGGACGATTTTTGAAAACGAAATTGCCTTCCCAGGGTTGTTTTCCCATTTCTCACTTCGTTTTTGGTTGCCCACGTTTTCCATTCATACCCAACACTGGGTATTTTGCTGTTATGTGTATGCATGCCTAGTTTATGAGTTTTCTGTGTGTAGGAGATTGTTGGGGTTGAAATGGGTTTCCATTGTTTTGGTTTGAGCTTGAGTGGAAGTATCCATAAATGAAGAGGGTTCAGATTTAGCCTATAAACTCGGCTGTGAACTGGCTTGGCTTAAATGCAAATGATCATTTGGCTGTGTATGAGCTTGAGAGTCCCCTTTTTCTTGTAGATATCATGCCCGGCTCGGGGGTGGTCTCTGAGTGCTGAAATAATACAGGCTGGGCAGAGACCTATGGTTGGGTGGAATGTTGCAGCGACAGAGCTAGTTGTGTGGGACAATTGCACAACAAAGATAAGTGTTTTCTATCTATGTGTTTTTCCTCCGCGGTGTTTAAATTAAATGATTGTTATTGATATATTGAATGCATATGAAATTATGTGTGTGGATGAGTTTATCTCTGTTGTACATGTTTGTTGAATTTACATCTGCACACATGGGTTTTTAATTGTATGAATCTAATGAATGGGCTGAGTTTGCTTAAAAAGCCCCATAGATTGGCATCATGTTTCCCTTACCAGAATTGGATAGATGGGTGGGGACGTTACAAAATCTTTATCTTTCTTAAGATTCCTGATTGTTTCTTCTTCATATTTTGCATCGTCTTTAAGCTCTAATAGTTTCTTCTAGAGATCTCGATTTTCCTCCTCTAAATTTTTATGGTCCTATGCCCTATCCTTCGCCTTCTTGACTTGAAGGAGCAACTGCTGATTATGATCTCTTAAACGAGATATCTCTTGTTCTTTGTCCCTGGTGGCTTTGTCTAATTCTTTCTGCATCTTTTGTCTTGATTTTTGATCTTTTTGTGAAATCATCTTTGAAATGTCTTTGAAATCTTCATATGACACATCCTTTGAATCCGATTTCATTGAAACATCCTGCAGTGTGATTTTTTTTTTCTTGTATGAAAATGTTAAAAAAAATTCTTGATATTTAAGATAAATGATCCCAATGTTTCCATCTAGGGTGAACCTAGAATGATGTCGACTTCATTTAAGTATATAGTCGAAACATTGAACTGGGATGTGAACGTGTACTCATTAATTGTTAGTTGTGAGTTCGTAATTTCATATTGCTTCTCATCGTAGTTATCTCTCTTTTCGATTATACTTGATTGATTTGCCAAACTATTGCTAATGCGATTTTTCTGTATGGTAGGACAAATAACAATACTAATATCTTTTCCTTGAATAGTTCCCTCAAGTTTTAGTATGTTATTGGCTACTCTTGAGTAGGTCGTGGGAAATCTTTCTTGATTTTCACTATAAGACTCAATTTTTTTTCCAAATAATAATAATAATTATTAAAAGTTAATAATTATAATATTATTAATAAATATAATATAATAATTATTATGATAATAATAATTATTAATGATAATAATAATATAATATTTGTTTTTGGAGTTGAAGGATAATAAAAATGGTGTGGATTGGGTGGTTGGGAGGAATGATTGTTACCTTCCCCACCTAGGTTCAAATCTCACTTTTGGTTTTTTTTTTTTTAGGAAACAAAACCAAACCCACTTCTCACAAAACCACGTGCACCTTAAAACCATGTACAGTTTCACTTCTTACTTCTTCTTTTTTTTCTATATTCTCTTTTCTTCTTTTTTACTTGTCTTTCTTTTCTTCTTTTTATTTTCTTTTACTTTTTCCTTTTTCTTTCTTTCTCTTTTTTCTTTTTTACTTCTTTGGGCCAAGGGCCTCGTTTTTGGACAAGGTCCTAGATTGGTGGCTACAAGCCTGGCTCTAATACCAATGTAATATCCATAGTTGGATATTCTCAATAGACTGGGGATGAACCCATAATTTCTGAAATAACCCACAAATCCATAGATGTAAAATGATATATAAATTGATAAGATAAGATGATAAATATACAATTGTTGGCCCGCTTTTATAGTAGCTTGGGCATTACCTGTTTGAGGGGATGCATCCTCTCATTTAACTATTACTCCTACTTATTATTAATATTAATGTATTATTGATTATTTGTTACAAACAACTTCAAACACAAGTTCATATACAAAGCATAAGTATACAACCCTACTCATACAAAGCTTCCTATTGCTCCACTTCCATATAAATTCATTCAATCCATAACTAGTATGTAATAAGCATAGCCATGAACACATGAGATATCCTTATTCAAAACACCACAAGGGAACTTATCTTTTAATTGAAAACCACCAGGAAACCGACTATGGACTGCAACATTCCATCCCAGCCATAGATCTCTTCCTAGCCTCTATTCTTTCGGCAATCAGAGATCACTCGTAAGATGGAGCTATGTATCCACTAAGGAGTATCACTCAGGTTCACTCACTGACCTGGTTCATAGTCAATCATGGTATTCATCACACAGTGGGTTTGTCAAGCAAGTGGGGAGGTAGGGACTGAGTTCACTAACTCATTGAGCTCAACCATAGAGATACAATCATATCCCCTTGGATTCAGATAGCCCAAGAACCCCCATCACCTCCACTCTCAGCCTGAGTAAGGTCTCCTTCTCTGCTACACAGTCCCTTAGGCGCCTCTTCCCTTAGCACTGATCTAGCAAGGTATGGCTGGTCCTGACTTCTAAACCAATGGATACTTGAGCTTTCACTGGTTCCACTCTAGAATCTAACTTTTGATCCCTTTCCCACTTAAATCCACTCTTGGATCTTTCCCAAAATATTCCCACCTGAATTCCATCACAAATTTCCACTATTTGCTTCTAAAATAGGGTTTTCTAGTAATACTTGGCTCTGCAATTTGTGCCTCCACAGAATCACGACCTCTGGTTCTCTCCCCTCTCTTCTAGGGGTTCGTGAATCTGCATGAATGAATGAATGAATCCCTCTTCCTTAACCACGAGATAGAAAACAGGTTGCGCGGATTCCCTAGGCATGGAGTGGTTTACGGGGCACGCAAGCATAGGTTGTCCCTTGCCATATGGGTTCGCGGGTATGTTCCATGCTCCATCGGCTTCATCAACAAGGTTTCGCAACCACCCTTTGTAACCGAATTAATATCAGCATGGGGAGTCATATGAATTCACAGGGTGATACATGGAAACACGAGGTTCAATCCCCCAACCCCCTTACCTCTCCCTAGTGGATACGCAACCCATATTTCTCACGTTGCCTCCATATCCAGTCCCTTAGGTGTTTTATTGAAATGTTAATATTTACATCATTTACATTTCTTCATGGCTTAACATCCCATGAATAATCAACTTTCAAATACTTTCCTATGTAACTAAAACATGAACATCCACTAGCAGGGCCTTGGCCTTGAGCTCCACACTAGGGTGAAACACATTGCATACAATATTTATATTGAGGCCAATAACCATAAGGGTCAATATAGGGGTACTACAACTACCCCTCCCTTAAAATAACACCGTCCTCAGTGTTCCATTACTTAGGATTACATTTACAATTTATACATGTCCAAAATTGCAAAAATGTTGCAGGTTTTGCCCTGCATTGCATCCTTTTTCTTGGAACTTCCAAGACCAAGTCCTTTTCCTTCCATAATCTACTTCTGTTGTCTTTGATCTCCCAGTTGCTCCAAAATCCTGGAAACTCTGTGTTTTCTTCATCAATCCACTGTCCTTTCCACTTATGATGGCTTCCAGAATGCTTTTTACCTCCCTTTGCAGATGAATAGATTCTTGCAAAACCTTGTGGTACATGTCATTTTGTTTCCTTTGCAGCTTTAGTATCTCTCCAAGATTTTCTTGGGTCTTGGAAAGTGTTTGAAGAATATTTTCATCCAAATCCAACAGCCTCAGGTCTGCTGCCATGGTTACTGTGCACAATAGGTCACACTTTGCTTGCTAGCACCACTGGTCTTATAACAGCTACAATCAATTGCTTTCAATTTATCACCTGTGAATTCATCATTGCAATTTCTGTTAGGCCAAGCATAATATAAACATTAAGATTAGTCAATCAATTTCCAAATTGAAAAAGGGAGTTCATGTTTTATCCAAACACTTCCACACGTTTCATGCTTTCCCAACATGCAAATGAACTCATTCATGCTCATCATTTCACAGGGAATTCATTAATTTAACATTCACAATTTATTTCAAGAAAAATCAACACAATCAGTTTTCAGCCATAGTATGCATTCGACAATTTTTTTGTTTTTATAAATACATCAATAAAAAATAAAGAGAGAGCAGTAAGAGTTTTCTCCTTTTAGTCTTGTTACATTCTGGAACCCACCTCCTAGCTTCTTTCACTTCAGCGTGAATGCTTGACTCGCCCTTCCTTGGCTATGACACTTAGTGTCTAAGGTCTGTCTAAGGATTTTCAACCAAGGAACCCTTCCCCGTTGTTTCCTACATAACCTTTGGCTTCTAATACCTACACAAGTCCAGTAGCACCATTTTCCTCATTGATGCTCATGCTAAGCTCTTCTAGGAGAATCACATTTCCACATACATCCTTAGGATGCATTCATAGTCCTTGCTTCCAACAATACCTACACTCAAACATTGAATCAATTCACATGTTTAGTTTATTTTCATAGGGTTTATCTTTAAACAAGAGTTTAAGAAATCATGTACACACGTATATTCATATTAAATAAGCAAGAAACTGCAAGATAACCAAATACTTAGTTGTATTAGATGTCTTCACTTTATTCCACACGCTCCTTTTTTTCTTTACACGCCTTGGATTTCATGTGGATAAAATAATGAATGTTGAGCTAGCACGCAGGATACTCCATAATCATTCGAATAGGCAATGCCAAGCCAGTACGTCGACTGGGTTTATTAGACATCCCATTTAGCAATATGATAAGCTAGTACTCCGACTGGGTTGATTAAATATTTAAGGAATGTTTGGCCAACATGCCGGCTGCTCCACAACATTAAGTAGTTAATGCCCAACTAGTTACTCTCTAGATTTGCTAATAAATTGTAGCACCCAACCAGTTAATCACTGGATTTACCAAGAAATTGTAGCACCCAACCAGTTATTCTCTAGATTTACCAAGCATTTGTAGCGCCCAACCAGTTACTCTCTGTATTTACCAAGCACCTATGGCTCTTTCAGGGTCCTTGCTTCCTACACTGACCAAGGTTTCCAACAAGAAATAACAGCGTATCAGCTTGGTTGTTAGAAGGCTTATACCTAAAATCTTCATTATTCCAAACAAGAATAAATGAAATTGAATACTTATCTGTATTGTGCATTTCCTCTCTAGTCCACAGTGTCCTGCTTCGCTTTGCAAGCCTTGAGATCACCTATGGATTTGGTTTTTTGGCCAGCACACATGCTTCTCAACAACATCAAGTAGTTAATGCCCAACTAGTACACCTTCACACCGAATAGATTTACCAAGCATTTATAGTGCCCAGCCAGTACACCTTCATGCCGACTGGATTTACCAAGCACTTGGTGTTTCCCAACCAGTCCCATACCTGGTTGGACCTCTCCATTTCCGAGCCAACAAATCTGTCTAGGTCATCAACCAATGGAAGGAAACTGCACCACCGACCATATAAGTCAAGGCTCTACTACTCTGCCTCAGGCTTGCATCAGCCTTTCACATGTGCCACAACCCTTCATGCACATAACAACCCTTCCCTACAACCCCTCACAACAACCTTTTCACTTTGATTCTTTAGTGTGCAACACCAATTGCATCTGTTTAAGCTGACAACACAAGATGGATAAGCAAGTTCATCAGTATTGCTGCTCCAAAACCATAACCATGTTTCATAACATTCACTATCAAATATTGAAACACTAGGAATGCGTCCATTCCCTTGGGACGTAATCAATATTGAAAACCCTAACATAACCCAGCATCAGAAAAGTGTGCACCCCTCACTGATGTGAGGCATGTAGGCCCCTAATCATACTCAAGCAATCTTCCATAATGGAAATAAAATCAAAACATGATCTTCATAGTAATTCTAACAATTAGACATGCATATATGTATCCGCCAGGGTTTACAGAACACTTATCCATTTTGAAAATGTAGTTTCTCTTCACTTGTGAGGAATGGGGATCCCTTCTCTGAGTTAACAGTCCCTTGGTTTTCCATCCCATTTTCTTTTTATATCCCGTAACCCACGCATGTCTTCCTGACATAATCTTTACCATCCCACTCGCATGGTTTACCACATGCAACTCAACTGAGATATTATCAAGATTTACAATGGCGTTTCACCTGAAACCCATTTCCAAAGCATGGGATCTTTCCCATGAATTTTGGATTCTGTAGGACATCACACATGGTCTTCCTGCAATCTGTCTTCCTGGCACACTTATCAAATAGCCAAACAACCATCATCATTTAACAATCATATTCAAATTTGATTTCCATAATCAGTCAATGGCATTAATAATTAAATTCAAACATGAATTTTACAATTTTGTCTCCTATAGAATTGATTTGTTTAACCAAGAGACCATTCTCATATTGTTTGGCTCTTGTACATGGTAGCTTTCAGTCTTCGCTATGGTCTTACCCACGCTTCCATACCGAAGACATTTCTACTTGAAATCTTAAACTTAAAGCAACCAAACATTTGTATCATGTCCGATATGTCCATTGAAAATGAGCTGAATTTGACCGTTCTCATTGTGGAAAAACCCCCCATAGTCAGCCATGCCTGGATTTCCTATGAAGGCTCCATCAAAGTTAAGCTTGAAGGAGCCCGTTGGGGGAGGAGACCAAAAATTAGGGCTAGTATGCATTGGGGTTTTGAATTGCTTTTGAACCCATCCCTGATCAGATTGATGAAGGCTTAGCTAATTAATGATTTTGAGTTCTTGGTCATCAAATTCCCAGTCCTTGTCCGTCCAGGGGGTAATCTTCACCGTCTCCTGAATATGTTTTACGATTTTGTTCCAAATCGCTTGGATTGGGGCTTTGGTGTCTTTGAAGATTCTGTAGTTTCTTTCCTTTCATATTTCCCAAATCAAAAATCCTGGGAACATGAGCCAAATGTGGGTAACAATATTGTTTTTGAAAGCCTTGGGGTCCCATTTTTAATTGTTTGGTCTAGGATCCCAGGTTTCCTGTTCGATCTTCTGAAAATTTCCACACCCTAGTCCCATAAGGTGGACAAGAAGTGGCAGGAATCTAGGAGATTTTTTAGAGTTCTTCAGCTCTATTGCAAAGGGGGCATTGAGAGGGGCCAAAAAGTCTTCTTTTCCAGATGTTTTCTCCAATAAGAATTTGTTGATAAACAACTAGCCACACAAAACAGGCCACCTTCGGCCAAGGATTTGACATCCAGATCTTCTTCCATATTTCTTCTGCTGCTCTGGATTCACAGTTTGTCCATAATTTGTAAGCTTCTTTGATGTTTAAATTTCCTTTGGTGGAAAATCCCCATCGGATTTTACTAGGGCCTCTTTGGATTTTTATCATTCTTTCTTGAAGTGCTTCCTCCATATGCTGACTTCCCTCAATCAGGAATCTTTGTTGCCACCAGTCCGTTTGATGCCATTCTTTGAAGGTAGAATCGTCCTCTTCAGTCTGTGAGAATTGGGAGACTTTTGTGAGGTCCAAATCCTTGCAATATTCCTGAAAATATTGTAACAAGAGCGATGAGGCAAGTTTTGGGCATTTCTTCCACGATTCTTCCCACAAATCTGTTGTGGTTCCATCTCTTATTTCCCAAAAACTATGGTCTTGGATAATTTTCCTGCTACATTGGGCCGTTCTCCAGATGTGTGAACATTGTTTCTCCTCGTGGAATCGAATGAGCTCCTGCTTAGGTCTATCGTGAACATATTTAGTATGCCACAGTTGAGCCCAAGGTTCTGAATTATAGGTGACCCAATAGCACCAGATTTTGGATCCTAAGACTTCATTTTTATTCTTGGGTCCCTCAATCCAAGAACTCCTTTTAGTTTGGGTTGGAAGAATTTCTCCCAGCTAAAAAGAGCCCATTTTGGTTTCTTTGGCTTTCCCCCACATAATAAGGTCTTCTGAATAGATCTCATCTCTTTGATTACATATTTTGGGGCCGCTAGGACCAATAAAAGATAGATGGGCATATCTTGAAGAACAACTTTGAGGAGGGGCACCAAGATATCACATCCAAAACATCCATCCATCCATAACATCCAAAACATCCATCCATGAAACCCATTTGATAACACCTTCAGACAGAGGGGCGCCAAGATATTTGGAAGGAAGGGATCTCCCCTGGAATCCTAAAATCCGGATAATATTCCTTTGGTATATGTTGGGGATATTGAAAAATAAAACTTTCTATTTTTCTCTATTAATCTCCAAACCAGAAGCTTTAGAGAAAATATTGAGACACCTCTTGATGGTTCTAGCTTCCTAAATTGAAGCATGTCCCATGAGCATCGTGTCATCCACAAATTTCTGGTGGGTCTCTTTGTCTGCATATGGATGGATGTTGAGCCCACTTAATTCACCATTGCTAACCATATCTTTGATCAGTATGTTGAGTCCCTCTTCCATCATGATAAAGAGGAAAGGGGAAAGAGGGTCCTCTTGGCATATGCCTCTGGATGGGTTGAAGGTCTTGGTTCAGGATCCATTGAGAAAAATAGAGAAGCAATTTGAGGAGGTCATGCTCATTACCCAGTCAACCATACAACTCTGTCAAAACCATAAGCTGCAAGCATCTTCCTCATATATTGCCAGCTCATCTTGTCATAGGATTTTGAAATATCCAATTTTAACAGCATCCTTGGGATTTTGGTAACTCAGAGGGAGTGTATGACTTCATGGACAAGAATGACCCCATATAGGATCTGTCTCCCCTCAATGAAACCAGATTGCACCGGGGAAATAAAGTAGGGGAGAATGGGTTTCAGTCTATTGCACATAACTTTGGTAATAATTTTATAAATTAAATTACATAGAGCAATGGTTCTGAGTTTACCTAAAGTTCCTGTGCCCTCATCTTTGGGGATTAGGGTCAGAAGAGTGGTGTTGAAGGCTCGTAACACCCCTTTGTTTCGATGAGAATATTCAACTATTTTCCACACATAATGTTTGATCATGTCCCAGAAGTGGTGAAAACAATTGGTCGTAAATTCATTCGGTCCTGGGGCCTTTCCTTCTGCCATTTGCTGGAGGGATTCCTCAACTTATGCAAGAGTAACTGGTTTCTTTAGGAGATCATTTTCTTCTGTGGTCATCGTGTGGGGGATGAGTTGGGTGATCCTGGATATATGATTAGATCGGTTGGCTTGATCTTCCCTCATAATGTTCCCAAAGTATTGCATAAGTTTGACTTCCATCTCTTCTCTAGTTTCCACATATTGTCTAGATTCCTTTTTCACTCTATTTATCCTTGACTTTTGTTGGTTTTGGATAACAGAGCAATGAAAGAATTTGGTATTTATTTCCCCTTCTTGAAGCCATTGATTCCTATATTTATGTTTCCAGAATATCTCCCCCTATCTTTCTCGGGATTGCAGTTGTTCAAGGATGACTTGTTATTGTTTCTATAGGTCTTCACTATAACCACTATTCATACCCTTTCTTTGGATTTCTTCCATCGGTTCGCTTAGGCACTTTTTGTATTAAAATATGTTCCTGAATTCCTCTCCATTCTGTGTGCGTATCTTGGCTTTTAGAGCTTTCATCTTTTCCTAGAACTGGTACATTCTTCTCCCACTTGGGGGATGAGATCCTCCCACGATTGTTGGACCAATGATTTGAAGTCCTTGTGTTCCATCCAAAATTGTTCGATTTGGAATGGATTCCCTCCACTTGAGCTCGTCCTATCCCAAAAGAGGCAAATTGGCCAATGATCAGAACCTGCTGACGACAAAACAAAGGTAGTCAAATCACCACCTGCAGTTACAAGATATTTTGAAATTAAGAATTTGTTAAGTTTGCAGGCCCCATGATGATCTCCCCCCCATTTTTTATTCCACGTGAACCAACCATTCCCAGTTTCCATATCAACAAGCTTATTGGTCTCAATGAAGTCTTTGAAAGTTGTTAGAAAAACAGGATTGCAGAGCAATAACAATAAACAAAAATGAAAATATAATTACACATACACATTACAAGAGAGACACAAATATATCGTGGTTCACCCAATATGGGATACGTCCACACTGAAGTTGCCAGTCCTTATTATTATACTGTCCAACAAAGTGAAGGGATACAACCTGCAGCACAGCCGCTGCACTTCCTCTTCACTGTCTCACAGTCTCTTTTCTTGATCTCGGAGATCTTTACAATGCATAATACCTAATACATCAACTCTAGTCATGTTACAATGTCTTTCTTCTATGAGGGAAATACAATGGGAAAATACCACGAGATACCAAAACCATGGGCTGCCCCTGAACTCCCGTTCGTGGGGGTTTTTCCCCCACACCCCCATAAATCGAGGGCATTTCCCCCAAATCCCCAAGTTGGGGAATGAGTGTACAGTCCTCTGGGGTGCACAACTGAGACAATATCATCTATGAGACTGGAAGATCTGGCTCCACAACCAACAATCTCCCACTTGGAGATTGATCACAACAACTCGAACGCTGATGTACTTGTTGGACCTTGGACTTGGCAACTTTCTCATCTTCACCTTCATGCTAGAAGGATAACTGAAACCGAGCAGGAACTCAGTTTCTCTCTGGTCACTAACTTTGTGATCATGTCTGCAGGATTCTGGCTAGTATGTATCTTTTCCAGCTTTAACAGTTCATCTTCCAGAACATAGCGTATGAAATGGTACTTTAGATGTATATGTTTAGTCCTGGAATGGAATGATGAGTTCTTTGAAAGATAAATGACACTTTGGATGTCACTATACAACCTGCTATCCTTCTGATTCTTACCCACTTCCTCCATAAACCTTTGCAACCAAATCATTTCTTTACTAGCCTCTGTAATAGCAACATACTCTGCTTCCGTTCTTGAAAGTGAAACAACCTTTTGCAATCTCGAAATCCAACTTACTACTGTTCCACCTACAGTAAACACATACCCTGTGGTGCTCCTCCTACTATCCTTATCACATGCCATATATGCATCAACATATCCCTGTAGAACAATTTGTGAACCTCCAAAACATAATGCTTGAGTGGTAGTACCTCTCAAATACCTGAGCATCCACTGTACTGCCTTCCAATGTTCTTTACCTGGATTCTTCATATATCTTCTCACAACTCCCACTGCATGTGCAATATCTGGTCTTGTGCACACCATGGCATACATCAAGTTGCCAACTGCTGATTGATAGGGAATCTTGGACATGTAATATGTCTCTTCCTATGTCTTGGGACACATTTCCTTACTTAGACTGAAATGGCTGGCCAAAGGTGTACGAACTGGTTTTGCATTTTGCATTCTAAACCTCTCCAACACCTTTTGTATGTACTAACCCTGAGACAATGTCAATTTGTGATTTTTCTAGTCTCTTGTTATTCTCATACCAAGGATTTGCTTTGCAGCACCCAAATCCTTCATCACAAATGAATTAGCTAACTTCCTTTTGAGCATATTTATATCATGAATGTTAAATCCTGCAATAAGCATGTCATCCACATACAATAACAAGATAATATAACTTCCATTATCTAGCCTCTTGAAATAAACACAGTGGTCAGAATGACATGTACCATAACCTTGTTCTGTCATAAACCTGTCAAATTTTAAATACCACTTCCTTGGAGCTTGCTTCAAGCCATACAAGCTCTTTTTCAACTTGCATACCATGTTTTCCTTACCTTTGACCTCATACCTTTGTGGCTACTGCATATATATCCCTTCCTCCAAATCTCCATGGAGAAAAGATGTTTTTACATCTAAATGTTGAAGATGCAAATCTTCTACCACCACTAGACTTAAAATATTCCTAATTGAAGTCATCTTAAGAACAGGAGAAAATATTTCATTAAAATCTATAAGTTTCTTCTGCGCAAACCCATTTACAACAAGTCTGGCCTTGTACCACTTCTTACCTCCTTCTTCTTCCTTCAATCTGTAAATCCATTTGTTCTGCAATGCTCTTTTACCAGCATGCAACTGAACCAAATCCCAAGTCTGGTTTCCTACCAATGAGTCCATCTCTTCATTCATGCCTTGCTCCCACTTCTTTCTAGTTTCCACCTGCATTGGTTCTTCATAACACTCTGGTTCACCAGCATCAGTCATCAATAAATAATACATTGAAAGAGAGTATCGTACGAACTAGTTTTGCATTCTGCATTATGAACCTCTCCAACACCTTTTGTATCTACTCACCCTGAGACAATGTCAATTTGCGATTTTTCCTGTCTCTTGTTATTCTCATACGGATTTGCTTTGCAGCACCCAAATCCTTCATCAAAAATGAATTAGCTAACTTCCTTTTGAGCATATTTATATCATGCATGTTAAATCCTGCAATAAGCATGTCATCCACATACAATAACAAGATAATATAACTTCCATTATCTAGCCTCTTGAAATAAACACAGTGGTCAGAATGACATGTACCATAACCTTGTTCTGTCATAAACCTGTCAAATTTTAAATACCACTTCCTTGGAGCTTGCTTCAAGCCATACAAGCTCTTTTTCAACTTGCATACCATGTTTTCCTTACCTTTGACCTCATACCTTTGTGGCTACTGCATATATATCCCTTCCTCCAAATCTCCATGGAGAAAAGATGTTTTTACATCTAAATGTTGAAGATGCAAATCTTCTACCACCACTAGACTTAAAATATTCCTAATTGAAGTCATCTTAAGAACATGAGAAAATATTTCATCAAAATCTATAAGTTTCTTCTGCGCAAACCCATTTACAACAAGTCTGGCCTTGTACCACTTCTTACCTCCTTCTTCTTCCTTCAATATGTAAATCCATTTGTTCTGCAATGCTCTTTTACCAGCATGCAACTGAACCAAATCCCAAGTCTGGTTTCCTACCAATGAGTCCATCTCCTCATTCATGCCTTGCTCCCACTTCTTTCTAGTTTCCACCTACATTGCTTCTTCATAACACTCTGGTTCACTAGCATCAATCATCAATAAATAATACATTGAAGGACGGTATCGTTCATGGAGTCTACTTAACCTAGTAGATCTTCTTGCAGTTGCAAGAGTTTCAGGCACTTTCTATTGTTCTTGATTTTCTGGCACCTTTGGAACTTCATTTTCTTTAATTTCATCAAGTACTGTGTACTCTATTTTTTTCTTTTCCTATTTCTTTTTTCTGCAACTGATCTTTATACATGACCTTTTCATTGAATATCACATCTCTACTCCTAATGATTTTGTTATTTTCATAATCTCATAAGCGATAACCAAAATCATCAACCCCGTATCCAATAAAGGTACATTTCTTTGATTTAGCTTCAAGCTTTGTTCTATCATCTTTATCAATATGGACAAATGCTTCAGAACCAAACATTCTCAGAAGTGAGTAGTTTACCTTTCTACCTGTCCATGCCTCCTCTGGAATACCACCATCCAAAGCACTTGAAGGCCCTCTGTTTATTAAATAAACAACAGTATTTACAACATTTTCCCAAAACTGTAAGGGCAACCCTGCATGCAATCTCATACACCTTGCATGCTCCATGATCGTTCTGTTCATCCTTTCAGACACACCATTTTCTTGTGGTGTTCCTGGGACTGTCTTCTCTCTACGAATCCCATGGTATGAAAAGTAACTATCAAACTCCTTACCGTAGTACTCACCTCCATTATCAGATCTGAGACACTTCAACCTTTTTCCTGTCTCATTCTCAACCAAAGCTTTCCACTTCTTAAAAGTAGCAAACACATCAGATTTCTATCTATTGCAATAGACCCAAGTTTTCCTAGTTGTATCATCAATAAATGTAACATAATAATGAGAGCCACCAAGAGATTGTACCTGAGCCAGTCCCCATACATCCGTATGCACAAGCTCTAACTTTTCATTCTTCTTATGTTTCCCAACCCTGAGAAATTTGACTCTCTTTTGTTTTCCATAAACACAGTTCTCACAGAATTCCAAACTTACCTACTTCAAATCTAGCGGCAACTTCCTTGAGTGAAGAATTTGCATCCCCTTCTCACTCATGTGGCCAAGCCTATGATGCCACAATGCTGTATCTATTCGTGTGGAAGCTAAAGAGATAGAATGGTCAGTATTATGAGGACATAAATACAACGTACCTATCCTGTCTCCTTTGGCTATCACCATTGATCCTTTAGTGATCTTCCACCACTTTTCTCCAAATGCAGATAGATAGCCGCCATCTCCCAACTGCCCTGTTGAGATCAGATTTCTTTTCATAGCAGGAATATGCCTTACATCTTTCAACAGTCAATCAGTTCCATTCTTAACTTTTATCCATATCTTACCCATTCCAACAATTTTATATGGCTCATCATCATCCAATAAAACATGTCCAAAATCGCCTGGAACATAATCATGAAAGTATTTCCTATGGGGTGTAGCATGACATGAAGCCCCTGAATCTACTACTCAATAATCACTAGTATTATCTAATGCAAGAATCAAAGCATCTTGTAACACATCACCTGCTACATTTGCTTCCTGGGTAGTTTCATGCTGTGCATCTCCTTTCTTCTTTAGAGATCTGCAGCATTTCTTCACATGTCCTTTCTTTCCACAGTTTCAACACTCTATCTTTCCCAGTTTGGACTTGGATCTGCCCATTTTAGACTTGCCATGATTACCTTGGCTCTTTCCTCTCTCCTTTTGTCTTCCCCTGCTCTCCATGGTCAACACATTACCTGATGTCTCACATGTGCTTTTTCTTCACATTTCCTCGCTAACAATTACACTAATAACATCATCAAATTTCAAGGTGTTTGAACCAGAGACAAAGTTACTTACAACCATGACCAAGCTATTCCAGGTTTCTGGCAATGAACACAAGATTAGAAGAGCCCTAAACTCATCATCAAAGGTCACACTTACATAACTTAGTTGATTTGTAACCATATTCAACTCATTTAAATGATCAGTAACATATCCACCTTCAGACATATTCATATTAAATAAACGCTTCATTAGAAATACCTTGTTGGAGGCTGAGGGTTTTTCATACAGCTTACCTAGTGTGCTCATCAAACCCTCAGTTGTCGTTTCTTTTGAGATATTGAAAGCCATAGACGAATCGAGGCTCATCTGTATTATTTCGAGAGCCTTTTTGTCAAGAACCTCCCATTCTTCGTCCTTTATAGTTTCCAGCTGATTTGCTATTCCTCCCAATGGTAGGAATAGATCCTTCTGGTACAGATAGTCCTCTGTTTGCATCTTCCATAACTGGAATTTTTGTCCGTTAAACTTATCGACCTTAAACTTTCCTTCTTATTCCATTGCTCCCACTCGAACTAGAAACCCTAGCTTCCTACGGGTTTATTTGCCAAATAGACCTTCGGCTATACAACGTAACTATCTTGTCTCCTTTTGATATCACCATTGATCCTTTAGTGATCTTCCACCACTTTTCTCCAAATGCAGATAGATAGCCGCCATCTCCCAACTGCCTTGTTGAGATCAGATTTCTTTTCATAGTAGGAATATGCCTTACATCTTTCAACAGCCAATCAGTTCCATTCTTAACTTGTATCCAGACCTTACCCATTCCAACAATTTTATATGGCTCATCATCATCCAATAAAACATGTCCAAAATCGCCGGGAACATAATCATGAAAGTATTTCCTATGGGGTGTAGCATGACATGAAGCCCCTGAATCTACTACTCAATAATCACTAGTATTATCTAATGCAAGAATCAAAGCATCTTGTAACACATCACCTGCTACATTTGCTTCCTGGGTAGTTTCCTGCTGTGCATCTCCTTTCTTCTCTAGAGATCTGCAGTCTTTCTTCAGATGTCCTTTCTTTCCACAGTTCCAACACTCTATCTTTCCCAGTCTGGACTTGGATCTACCCATTTTAGAATTGCCATGATTACCTTAGCTCTTTTCTCTCTCCTTTTGTCTTCCCGTGCTCTCCATGGTCAACACATTACCTGATGTCTCACATGTGCTTTTTCTTCACATTTCCTCGCTAAGAATAACACTAATAACATCATCAAATTTCAAGGTGTTTGAACCAGAGACAGAGTTACTTACAACCATGACCAAGCTATTCCAGGTTTCTGGCAATGAACACAAGATTAGAAGAGCCCTAACCTCATCATCAAAGGTCACACTTACAGAACTTAGTTGATTTGTAACCATATTCAACTCATTTAAATGATCAGTAACAGATCCACCTTCAGAAATCTTCATATTAAATAAACGCTTCATTAGAAATACCTTGTTGGAGGTTGAGGGTTTTTCATACAGCTTACCTAGTGTGCTCATCAAACCCTCCATTGTTGTTTCTTTTGAGATATTGAAAGCCATAGACAAAGCCAGGCTCATCCGTACTGTTTCGAGAGCCTTTTTGTCAAGAACCTCCCATTCTTCGTCCTTTATAGTTTTCGGCTGCTTTGCTATTCCTCCCAATGGTAGGAATAGATCCTTCTGGTACACATAGTCCTCCGTTTGCATCTTCCATAACTGGAAGTTTTGTCCGTTAAACTTCTCAACCTTAAACTTTCCTTCTTATGCCATTGCTCCCACTCGAACCAGAAACCCTAGCTTCGTACAGGTTTCTTTTCCAAATAGACTTTCGGCTATACAACGTACCTATCCTGTCTCCTTTTGATATCACCATTGATCCTTTAGTGATCTTCCACCACTTTTCTCCAAATGCAGATAGACAGCCGCCATCTCCCAACTGCCCTGTTGAGATCAAATTTCTTTTCATAGAAGGAATATGCCTTACATCTTTCAACAACCAATCAGTTCCATTCTTAACTTGTATCCCTACCTTACCCATTCCAACAATTTTATATGGCTCATCATCATCCAATAAAACATGTCCAAAATCGCCTGGAACATAATCATGAAAGTATTTCCTATGGGGTGTAGCATGACATGAAGCCCTTGAATCTACTACTCAATAATCACTAGTATTATCTAATGCAAGAATCAAAGCATCTTGTAACACATCACCTGCTACATTTGCTTCCTGGGTAGTTTCCTGCTGTGCATCTCCTTTCTTCTTTAGAGATCTGCAGTCTTTCTTCAGATGTCCTTTCTTTCCACAGTTCCAACACTCTATCTTTCCCAGTATGGACTTGGATCTACCCATTTTAGACTTGCCATGATTACCTTGGCTCTTTCCTCTCTCCTTTTGTCTTCCCCTGCTCTCCATGGTCAACACATTACCTGATGTCTCACATGTGCTTTTTCTTCACATTTCCTCGCTAAGAATAACACTAATAACATCATCAAATTTCAAGGTGTTTGAACCAGAGACAGAGTTACTTACAACCATGACCAAGCTATTCCAGGTTTCTGGAAATGAACACAAGATTAGAAGAGCCCTAACCTCATCATCAAAGGTCACACTTACAGAACTTAGTTGATTTGTAACCATATTCAACTCATTTAAATGATCAGTAACAGATCCACCTTCAGACATCTTCATATTAAATAAACGCTTCATTAGAAATACCTTGTTGGAGGCTAAGGGATTTTCATACAGCTTACCTAGTGTGCTCGTCAAACCCTCTGTTGTCGTTTGTTTTGAGATATTGAAAGCCATAGACGAAGCCAGGCTCATCCGTATTATTTCGAGACCCTTTTTGTCAAGAACCTCCCATTCTTCGTCCTTTATAGTTGTCGGCTGCTTTGCTATTCCTCCCAATGGTAGGAATAGATCCTTCTGGTACAGATAGTCTTCCGTTTGCATCTTCCATAACTGGAATTTTTGTCCGTTAAACTTATCGACCTTAAACTTTCCTTCTTATGCCATTGCTCCCACTCGAACCAGAAACCCTAGCTTCCTACGGGTTTCTTTTCCAAATAGACCTTTGGCTCTGATACCAATTGTTAGAAAAACAGGATTGCAGAGCAATAACAATAAACATAAATGCAAATATAATCACACATACACATTACAAGAGAGACACATATATATCGTGGTTCACCCAAGATGGGCTCCGTCCACACTGAAGTTGTCAGTCCTTATTATTACACCGTCCAGCAAAGTGAAGAGATACAACCTGCAACACAGTCGCTGCACTTCCTCTTCACTGTCTCACAATCTCTCTCCTTAATCTTAGAGATCTTTACAATGCATAATACCTTATACATCAACCCTAGCCGTGTTACAATGTCTTTCTTTTATAAGGGAAATACAATGGGAAAATACCACAGGATACCAAAACCATGGGCTGCCCCCGAATCCCCAGGTTGGGGAATGAGTGTACAGTCCTCCGGGGTGCATGAATGAGACAATATCATCTATGAGACTGGAATATCTGGCTCCACAACCAACAAAAGCTTCATTGGTTGGCCCAAGTACTGATCTTCCCCCTTTCTTATATTCTAGGGATGTAATCATATTAAAATCTCCCTCGATGATCCAGTGCCCATCCCCAATCAAGTTTCCAGACCAGGAAGGGGATTCTTGGAAGGACATTTTTTGAGGGTTGATACTTGGGCCATAGACATTTGATATCACTCCCTTTATCCTGGAATCTAGGATTTCAAAGTCTGCAGAAAGAGAGAACTGAGTTTCCTAGATTTTTGTGAGGTAAAATTTGTCTGGCCGCCAAAGGATCGCCAATCGTCCTGTAGAGCCACGAGCTTCAATAGCTGTAGAATTACTGCCTCTACAAACCTTGCTCCCTATTTCTTGCAACTTCTTCGTTCCACACTTTGTTTCTTGGAGAAAAACTATAATTGGTTTTTCCATCATGATCTTATTCTTCAAGATTTTTATTTTGCGTGGGTGGTTCACTCCGCGAATGTTCCATGTAATGAATTTCATTGACAAATTTTATTCACTTATGAGAAAGCAGCCTTAATGGTGGGGTACGGACCTGACTCAATGAGTTTAGTTCCCACCTTCGCAATCCTCTGCCTATTTTTCTTTCGTCCTCTTTTTTTCAGTTTCTTCTGGTTGTTTATGTTTATTTCCTTTTTGTGGTTCTTTGGCTATTCCCAAATATGGAGTAGTCTTAGCTTTGAGGATAGCCTCCTGCAGTAATTCATGTTGTCGACGCGAGACATATCCTTTGCCATTTTTATCGCATTCCTTCTCTATTGCATCGAGGTCCAGTTCACCCAGGTCAATGTCGTCTGCTTCGTTGGGCATATCATCTTCCATAGCCTCCGGTACGTCATCAAGATTTCCTTGGGTAAGTTTAGTATCTGCCTGAATTGCTTCTTTTCCTTTCGCTTGTTTCCCTAGATCTTCTAGGTTCTCCCCCATTGTGTTTAGGGTTTTGAATCTTTTTGTTGGTAGTGGCTTCTTGGCCTTAGTTTGTTCATGTTGTTGTTGGTTTCTCGGTCGTATTCCCGTTTTTCTTTGTATTACCCGGATAAACCCCTCCTCCATCGTTCTCCCTTCCTTTTCCTGGGATTCCTATGGGGTAGCAGGAGCTTTATTATTGTGCGGATAGTCCCGGTTGAGATGGTCATATTCATGGCACTTGCGACACCAAAAAGGGAGGTGTTCGTAATTTATTGGCTGGGTCCAATCTTCATCATCGCATGTCAAGTTGATAGCTTAAGGAAGATATTGTGCAAGATCCATATAGACACAAATGTGGGAAAATGAGGTATATCTTCTCTGCATTGTTTGTTTAGAGGCTTTCACAAATTTTCCCATAGTATTGCCATTGTGTTGTAAGATCTCTGGCTCCTAGCATTCACATGGGAGGGAATAAATCCTGATCCATACTAGGGCTATGTTCAGATCCTCTTTGTTAGGGTTAAATCGTTCTTTCCACGAACATAGATAAAGTCCAGCATAGAAGAAAAAATAAGGGCCTCCTTCCAATACTCGATCTATGTCTTCCTGATTGAAAACACAATTTTGAAGAAACCCTTGGCTCCTAAATGCAGATCATAGTGACCTTTAGGGTTCTAGGTTGTCTTGATCGATTTTGTTAGATCCTTTTCTTTTGGCCAGATTCTAATGAACTTCCCTATCAGGGCTCTTTCTTTCCATTGCTCTACTCTTTCCTGAAGGTTCTCCGATTTGATCTAAAGAGATGGTATATAATTTTCTCTGGGAAGGTATCCACCATGTGTTTTTCCCGATCCAGATTTGTCCCTGCTCCTGCCAGTTTTTCCATTCTTGTTCTCTCGTGGCTCGTCCGTGGCGTTCACAGCTATGGTTGTAGTAGGGAGATCCTGACGTCATGAGGAGAAGGGGGAGCCGCCCCCTCCAAAGGTCTTCATCCTGCTTCAAAACCCTAAAAATTTTAAACCCTCGACGCTGCCGCAATTTCGATCCGCTCCGCTCCCGTATCAAAACTCATGGTATTAAACTCACATTGGTTCTTTAAATATGTTGGAAAAAACACAAAAGCATCATACAAAAGAGTTCTTAGCAATTTTGGAAGAAAAATCTCTATGCCTAAGGTTAAACAAGGAAAATTTCTTAAATATTGAACATTTCATTTTGCAAAATAATTATCACAAATTCATATACATAATGACTATTTTCTTTAATTTTTATATCCATTAACTTTTAACTAAAATGTTTTAATTTCTTAAAAAAACGTTTTTATAATTCCAAGGCACTTAACTCTTTGGAGCTATTTCCTTGTTTTAAAAAATCATTAGTTTCGAAATCTTTGAAATGGCTAGCACATAGAAATGTTAGAATATGTTTGATAAATGTATCTAGATATGTGTCAAAACTTATGGCGTTACGTATTCTAGAAGTATTACAAGAAGAAGAAGATGTGGACAATATTTTACATTATCTGTGGGAAGAGAACTCCACGGCACGAAAATCCAGTTTGTCCACATCTTGCGACAAAATATTCCGATGTGATAATGATGCGCGGCATGGAGGTCGCGTTAACAATCGATAAATTCGAGGTTAGCGCACGTGGGTCTCTCTAGCCACAGAGTGGAAATTTTGAAAAATCAAATGGTATTTGGAAGAACAGATTTGTCGTATTTATTCGACAAATAAAATAGCGGTTAATGCATCATTTTTGAATTAGTGGTAATTTTGTTGTACAAAGCCTATGACTAGTGATGCTCATTCTGTCGAATTAATTGACTAATCAAAACGCAGGCTCATTATGTCAAATTAACTGACAAATCAAATGAGAACTCCAGAAAATATTTGAATTAGTAGTAAATTTGTTGTATTTATTTGACAAATATTAATTGAGGTTTACGAAACATTTGAGTTAGTGGTATTATAGCTACGAGTGAGGCTCATTAGGTCAAACTAATCCACCTTTGGGTCGCCCAAAGTTTTATCGGGATATAAGGAAACTTGTATATTCTATACACACAGAATCGCATAGGTATCTCAGATTGAATACTCTATACACAGAACGCCTCTCTGGATCTCTTCTGCGCACAGAATATAAAAGAGAGCAGCAGAATGGGTAACATGCTACTGCGAGGACTCGTCCACTGTTATGGTAGACGGATAAAGATAATAAGAACCGACGGAACGGTGATGAAGCTGCGAGTGCGGGGTCCAGTTTCTGTGAAGGAAATACTCGTCGATTATCCAGATCATCAGATATTTGAGGCACTCGCTGGTTCTCCACTTGGGATCATTAGCAGTTTCAGTGGACCTCTTCCAGAATGGGTAGGACTTGTAGCTGGACATCTCTATTATCTCATTCCTCTCCCATATCATCCAGTCATCAATTGCAACACAAATTGGAAGAGAGGGCCATTTCCAAGATCAGCTTCTTCTGATCATAGCATCCCAACCGCGGCCAGGTCCAGGTTACTGCAGCCACAGTCTTCCGCAGACATAGCCACTGCAGATTCAATCAAACAAAAAGCAGATTGTGCAGTTAATAAGGTTAATAGAGGCGGCGTCGGGATTGTTTCTTGTTCCTACTCCACCGACGGATCGACCGTGCGGGTGAAGCTTCGACTTAGAAAAGAAGACCTCGCTTCCTTTCTTTCGGCCTTAACTCAAAATGCCACTCAGCAGTCTCCATGGAAGCCAAGGCTGGATGCCATCGCCTAAGCACACAGCCCGGTTAGGGATTTATAAACATATTCCAAGAGTAGAACTATTTTATGTAAATTTGTTGTTTATGTAGTTTTAGTAGAACTATTTTATGTGTGTGAGATCGGTTTGAACCTTGAATTAGTTTTGTGGGAAAAGGAATTTTAAAGATATTTTGAGTTATTTGAAAGTAGATCCAAAAGGATAAATAAGATATTATGACAATATAAATGATTTAGAACTTAATTTTGTTCATTACAATACTCTTGATAATATTTAGCCTTGAAAATGTCGAAAATGGAATATGTTGGTTTTTACTTCTTATTATTCAGCTATCCTAACTGGCATAGGGATAGGTATGTATACCAAGTATAAGTGTTATGATGGAATATACTTATTTTCTTGTGAAATTATCATAAATTTATTTAGTTATTCTTATGCAAATTTCTCATTAAAATTTTGGACTAATTGATAAAGAACCTTCTACTTAAACTAATATGAATGATAGAATTAGAAAAGAATGAGACATAAAGATTACAGGGATAGGTATGTATACCAAGTATAAGTGTTATGATGGAATATACTTATTTTCTTGTGAAATTATCATAAATTTATTTAGTTATTCTTATGCAAATTTCTCATTAAATTTTTTGGACTAATTGATAAAGAACCTTTTACTTAAACTGATATGAATGACAGAATTAGAAAAGAATGAGACATAAAGATTAGAAAACATGGTTAATAAAAGTGATTTTATAATTTACTAACCATTATATCAATATATCATGGATTTGGATTTGAAAGAGATAAATTTGGTTATAAGATATAACCTTATTGAAACTAAAGAAAAAAAAACTAAACCTTTCATCCTTAATGTTATACATTATTATTTTTAAGATGAGTTGTTTTATAGATTTTTGTCCAAGAAGAGAAGAATTGGTAAAGTAATTATCACAAGTGAAATAACTGTATTATTGAAATGATTTAGATGAGTTTATTGTGGGAAGGTAATTATCACCTACAGGATGAATTTCAGCAAAAACATAAAATTCTGCAACTCTTTCTGTAAACTGTTTAAGCAAACAGTATTCTACTACAGGTCTATTTCAGCAAATAATTTAACTTTGTTCTGATGACCCTTGCGTTCATAAAACTTAGGCTAATAATCTGTTTCATCACTCAAACACATTTAACTCAAAAATAACTTCAAAAACTCTGATCTCTTCACTTGCTACAACAAAATAACTTCACAATAACTATGACTTTACAAACTCATAAAACAAAGCATAACAAAAAATACACAGTAAAAATTATGTGTTTAACTTCCACTGGTAATTGTATTCAACTTTGTATCTAATCAAGATTACATCAATGGGTATTTATAGTGCTTCAGGATAATCGGTCATTAGATGCTAATTGACCCTTCGTTACAAAATTACCTCTGTAGAAATAAATACTATGTTCTGTTACATTTTTTGAGAAGTTAAAATACTGGCTGTAGATGCCTCTTCAAAATTCGATAGGCTGCAACAGAGCTTGTGAATATCCCTTCAACTTTAATGTTTAAGTCGGTTTGATGGTGGAGGCCTCTTAAAAGATTTGAGTAGTCAAAAATTCTGATTCGGTTTGTGCCTTCATTAACTTTTGAATTTGATGATGTATTTTCAAAAATATAATAAACTAAATCTGGGCGGTGTTGCCTTTTAAAGATTTTGGTGGCCAACAATCAAGCAGTGGAGTAATTAACCGCTTCCCACATTCTCCCCCTTAATTACTTCACCCAAAAAAAAACTTTGAAACACTAGATTTTTGTTAATCAACAATTGTTACAACTTACAGACCCCAATGTTTTCTCTATGAAACTCAAACAACTCTTTCCCCAAAGGTTTTGTAAATAGGTCTACAAACTAATTTTCTGATCTGCAAAATTCCATACTGATTTCATTCATGTTTATCAATTCTTGAATAAAATGATACCTTGTATCAATATGCTAACTTATTTTATGAAATACGTGATTTATTGATAGTGCAATGGTTGATTTATTGTCACAGAAAATCTGAGTTGGTTCATCTCGACGCAACTTAGAAAGAGTTCTTCTCATCCACACAGTTTGACATGCAGCTGTTGTTGCTGCAACATACTATGCCTCAGCAGAGGATAATGTCACTATGGGTTGCTTCTTTGAATCCCATGCTACTGATCCTGATCCAAAAATGAATACATATCCATATGTGCTCTTTCTGTCATATGTAGAACCTGTAAAATCAATGTCAGTATATCCAATCAACTTAAAATTTGAATTTGATGTATACTGGATACCAAAATTTGTTGTTCCAACAATATATCTCAGGATCCTCTTTCCAGCTTGCCAGTGGGTTTTCTTTGGAGATTCCATAAATCTTGAAATCAAACTTACTGCAAACACTATATCAGGTCTTGTTGCATTCAAGTACATGAGACTTCCTACCAGTGTCTTATACAATGCTGGATCAACTTTTGACCCATCATCCTCCTTACTGATTTTTGTGTCAGTTGCAATTGGAGTTACAGCTAGCTTACAATTCATCATCCTAAATATTTTCAGTACAACATTTGCATACTTAGTTTGATTGATAAAAATACCATCCTCAGACTGAGTTACTTCAATACCAAGAAAATATTTCATCGTTCCTAAATCAGTCATCTCAAATTCTATTTTCATGGTTGTCTTAAACTCATCTACTGAAATATCTCCAATTAAGATTAAATCATCAACATATAAGCAAAAAATCAATATTTTACCTTCTTGGTTTACCTATATATACAAGGTTGGCTCACTTGGACTTCTGTTGAATCCTTCACTATTCAAATACTCATCAATCCTATTGTACCATACTCTGGATGCCTGCTTCAATCCATACAATGCTTTCTTTAATATGTAGACCTTGCCTTCTTGTCCATCAATTTCATATCCAGGAGGTTGTTTCACATACACCTCTTCTTCTAAAAATCCATTAAGAAACGCAGACATTACATCCATTTGATGTACATACCATTTATTATGAGCAGCAATAGCTAATACCATCCTTACAGTATCAAGTCGGGCTACAGGTGCATAAGTCTCATTATAATCAGTACTAGGTTGTTGACTAAACCCCTGAGCTATAAGTCTTGCTTTGTAATTTTCAACATCACCATCAACATTTAACTTAGTCTTATAAATCCATTTGACACCAATACAATTTTTATTATCAGGAAAATCTACAAGATCCCAAGTATTATTTCTTTTGATGGAATCAATTTATTCATCTTCCGCGTGAGATGTAACAACGTCCTTTTCAATTATAGTTTTTATCATGATATATGTTGACACATAGATCCATTGCATATATATTCATGGCTATGATCTCTTTATTGACATGGATCCACTCTATGTAATTATCGCGACGATGATCCACCATTATATATACTACATGTGTTCATTGTGTTCTCTTTTCATGACCATGCTTTTACAACATCTATATGCCATGGATTTGCAATGTATTCAATTTGGTGGCCATGTTCTATCACACTTTGAGCATGGATATTTCCATCTCACGGAAATGCATGCCTGATAGTTTCTTTGAATATGTTTTAGGTACTTATTTGGACCAATGATAGAGAACCTTGGCCTTCATATCATCTCACCCACTTCTATTGGTAATTATAATGGATTTCAGCCATCATCTCACCTTCTGGCCTCACACATTAGGGGGCATTTTTTATGGCTCAAATTGGCAATTCCTTGTTTGTGACGAAAATATCCCAAAGATGACACTTATATGTCCTTCTCCATCAACATAATGAACTTCTAAGAGTGGAAGAGCCCATAATTTGACTCCATATGATGTTCCATATCTCCACAATGAGATCCAAACTCATTTCCCCTTAAATTATCAAAGTTGCAACCACAAAAGAGACCACATGCACCCTTTGAGCTAGCAAGGCATGTGCCATGCAATTTGCCTTGAAGAAAGGCATGTGGGCCTAAAAAAATTGACAAAAAATATAAAAAATTGAAAATATGATAATTTATGACAGTTTTTTACAGTCTTAATCTCAGTTGTAACTTTCTAAACTAAATGGTAACCATTTGTAATTGTCTTAATCACTCATAAAAACATATGAGATGGGCCTAACCAAGGGAGACATCCATATTGTATCATCATGCAGGAGAAATCTATTATCTACTTACATCCATCCATTATGTATTCCATGTCAGTGACCCCTGTCCTTGATCATCATCCCCCAAGGTATTGAAGTTACTATCTTGTGGTGACTTTTCCTTTATACACATTTGGAGGAGTGTGCATGGGATCATTGGTGTACATGAGTAGAGGGACCTGATATTTGGTTTGAAAGGTGTTGAGAAATGGAAGAGGTAACTGTATTGTATCATTTCACCGCCAATAGAAATTTGACATCTTTCCCTCCCCCACATTAAGTGATTTGTGTTTAATTATTGGTCATTGAAAGTTATTCATACTTCATAGAAACATTGTTTAAGTTTTTCAATATTATGTTCATGCTTTTATTATATGTGTATCTTTCTTTGTATTCAAAATCATTTGAGGAAGGGTGTTTAGTTTGTTTTGGATGTCTTGGAGTAGTGTTAAGCAATGGATTTGAAGAGCATTATAGGAGCACCGAGGATCAACCTACAAAAAATGTTCCTCTCTTATTTATCCTCTTCTTTATATTTATGCTTGTTTACACAAGCCTTCAAGAGAGAGAAACCTATGCTTGTATATGTCCATTCATCTCATAGAACCAACCATTAAGCCAGTTTCCATATAATTCAGTATGTTAAATACTTGCGCTAGTCATTAGGATCATTTTTCATACAATAGATACACTCTGTTGTTTGAATCTAGTGGTTGTGAAAACATGAGCACCTTTTGAATCAACGATATGGTGCTTGACTTGGTCACTCAAATATATTTTCCCCATCCTTGTACCTTTGTTGCAAATGTGCGTTCCTCTGTAAAATGGATCTTGGGTGATTATATTAAATGTGAAATATAGGCACCCCATATTATGATCATAGAGAACATAATATTCCTTCAAAGTCTCCTCCATAGAGCTAAGGCCATGATTTGCACTAAAGTCTGCTAGGACTTGAAGGAATGAGTAACTAGGAATGGGAATTGAGGAAGTTGTGACCCTAGTGATAGCAAACTTAGATTTTGATGATGTTTGCAACAACTTATTTGTGACATTTTAAGGATTTCATCTCAAGGGACTAAATATCCTCGGCCTCTTAAGGGTTCTTACCTATAGGAATTCGATAACCAAACCCAAACATTTCTTAATATCCTTCCCAAAAACTTACTAAGTTGTGTCATAGATATGAATCTTTAATAGTACAAGTAGATTCGATGGTGTTGTTTCTTGTCCAACCTTGACTTCAACCTCAGAGATAGACACAATTGTGAAATTATATTCTATGCCCTTGCACTTCTTCACAAATTACTCTTTTGGTACCACTTGCTTAGGTTAGGAAGTTTGATCAGTAATTTTTGGTAGAATGTAAGTCATGATCAATGTAGTCTTGGACTTCTTCACTCCATTCCATGGGCATACTTTCTTATCAAAAATTTCTTTTGCCCGTAGCAAGGAAAAGAAACGTTGTGAAATTTGTTAAAATCAACTCCTCAAGGTTGCACAAATGTATTATCCATGTTCATCACAACCCAAATTTTAACTGCATGTGCATTCAACAACACCTAAGGGATTCCTATTATGGGGGTGGTGACTGCAATCATTTGGTCATACCATTTACTGAAGGAAATGTTATTAAATGAAATGTTTTGAGCACCCTTTCAACTCTTCCAAGAATGAAACTCTAATTCTAAAACTTTCCTATCAGGTGTTGGGTGAAGTTCTCACACTCGTAGGAGTTTCCACTTCCAAATTGAAAAAGAAACCAATAGGTAACCAAATATAAAGTAAGTTGATGAGGCATGGGAATCAACACATTCCTAGAAAATTTCATCCTTGAGAAACTAGAACTAATTCAATTTGAAGCCCTACACAGAAAATTTGGCCAACGAGACTGCATCCAAGGTACATTGTCGCTAAGTGTATTTCCTCACGAGACAACCTATAATCAATATGTAGGTGAACCAAATCTTGATGGGTTTAATTAGAGGGATAATGACACCATGACCTTCCTGAATTTTATATCTTATATAAATAAGAGGTACATCATGAATATCTTATTATATCTCATTCGAAGGTGCATTCTCATTCATAGCAACAAATATGTCATGGATCAACCTATTTATTCCTTCACCCTCACAATCTCTACTATGAATTGTAGCATCTGGAATTCCAAGTATTGATGGTCTCTTCATTTAAATCATTACAATAAAAAATACAATTAGTATTTAAATAGAAAAATATTATTTAGAACTATTGAAAAAAGTCAAAAAACACGTTTTTTCTATCTTACCAAGGGCTGATATTATTTTCCACTTTCTAGGAGCCCATCCTCTAAACAAATGTTTTATAGTTGCTGACATAACAATCCTTCTTATGTTTATGCCTTTGGATTGCATAAAAGAGAAATAACATTTTCTATCACCAATATTATGAAGATTCAGATGATTTTGATCAACTCTTTTTAACATGATTGTTAGTCTATGCAAAGTAAGTGTTTTTGTTAGAAGCAAAATCTATAAACGTATACAGAATTGAGAGTCAACTATATATAAGCATTTTGGTTCCATACACTAGTACGAAAATTAAGCTTGCCTGACATTGTTTTCAATTCCAACAAAATACAAAAACCATTCATTAGTGCACTAAGAATAAATTCAAAAAATTTCACAAATAGAAAATTAAAAAATGGATCAACAAAAATTAATTTTATGCCAATTGCTAAACACTTCATGGGGCAGTGTTGAGAAAGATATGTGTGCTAAATGTGGCAATATATTGATGCAAAAACATCAACAAAAAACAATAGGAAATAGACTTGCAAGAAAAAACCAATATACACTAGGGTACATGATGAAGAAATACCAAATATTAATCCTCTTAATTGAAAAGGAAATTACAATTTCAAATATAATCTCAAACCAAATAAATATTTATTTATAACCAAATTTCATGTTATCCCAATTCTTCTAAAAAATGTATTGCTTTATTTTGTATGATCGACTTTTAAATGTTATGGAAACGAGAAAAAAAGATCTAAATAGTTTTAACATCGAAAATTGAATGTTTAATGGATAATGGCAATTGTAATGTCTCTTATTGGGTGTTCCTTAACATCACTTAAGTTATGTTCCTTAACATCACTCAAGTGATGTTCCTATTCCAACGTCAAGTGATGTTTGTCAATACATAACATATGACTTTCCATAAATTTTCTACCAATGCAACTTAAATTCAATGCTAAAAGTTCAATTTTTCATCAAATGTTGATTGAAAACTCAAATTTTGACCCCAAATATAGTAATGAATAGTAGATCGTCGTAGGACATTCAACTTCTAGAGAATTGAATAAGGTGAAATTATTTGCGTCCATTAAAAAAATCCGAGTGAACATTGTTGAAAAATGATAGAGACAACAAGACCAATTTTGAGAGACACATCCATGACATGTATCCAATCAATGGCCTCCTTTCACTACAACAAATTTGACATTTAGGGGTGGTTCCTTTCTGCCTCCAAAAGTAACTTTTGGGGGCGGTTTTGGATTTGGAGGCGATCTTTCCAAAACCGCTCCTAATAGCACCGACGCTAAAAGTTTTCACTTTTAGGACCAGTTCGTGATGAGATCGAAACTGCCCCCAAAAGTGGGTTTTGGCGGCGGTTGATACCCGCCCCCAAAATCCACTTTTGGGGGTGGCTCTAAACCCCCCCTAAAGTCACTGTTGGGGGTGGTTCACAACCGCCGCCAAAAGTCACTTTAGGGGGGGTTTAGAACCGCCCCCAAACGTGGCTTTTGGGGGTGGTTCTACCCCCATCCCCTCCAAAAACATTTACTTTTGGAATGTTGGCGGCGGTTTCTTTCTGCCTCCAAAGGTTACTTTTGGGGGCGGTCTTTAGAACACCGCCCCTAATAACACCGACGCTAAAAGGTTTGACTTCTAGGGGTGGTTATGGAAGAGGTCAAAACCGTTGCTAAAGTGATTGTTGGCGGCGATTCTAAACCCCCGCAAAAGTGACTTTTACGGGCGGATATAAACCCTCTTGTAGGTACCTATGGGAGCGGTTTCGAACCGCCCTTAAACCACTTTACAAATATTTGGTGTTGTTATAAACCCCCTTCGTAGGTTCCTACGGAGACGGTTCACCCCCCCCCCCCATAAAACTATTTACAAACATTTGGGGGTGGTTATAAACCCCCCTCGTAGGTACCTACGGAGGCGGGTCAAAACCCCCGCTAAAACTCTTTACAAATCTTTGGGGTCGGTTATGAACCCCCCTCGTAGGTACCTACGGAGGCAGATCAGAACCCCCCCTAAAACACTTTACAAACCTTTGGGGGCGGTTATGAACCCCCCTCGTAGGTACCTACGGAGGCAGTTCAGAAGCCCCCCTAAAAATATTTACAAACCTTTGGGCACGGCTATGAACCCCCTCGTAGTGACATATGAAGTCAGTTTAGAACCCCCCTCGTAGCCATAATAAATCATAATAAAATATATTTTATTTAAAGCATCAATATTGCAATATTATTAGGGCACTAAGGAATCGAACCTTCAACCTCCTACTTGTAAAGCAGGCGCTCTACCATCGAGCTAGAACCCTTTAAGAATTGGGGAAAGGGGCAATATTAACACCAAGATTGCATCATTTGTAATTGTAAGAAAAGACTAATAATCCCAACATTCTTTTTGACTTGAGATACCTAAGAAAGTAGTCTGAATGGCTCTGACCTTATAAGTTGGATGAACTTGAAAGGTTTCATATGCAGCATTGATTCAATAAAGAAAATAGTAATACATAAATGTTTTGTAGGACAGAGTTGGCATTCAAGTTCATACACATACTCATAAAGTGAACATCTAACTAGAATTTCAAGTATTCATGGATAAAAACGAGCATCTTTTCTAATGGTTGCTTGATGGATCCATGTAAGAGTAGCCTTCTCTTAAAATTTATGTTAGTAGATCAATGGGTTCTACAATTATAACATATTTAGACCTAACTCAATCGAGTCTGGTGATATAAATAGCATTCAACTATAGGATGGAGAAATACAAAGATTAAAAATTGCATAGCACGGTCAAATCTATAAGATTTTCTAAGATAAACAACTCATAATAATGCATTTATAGATATAGAATACCTACAACTGATCTAATCGCGAATGAACACCACCATCACTCAAAAGGCCATGATCTAATCACGAATGACTCCTTAATGTATTTAAACCCTTCCCCCTCATATATTTTGCTAGAGGCAAGAGCATAATCCACTAATTTTGCTCTACACCCAAAGTCAAAATCAAAGTTAATATGTTTCCCATTCTAAAAGGTGTAGCACAAATAAATAGTAGAAATATCCTTTAAGTTACCATTTATACAATTATAAAGTACATCTTATACAAATATCACATGATATCACCCCAATTTGTAAGGTGGTCAATAAATTAACAAAATGTTAATGCTTACCAAATCTTAATAATGCAGGGAAAAATACCCAATGTATAGGATTCTCATAAGTCACTTTGAATGCAGAAATGATCCACATGCAAGATATTCCTCCTTCACTCTAATCCTTGACAGTTTTCATCAATAATTTTCCAAAAGTAAAAAAACCATAGTAAGCAAAAATAAAATGAGCTGCTTGTTTACCATATTGGAAAATAACAGATATCAAGCATAGTAAGTCATAGAGGATAGTAGAGTCGAATAAGGACTTTGTTCCTTCTTTGAAGGATCTGGAAAACAGAGTACGAGTTATATTTAATCTAGTTGAGTCATTTAGATGGATAGCTTAGCTTTAGCTTAAAGAGATTGTTAGCTTGCAGAAGCTTTTAGGTAGCTTAGTGGAGCTTAGTTAGCTCGAGAAAGGTTCGATCAAGAGGAACAAGCTCAGAGTTTTGACTCTTGGAGCTTACACAAAGAGAGAGAGAGGTCTATGTTTGTAATGATCGATCCATTGTATTTAGGTTCAGATAAAGGACCATTGTGAAATAAGATCGTATGCCTGTATTTTTGGCTTAATTGAGTTTATTGATTGAGTTTGGAAGCAATTTCCCATTTGAATCATATCTTGTGACCATGTTGACTGAATAAATGTCTCGAGTATTGATATTTACACAAAGTAGTCAGTGGGATTGCTAACTACATTACGTAAAATTCTTTAACAGTGGTCATGGCAACTTCAGGAGACCTATAGGTGATACTCCCAATGCTTAAAAGGAAACCTATAGGTGATACTCCCAAATAATGTTGAAATTGTATTAACAATAAGGATCTATACCTCTTAATCCCGGCTCGGCCGGCTACGGATGTGTTCTCAAAGATACAGAAGGGCAATGGTCAGCTTCAAAATTGGCCATCTGGGGCATGAGACTAATAATGCAGCTGAGCTGGAAGGTCATCTTCAGGGAATCCAACTAGCTTGCACCCATAATTGTACTCCCCTTTTTGTGGAGGGTGATGCCTGGGTTATTCTCCACATGGACAAACGCAGCTCAAAGGTGGCGACGTCGTGGCAGTTGGAGGGAAAGATGGATAATTTAGCGTCTCTATTATCTCTGGGGCTGGCTATTTCTTTCTCCCATGTTAAGCGCAATGGGAACAAGCTGGCGGACCTGCTCGCTAACCTTGGGGTGGTGAATCACTTGGACCTAAGCGCCCAAATGTGGGAAAACTTATCGAATTCAGATATTCTTTCCCGCGATATGATGAGTTACCATGCTGATGACGGAGGGCGACGTCAAGCGGAGGATCGTACTGCCACGTGATCCATTCCACCCTTGTTCTTTTTCCCTTATTTTAAAGGATGATCGATGAGCAGTCTTTTCATCCCTTTCCCGTCGAGTTTGTTGTCTTCTCACTAACTCGGAAAGGTACTTCTACCATGATTACAAGAGGGAAGGATTTAAGTGAAGCACGATTTTCCATTAATGGACAGTGTGAAAGGTCACCAACTTTAGTTGCACTACGATTTTCCATTAATGGACTGTGCGAAAGATCACCACCTTCACTTGCAGTACGATTTTCCATTAATGGATAGTGGGTGGTGGAACTCTTTTTAAACCCAGGGAAGGTGGTAGACATGAACGTAGAGTTCAGAGATTTAGTTTCATGCACCGCCGTTGTTTTCTTGTTAGATAGTATGGGTGATCATGGTAATTGGGATAGACGCAGTGCCATTGTAGGCCGTCGTCATTATCGGGTGGGCGAGACTTCTCAGGGTGAATCCGGTGGTAATTTCTCTCGTTCCCAGCAAAAGGCACGTTGGGAATCCAGTGCCTTTGTTAGGGATGTTCCCCGGATCTCCAGAAAGAGATTTGCACTATAGAATGACAACTTTGGAACCATCTTGATAAGATGACTTTGGATTCCAAACGTTGTCAGACTGCAAATTGGGTTATGGACCCAAGAAACACCGTAGGTTGTTTTAGCCTGTATGAGCGCACCATTGCGCTCTATTGGGTAATGAAAAATCTTATGGGTTATGCTCTCTGGGATAGGATGGAGCATCCGTTTGTAAATGAGATGCTCAGCTATGAAAGAAGCATTTTGGAGGAAACTAGGGTTGTCCACCGTAAGCTAGATTTTCTCCTTCAGGCTATGCAGCTTCAACCTGCTCCTGCACAGCTGGCAGCTTCTGCGGTTCCTCCTCCTGGGCGTTGTCCTGATTTCCCCTACATTCTGTTCTAGGCTGGTGTGGGGGATGTTTAGTGTCTGGTTTGTTGGGTGTCTGTTTATCATCTATTTTCTAAGCTATCGGTTGCTTATGGTTTTCATTTCTATTTCATGAGGTTTTGTTGTGTAAAGGAGTGATAATGGGAGTCAAAAGGCCTGCATGCACGTGTTTTATTTTAGTTTTGCAGTGTCTGTAGTATTCGTATATGTAGTTATATGTATGGTCAGGTGAAGTCCTCTTCGGAGGTGATTTTGTTCAGTCAGGTGACTCAGTGTGATGGTTGGGTTATGAGCTTTTTGGGTTCAGTTGTAAATATTTCTCTTTTAATATAAAGTTCTCTCTTCTTGCTTCCAAAAAAGAAATAAGGATCTATACGTCAGCTGATCTCGGCATCCTCTGTGCTTTACACAAATATTTCACACAAATTAGTTGTTACACCATCAATCTGGTATACTTATGGTTGTAATAAATGTACTGTAATTAAATTTGTTGTAATCAAATACTTCCAATATTGTTCATTACATTACCTGCCCGTTCTCAATAGCTATCTCGCAATCAACTTTTTTCCTTCAACAAATGTGCAACAAAATCAATTCATAAAAAAGACAAGTAGAACTGTACTTAAAATGAAGAAATTAACACGTTATAATCAATGAAACGACAATAAGATATATAATTGACAAATTCGTTATGGTGATAACTTACAAATATGCATTAGAGAACGATACAAATTGTCATTATATTGCTTTCCATTGCGAAGACTTGCATATATCATGACAAAATGGTATTTTAATATAAGCTATTGATAGATATGTAAAAAAATGCATAACATATATGAAATTCTAAAAAAACTAAATGAAAATACCTGAATGAGCTTCTCTTGGTTTCAAGAATATTTTATTCTCTACTAAACAAGGCCAATCGCGTGAAGTTTGAAGCTCATATGGCCCCTCCCCCCCCTCACATCACTCTCAATTCCCCACACCCAATCTATCTACTGTAAAAATAAATGAAAGTTACATAACACGATAAAACAGATAAGATCCATGCATAAACAGTAGCAAAACAAAAAACATATGCATGAAAGGTAAATCCAAGTAATAATCTAAGATGTATACCTCATTTTCAAATCTGTCCAATCCCTTTTTTTGGCCATTTGAAAATAAAACAACCCAATTTCTTGAATTGGCTCCTCAAGAGTTGGCCTCTCAACTTCCTTCCAATATACAGTTACGAATATTTCTGTAGTACACCCATATGCTTTCCAAAATAGCCTTTACCAGCACATAGCAACCATATATTACACCATACAAGCTTCCACCTTATAATAACCAAATCCAAACATCAATTACATAATATTTTGGTTTCAACTTGGAGTCGAGATAAGAATTTTGGGGAAGCTACAGTCTTGATGCTGATCGGAGGATTAAGTATAAACGAATGTCCCTGCAGCGCTAATTAACGCCTATAGACGGTTTAGATCAAAAGCGGGGGAGATCAATGGTCATGATCCTCCTTTGCGAAAAAAGTTGAAGGTCTTTTAAATGCTGGTGAGGTGCTAGCCTGCGGGGAGGTCAAGGAAGATCGACGGCGAAAGGCTTAGATCAACGGTCAGAAAATTGTTCACGATTTAAACATTCGCGAAAAGGGTTATGATTCAAATCCATGAACTTTTGATAAATTTTGGAATCTCCCAATGGTGCAGATCTAGTGAGATGAATATCGACGGCTCGGGATTAGTTCGCGGATATGAGTTGCATGTGAAATCAACAGACCCAAAATTCACAAACTCGGTAAAGGGTGCATCCGGGGACGGTAAAGATCCAGGAGTAGAGCGGATCGATGGTTGAAAATGTTTTTGCAGATTAAAGGTGTTGTCGAGTTGATATGTGGCAGGTAAAGGTCAAGGAGATCTACGGATGAGAGTTGATCATATGGATAGACGGATCACATGACTCCATCATTGTTATAGCTGTAACGGTGATAAGTCATTTTTATATTATAAAATGCCCGTCTGCATGAAGATTCACATCCTAGTTGACTTGTGTGCATTGGAAAGTGAAAGGAGCGGATCATTTAGAGCCGACCAGCCAACCAAATACCTAGAAGCTCCACCCAGTTGTCAACCGACTAGGTAGGCCATCCACCTGCACCCTAAACTATTTAAATGGCAGGACTTGTGGTACCCCCAGGCTTTGGGCCTCCAAAGATAATTGACCTATTAGAGGATAAATACTGTGAGGTTTACAATCCCATGTTTATAAATAGCACCATAGAAATTGCCAAAGAAATATTGGAGGTCATAAGCGCCAGACAAGTGGATGTCCATAATATTTATCAATCCTTTTTCCATTTGTTTACAACCAGCCAAACCCCTAGTTGCCCTGAATTTGTAGACTGGTGTACCGGCCATTACTCCTCGGACCGAAGAGCAATCATGGATGCCTCAAACTCTAATATCCTGTGCTATGTAGATGCCCCTACTATTAGGAAAGCTTTGGCTGTTCCAGAAGAATTCTCCCAAAAATCCCAAAGTTACAGAATGGAAACCCTGATCCAACATTTCCGTCAAGCCCCAGATGACTTCAAACGGAGATTTTATCATGCTTCCCTACTACCAAATACCTCCTCTCAGGGCGCACCTTTTCTTGGTGAGGCCAGCCTTTGTAGGGAAGAGTCGAAGTGTGTTATCTCCATGCTGGCCCAGTTCCTAGGCTTAGACAATGACCTATACATAACCGAGCCCCTGATAAGTTTGATGTTTTTTCTAAGCACTTGTCCTATTGAGCCAGTAGGCCCAAATTTGCTTACCCAATGTGCATGCCTAAAGTTTGATGAAGCCTTGGCAGACAACATCCACTCCCAGCTCATAGAATTCCCTAAGACAAGAACTTTCAGGTTCCAGTCTTACTTGTTAAAAATGTTCTTGGAAGCTAATGAAGAAAACCTGCAACCTCCAAAGCTGCAGTTGACTAAGCAGATGTATTTAGACTACAAAACCTTCATGAATGATCTTATGGCAGAGATATATTTCATCTTTTTCCATAAGAGACTTCCTAGGGTACTGCTTGAGATGAAAGACCTACTGTAGCCATCAATGGAGAAGAGGGTGTTGATGTATATGTAACTTCGGAATGAATTTCACCTATGTATTTCATCTATGTATATTGTACTCCTATAGAGATGTTATTATTCCTCTATATGGAAGTGTCGTAATTTGTATTGACAAGTGTCGCAAGTGTCATAACTTGCCGATGGGTTATTAGACCACCTTGTGTGGGGTTGGCCCTGATTAAGTTAACCATGGGTTATTAGGCTAAGTTAGACAAGTCGGCCCTACTTGTTTATTGGGCAAGATAGGACATGTATAAATAGAGATCGGGATATCTCTATTTGATCATTCACTTACTCACTCTTCCATCACTCGGAAAGTGGCTCACATGTGAGGAGGAGGATCAGTTGTGAGGAGAAGACTATCTCTTGTACTTTGGTTGTATCATTGCTCTCTCTATCTCTAAGGAAGTTGTGGGGTTTTTCACCTTTATGGTTTCCCGTAGTGAAACTATGTGTGTCTATTGTCTCATGTGATTGCTTGGTGTGATTGATATGCATTGTTATACTTGATATGCTGTACATGTTATTCTCTCAGTAAAGATCCTAGAGTATATTGAATTAATGCTAAAAAATTAACATGGTATCAGAGCGTCCCTGAGAAGAAGACATTGTGCAGTGGCAGAAACTAGGGTTTCTTATTTATTGGGTTTCTCTCCATAGATTTTGGAAAGGAAGCAAGGTAGATTGAATCTACTCATCAAGGAGAATCTTTCTGTCCAATCAGAATTCAATTCTGAGCACTTTCAGTTTTGGCCCTAAACATTAGGGTTTCCACAAAAATAGGAATTTCTGAAATCTGAAGACATAGCTGGAAGCTCCTTGGACAAATCAAAGTTTAGAGCTTTGGATCTAGATTTTTGGTTGAGTGAAGCTCCGGGAAACTCAAACCCTAATTCAGGGTCCTCCCTAGTGAATCCGGGAAGACTAAAAGGCATTTCTGAAGGGTGAAACTTTGCAGGATCTCAAATTCTGAATATATCAGGCTAATCAGCTCATTAAGGCGCATCTTTCTATCCTTTCAGAAAGTTGAAATTCACATTTTGAAGTTTTAGGGTTTCTCTGACAAACCCTAATCCGAGACCAGATCCAGTTTTCAGCAAATCAAGTGGTAAGACCTAAATTTTTTCTATTTCCATTTGAATTACTCTTTAAAGATGTCTCACCACACCAAGCTTGAGGATAAGCTTGAAGGAGCTGATAGCTTCCGAGCATGGAAGTATAGGATTGGGTTAATCCTAGAAGAAAATGAGTTGGACACTTATATAAGTGAAGAGGTTCCTGTCCCAGAGGAAGAAGAGGCTAAGGCTCTTCACAAGAAGAACTTGGTCAAGGAAAAGAGGATCATTGTTGATTCTATCAAGGACCATCTCATTCCACATGTGTCATCTCTAAAGACACCCAAGGCAATGTTTGACTTTTTGACCAAACTGTTTGAAGGAAAGAACATAAATCGGAAGATGACTCTGCGGAATCAATTGAAAGGGGTAAAGCTTCAGAATGGAGAGACCATTCAATCTTATTCCTCTAAGGTCTCTTAGATCAAGGAACAACTTGAAGCTGGGGATGAAGTAGTGGACAATGGTGAAGTGGTCATGACCACATTGAATGGCCTACCTAGGTCATGGGACTCCTTCATCCAAGGAATCTGTGCAAGGAGGAAGTTGATCTCATTCAGTAGACTTTGGGAGGAATGCTCACAAGAAGAAGCAAGGCTTGTGGCCCGAGAAGAAAAGATGGGGAATGAAGATCAAGCTCTCACAACACACACCAAGGCAAGAAAGTTTAAGAGGGAGAGATCTCATAACAAGAATTATTCTCACTCTCATCACAAGAAGGAAGATCTATCTCATGTTCAATGTTTTGATTGCAATGAGGTAGGACACTTTGCTTCAAATTGTCCCAAGAAGAAGAAAGATAACAACAACGAATTCAACAAGAAGAAAAGGTACAACAAGAAGAGGTTTCATGCTCATGCTGTTGAGGATGATGAACCTCCCAAGAAGAAGGCTAGGGAAGAAAGTGATACTTCATCAAGTGAAGATGAATATGTTCTAATCTCTACTCTCATAGATACTATCTCTCATGGTTGTAATGATTGGCTTATTGACAGTGGGGCTTCCAAACACATGACTGGGTTTAAAGAATCTTTTGCAAATTTGTCTGAACATGAGTCACCCCATAAGGTGAAACTTGGGGATGACTATCAAAGGAAGTGGTGAAGCCTCCTACAACCTAGACTCTGGGAAGTATTTAAAGATGAAAGATGTTCTATATGTACCTAGGCTCAAGAAGAACCTACTCTCCATATCTGCATTGGATGCAAAAGGCATGAGGGTTGCATTTGTAGATGTCCAAGTCCTAATGTGGCCAAAGGGTAAAACTATAGATGATGAAATAGTAATTGGAGAGCAAGAGGGAGGATTGTACAAATTGAAGGGACAACCTGAACATGCCATGGTACATGAATCCATGGAGCCAAGTGCACTTTGGCATAGAAGGCTTGCACATGTGCACTATAGAGCACTACCAATTGCAAGCAAAGCTGTAGAAGGTCTTCCTGAAATCAAGACAAAGCATGAAGGTGTTTGCAAAGGATGTGCAAAAGTAAAGAACATTAAGAAGGCATTTCCAAGCAATGAAAGCAAAGCAAAAGGAATCTTGGAGATTATCCACTCTGATGTATGCGGCCCAATGTCATCCAGTTCTGTAAGTGGGTATGTATACTATGTTTCTTTCATTGATGATTTCTCTAGGAAGGCTTGGGTTTATTTCTTGAAGAAAAAAGATAAAGTATTTGATAAGTTAAAGGAATTCAAAGCCTTGATGGAAAATCAAACTGATAAGAAGATCAAGACATTCAGATCCGACAATGGCGGAGAATTCACTTCAGGTGATTTCAAGAAGTTATGCAGTGATTCATGGATTAAGAGGGAGTTGACTGCTCCCTACAATCCACAACAGAATGGAGTTGCAGAAAGGAAGAATAGAACTATCATGGAAGCAGCATGAGCAATGCTGCATGACCAGGATCTACCTATGCATCTTTGGACAGAAGTAGCTAGGACAACTGTATATGTGTAGAACAAAACACCTCACAAGATATTGGACAACAAGACACCAGAAGAGGTCTGCTCTAGTAAGAAACTTGAAGTCAGCCATCTCAGAATATTTGGTTGTCCAGTATATACACATGTTCCAAACGAAAAGAGGACAAAGCTAGATCCTTCAGGAAAGAAGGGCATCTTTGTGGGGTACAGTGAAAGCTCGAAGGCTTACAGAATATAATTTCCAGGGTTCAAGAAGATTGATGTCAGCAGGGATGTAACATTTGATGAAAACTCAGCTTTCATCAAGTTAAGGAAGACACCTGTTGAAGATCATGAAGAACCAAAGGAAAATAGATTCCAAGACACCACCATGAATGAAGCAATTCCAGAAGTAGATTGTGAAGTTGAATATCCACAAATACCTGTAGATCCACCCTGTGAGAAGAACTCTCACAAGAGAAAGCCTACATCGGCTAGAGATCTCATTCAAGATGCAGAAAGATATGGCATTCCAGAAGAAGAACACAAAGAAAGATAAAGGACTAGATCACATATCAGTTATGTTTCCCTACTCTGTGATATTATGAACAAAGAACCTTCTAGTTATGAAGAAGCAGCGGAAAAGAAAGAATGGAAGGATGCCATGGTCGAGGAATACCAATCAATCATGAAGAATGATATTTGGGATATAGTCCCAAGACTTGAAGGGAAGTCTGTAGTGACTTCCAAGTGGATCTACAAGATCAAGAATGCTGCAGATGGCAGCATAGATAAATACAGAGTGATATTTGTAGCTCGTGGCTTCTCCCAAAAAGAAGGGATTGATTATGAAGAGACTTTTGCTCCTGTGGCCAGATACAATTCCATTAGATTAGTACTTTCCCTGGCTGCAGTGATGAAATGGAAGATACACCAGATGGATGCCAAGACAGTTTTCTTGAATGGTGTAGTCGAGGAGGAAGTGTATGTGGAGCAACCACTTGGTTTTGAGACACATGACAGGGAGTCATATGTATGTAAGTTGAAGAAATCCTTGTATGGCTTGAAGCAAGCTCCTAGGATGTGGTATGGTAGGATTGACAGCTTTCTATCTAGTTTGGGCTTTACTAAGAGTAAAGCAGATTCCAACCTTTACTACAAGGTTGAGGAAGGAAATCATGTGATACTACTTTTGTATGTGGATGACTTGTTTGTAACAGGTGAGGATGGATTGATTGCCGTTACCAAGAGGAATCTTGCTGCTGAGTTCGAGATGAAAGACTTGGGGATGATGCACTATTTCCTAGGCATGGAGGTGTGGCAGAGTGCAGATGGAATCTTCCTTGGGCAAGGGAAGTATTCAGTAGAGATCCTAAAGAGGTTCGGGATGATGGAATGCAAGGCCATGGCCACACCTATGGCATCAAACCTGAAGCTTCTGTGTGATGCTTCATCTGATCTGGTTGATGTCACTGTGTATCGTCAGATGATTGGGTCCTTGATGTGCCTGACGAACACTAGACTAGATATTTGTTTTGCAGTGAACACATTGAGCCAGTTCCTGACGGATCCCAGAGGTGTTCACCTGGTTGTTGTAAATCATATTCTAAGGTACCTGAAGGGTACAATTGATTATGGGATCAAGTATGATGCGAATCAAAAGTTTAACCTACAGGGTTATGTTGATTCAGTTTGGGCAGGCAGTGTTGCAGATAAGAAGAGCACATCTAGGTGTTGCTTCAGCATGGGATCAAGTGTGATCTCTTGGTTTAGTAGGAAGCAATCTTGCGTAGCACTGAGTAAGGTCGAGGCAGAGTATGTTGCATCATGTTCGGCTAGTTGTGAGGCAGTATGGCTCTGGAAGCTACTGTCTGAGTTATTTGATCTCCCGCTAGAGGCTACTGGTATCTTTTGTGACAACTAGAGTTGTGTGAAACTATCTGAGAACCCGGTGTTCCACGACAGGTCGAAGCACATTGAGATCAAATATCACTATATCAACGATATGGTGCAGAGAGGAGCAGTGAAGCTCCTGTATGTTGCGACGGATGACCAAGTTGCAGATGTGCTAACGAAGCCACTAGCCAGAGTGAAGTTCGAGTACTTCAGAGAGAGGCTTGGTGTTCTTCAGATTGATGACACTTCGAGGAAGAAGTGATGGACACGTTTGCTGGAGCCATTCCAAGCATGGTGAGAGGATGATCCTTCCCATGGCTGTGGATGTAAGCACTGGATGATGAGCATCAGAACGATGCTCCAGTTACTGCTCTATATATGCATCAGTTGGATGCTTTGATCAGTTTGATCATGTATTTGTATATGCATCATGTTGGATGCTTGATATATTTTTATATGCATCATATTGGATGCTTGATATGATTAGGTAGATCATGTATTTATGTACCAGGTGGATACATTGTATGATTAGGTGGATCATGTATTTTTGTATATGTATCAGGTGGATGCATTGTATGATTAGGTAGATCATGTACTTATGTATGTATTAGGTGGATGCATTATGTATATCAGATGGATGCATTTGTATGATCAGGTAGATCATGTATGATGATATTTATCAGGTAGATACTTTGTATGCATCAGATGGATATACTGTTTGATCAGGATGATCATAGATGACGAGCTTCGGGATGTTGCTCCAGATGATACGCATTAGGTTGATTCTATGATGATGATCAAGTTGATCATGTGATGATGTACATCAGGATGGTGTATGGTGAGTATTGGGTTGATACTCTATGGCCGTGGAAAAGTTGTGCAGGTAGCATAGAAAAGGTCCTTTAAAATCCGGATAGGTAGAGTGGTGTGCTCATAACATCCCGGGATGCTCTCAGTAGGTTTTGCTACGGTTTCGCATAGAAAAGATCCTTTAAAATCCGGATAGGTAGAGCAGTGTGCTCGTAACATCCTGGGATTCTCTATCGAGATCCAGATAGGTAGAGTGGTGTGCTCGTAACATCCTGGGATGCTCTGAGTAGGTTTTGCGAAAGTTCACATAGAAATGATCCTTTAAAATCCGGATAGGTAGAGCAGTGTGCTCGTAATAGCTTGGGATGCCCTATCGAGATCCAGACAGGTAGAGTGGTGTGCTCGTAATATCCTGGGATGCTCTGAGTAGGTTTTTTGAAGGTCAACATGTAAAAGATCGTGGGAGATCTGATAGGTTGAGCAGTAAGCTCGTAATCAGTCCTGGGATGCTCCTTCGAGGTTTTTTTGATGCACGTAATCAGTCCTGAGGATTCCACAGTATGGCCAATGATGATGAAGACCTACAGGTGGTGGGCCTACATCCAGTATGAAAAAGGACTAGCTCTGTAGAACTTCCTATGACGAGTATATTCAGAGATTGATTGAGATAGTAGCAATGACGATGATTCGATGACGATGATCCAGTGATGATGATCTAGAGAAGAAGACTTGTGCTAGCAGATGTGTGTTGAGAAATACTTTCCTAGTTAAGAGGGAGTGTTGATGTATATGTAACTTCGGAATGTATTTCACCTATGTATTTCATCTATGTATATTGTACTCCTATAGAATTGTTATTATTCCTCTATACAGAAGTGTCGTCATTTGTATTGACAAGTGTCGCAAGTGTCGTAACTTGCCAATGGGTTATTAGACCACCATGTGTGGGTATGGCCTTGATTAAGTTAACCATGGGTTATTAGGATAAGTTAGACAAGTCGGCCCCACTGGTTTATTGGGAACGACAGGACATGTATAAATAGATATTGGGATATCGCTATTTAATCATTCCCTTACTCACTCTTCCATCACTCGGAAAGTGGCGCACATGTGAGGAGGAGGATCACCTGCTAGGAGAAGACTATCTCTTGTACTTTGGTTGTATCATTGCTCTCTCTATCTTTGAGGAAGTTGTGGGGTTTTTCACCTTTATGGTTTTCCCCAGTGAAACTCTATGTGTCTATTGTTTCATGTGATTGCTTGGTGTGATTTATATGCACTGTTATACTTGATATGCTGTACATGTTATTCTCTCAGTAAAGATCCTAGAGCATATTGAATTAATGCTCAAAAATTAATAGAGGGTTGGGGATTGGTTCCTGCTAGAGCATGGGACTGTAATTAGAGTTTATGGCTACTCCCATGCCCCCTATGTGCTACCTACCTTCCTAACCCCCATAGTACTCACCTTGGAATTTATAAGACACAAATTGAAGGTGGAGTGTGAACATTTCTTGGATGACAGGAAGTTTTCGGACATCAGATTTCCATGGACATTGGGTTGTTTCATTGTAAAAAAAAAAAACAGCTCTCCCAACTATTGAGCGAATAATGGGTTGATTTGGGATTCCCATCCAAAGCAGCCATAAACTATGATCCTCACCAAATTATCTCAGAAAGAAGGAAGGAAAGTAACAGGAAAGGATATGAGCACTTCGAACTGATAGGTCTAGCTGAGATGGCAAACTGGTTAGAATACATTGACAAAGGCCAGTTGGAAGTAGACCCACCAGAAGATTCTTCATCTTTAGCATTCATTTTTCAAAGTAGCACATCAGCATTGCCTGGTTCACCTAGTAAAACCCCAGCAATATTAGTAGCCATGTCCCTTACCATTCCTCTAGAAAAAATCTATAAAGGAAGGGGGTAGTGAGCCCATGGATGTAGACAGTGATGCTGAGAGAGCCTCGAAGAGGCAAAATGTAGAGGAGCCTAAGAAACAATTAGTATAGGTACAAGCAAATAAACCCAAGAAAAATCAAGTCAGATCCTCGGTGCCATCCTTCGAGGTTAAGCAACATGTGTTCAACATAACACCTACTGGAGCTACAACATCAAGCCTAAGCAGGGCTAAGTTACTGGAGGGATATGAGGAGAGCCCAGATACAATCTCAGAAGAAGATAAACTATATGTTGATGCAAGAAAAATGTCCAAGAAGGATGTAGCCTTAGTGGTAAGCAGGAACCTTGCCCAGAATACCTTGAGTCTTTCCTTAGCCACTAAGAGTAAGGCCACATAACTAAAAGTAAATCTGGAAGACATCCCAGTACCTGATGTGATCATTCTGCACAAGGAGATAGGTGAATTCATCTATAACAAGTTGTTGAGGGCTTCCATAGATCTATCAAAAGTGCAGGCCAACAAAACCAAAGTGCAAAAGTAGTTGGGATTGGAAACGGTGGAGAACAAGAGCCTGAAGGCACAAGTGAAAAAGTTCCAGGCTTGACTATTGGCCACTGGAACTCAAGAAGATAAAAGGGCTAGCATTCAAAGGCTATTAGATGAAAAAGATCAAGAAATTTTGTCACTAAAGAAGAAATTGAATATTCCAACTGCCCAACTGGTGAATGCACCAGAAATTGCAGAACTAGAAGAGGAAAAAGAAGAGTTGCAGGGTAAGTTGACTGATTGTAAAGCCAGGCTAGTAGCATTTGAAGAAAGAGAGAAAAAGTGGCAAGTAGATATGAAATTGATAATGGACAGTGAGGAAGTTTGAAGGCTAAAGTTGAAGGTCTTGAGAAAAAGTTGAAAGACAAAGAACAAGAGATAGAAGCCATGGTCACACCCTCAGTGGAGGTTGGAGATTTTTCTATTGTAGAGAAAATAGCCAAGGCAAGTTTGGATGATGTAGAAGTGGCAAGATTGAAAAAGAAGAATTCCAACCTCAAGACCATGCGGGATAATGCCGAAAGGGACAAAGAGGCTGCAGAGAAAGACAAGAAAGCTTGGGAAACCAAGTACCAAGCGATGCAGGGTGATTATGACAAGCTGAAGCAGCAAGTTATAGGGAAAAGTGCATTGCAGTAGGGAAAGAAGATCATCTGGGATGATGTTATTGTACATGCAGAGGAGCTGAGGCCATATTTGGACTTCATGGTAGATAAGGAAGCTGTAATCAAATCGATAAGGTCAGCTATCACAGTGGCAAATGAGAAGTTAAACAAGAAGCCTAAGGATTATGCACAAAATGCAATAGAGTTCTTAAATGGTATGTTTGAAGAGTAGGATGAAGCAGCCAATATAAAGGCCAGAGTGGCCACAATCATCAACGCTAAGAAGGTAATACTCAAGCACCAGCAAGTGAGCACTATCCAAGCACGGATAGATGTCTTGGTTAACCAAGTGAAGCTGTTCAGGGAGGCATTTGATCCATTATTTAAGAAAGGTCTTCCTATGTTTTGGGAAGAAGATGGATCCATGAGGACCAAGGAGGGATATCATGGCAAGCTATGGGAGTGTAGGTTAGACCAGGAGTGCTTTGCAGATATGGAGCACTGGCGAAGGATTTTGAGTTGGTCTCTACATTTAAAGAAGCTCTTACACTCCTCGTAAGCTATTCATACAAAGAGAATATCGAAATGAGGGTGTGGCTTAAAGAGCTTGCCTCCTTGGATTTACTAGCAGCCGAGCAATGGAAACTCATCTTAAAGTATGGGAAGGAAAAACTGAAGCTGAGTGCATGAATCGTCAAAAATAGTGGAAGAGGCTGAATGGAGGAGCAGTTACCAGAACATTTTGTCTTTTTGCTAGAGTCTGTTGTCCTTTGGTAACTAATTTTGTCAATGTAACTAATTCTGATGTCTTGTTTCGAGATACGTCTCGAGGGTAAATTGCACTATAAATGTAACCTCAATGGAGGAGGAAGGGTTCGACTTTCATTTTTGAAGCCTCTGTGCTTGGATTGTATCTTTGTATATTTTCTTGGAAGTGTTAATGAAAAGTGTTTTTTTGAGTTTCTAAGATTCATCACAGTGTTCATATTCAGTTTGTCTTTCCTCTTTGCGTCATTTTCATATGTGTAAATTCTTCTAATTCTTTCTAGAGAAAACCATGACTTGTCTTGAGCCTGCTGTTGTGACATGTCTTAAGCCTGCTAGGAGTGTCGTGACTAGCTGAAAGTGCCTTGAGGACTATTAAGGGTCCCAATCCTGTGTATGAAGGTACCATGATCTCCTGTGGGTTACTAAGGGTGTCGTGAGGTTGTGTAAATGTGTTGGAAGCCTAATTTTGTACTTCTTGACTAGGTCGTGATCTTTTAGTATGGATGGCAGTCTGTGTGAGGTCTAGTATGTGGGTCGCTACCATTTATTGGACTAGTTGTGCAACTAATGAAACCCCTGAGTTATGCCTCTCACCCATGTGCTTCCTACCAAGCTGGGAGCAAAGCTCATAGAGGTTAGAAAGAATGGAACCTACTCCTGGTTGAGACCTAATGGAAAAACACAAGTAACCATTGAATACAAAAATGACAGTGGTGCATGGTTCCTCTGCGCATTCACACAGTTCTCATCTCCACTCAACATGATGAGACAATGACCAATGAACAAGTTTTATCTAAAGGAAGTGAGAGGCTTCGATTTTTATACAAGGGGGATATGCTTTGGATAGTAAACTGTAATGCCCCCCATCAGATCCTGCTGATTGTTTTGGCTTATTTTCCTATGTAATTTGGTTAAGGGATTTCGTAAAAACACTTGTCAAAAATATCACCGAGTTGTGCCAAATAGTCTTAGTTGGTTTTTGTATTCAATGTACGGCTGATACATTGATGCAGGAGCATAGGCTCAAGAGGGTGAAGTTATTCATGACTTCACAAGGTCAAGGGAACTCTTAAGATACCTAGGGTCTCGTACACTTGTAATTTTCTTTATTTTGTAAACGTTGAATAAAATGGATAAGGAATCTAGATCCTTTTCCACATGTAATAGTCAGGATTGAGTTAGTTGTGAGTCATCGGGTTAGCACAAATCAATAAGGACTGTACTCCTTTGTTATAGGATCTGGAAACAGAATCCTTTTGTATTTAAATCAATTTGAGTTATTTTCTTAGCAGCTTAGTTAGCTTACAGAGCTTGTTGGATCGCAGAAGCTTAGGTTAGCTCACAGAGCTTAGGATAGCTCATAGAACTTTGATTAGCTCATAGAGCTTGAGAGGGACGAATGAGAGGTGTGTGCACAGAAGAGTGAGTGAGAAGTGAATGGAGGAATGAGAGTTGTGTGTATTTGAATTTCTGGTGAATTGAATAAAGAACAGAGGATTATACTCTGCATGTGGTTTTGATGGATTAGAAGTATGAATTCATCCCGATTTCACTCCATACAACCCTGTGTATAAACTCTGTGGCTTTGGATTTCCATAGTTTCTGAATTGCAAAGAAGAATTGATCCTGTCAATGATCAATTAAGTGAAGCTTTGTATCCTTAGGGTTAAACCTTAACCAGTCGCTCAAATAAAAAAAGATCGTAGAGTGTGGATCGATCGTGGGGAAAAGATCGATGGTTTATAGTGATATCACCGGGAGAAGTTGCAAGCTTTGAAAAACTTTTCATCTACACGATATTCTATGGAATGCTCTTAATAAATTTTGGAATACATCGTTGATTTGGTGGGGACATTGATCGGACGATCAGAAAGCCATTTCAACGCGAAATTGATAGATCAACGATCGAGATCGAGATCGACGACGGGGAAGAAGCGTTGTGTGGAAACTCTATTCCCGCCTTCCGGAAAGAAATCCACTGTGGAAGAAAGTGCGGAAAGAGTTTGTTTCGGGTATCAAGGGTTTCAGATCTTGATTTTTGTAGTGCTAACAGTGAATAGTAAATGCAATTGAGATTGCTTTGCATAAATAACAAAGAAAATAAACCCTAAATATCATATTAATATAACTTTGAGTTTATAATGACTGTAATAGCAGTTCTAAGGTGGACAAACAAATCTGAAATTACTTTAACTCTAACCTGTAGCCTTCTTCGGTGTCTCGATTTTTCTTTGGTGTCTGCAGCTAGCTCCTCAAAACAACCCAAAGCATCTTCTTCTCAGACTCCCTTATTATGCTTCAGTGCCCTCCTTCGCTACCCAGAAACGTTATGCACAATCGTAACAAGAAGGAAGACTACAATGAGAGTACCCAACAACGTTGTAGGTGTCAATATGGATTGCAGCTCCCTTTTTGGATGTAACAACCCTTGATATTGTCCCAGATGAAGTGTGGGGATCACTGTAGATGTGGAACTGTAAGGATATGCGCCCAACAGCAAGTAAATCGTCCTCACAAACAAGACTGTGTCCTCTCCAGACGATGTCACGGCCCATGTAGTCCAAACTCAGCCAACAAATCAAGAATACGGCATCCACAAGATGAAATCGGCCCCTTTGTTACTCCTCTTTTTTCAAAAACATAAAAACCAAAAAAGACGAAAAAAAGAATATGCATGAATCTATAGCATCTTATATCTAGATGGGCCTGAAAATTTGTTGTATGTATAACCACGACATGAGCCTATAATCCTAGGTATAATATAATATTGTTACTTGTTCGACTCATAGGAAGACCCCCTTGGGCTAAACCTTATTATAGAATATGCTATGGGGATGGCACTAGGGAGTGCTAGTTTCTTATAATATTCTTAATTTACTTATTGCATAATCGTTTCTAGCTTTTAGTCTATTGCTTGTCAAGGATATTTATAACTTACATCGTAGGGAGGCAGATCTATGGGTTAAATATAAATATGTTTCTAATGTGGAGATATCCCAACCTTTAGACTAACTAATATATGTTTTATGTTGTTAGTATGATAGGAGATCAAGATGTTAAAGTTGTCACCACCATTTTAACATATCAATGTATTTTTAGGAGGAGTTAGAACTGGCTTCGATCACCTCGTTTAATGGCTTGCAAGGTATGGGAAACTTCATTTCCTTTAGAGCTCAAGAAATCTCACTTGGGAGTGAGTAAATTACTCAAAGGTGCAGTGCAATGGCCATAACATTATTAGAGATCACTTGGGTTCAATAATTTCATATGCCACCTGTCATTAACTCTCCAATGACCTAAATAGAAATTCCCATGCAAGCATCTGTAAAAACTACTACACTTCCACCACTAAAATGGTTCATTGAACAATGCAAATACATAAATGAGGTGGAGGCTATAGATTGGCATCGCATGATATGTGGTATATGTAAGGTAGGAATCATTGAAAATTGATTGGAGGGATATCTTAGCAAGTAATCAGATTTTCATTAGGAGATCAATAGTTTCAATGGTATAATACTGGTATAAAAAATCTAGGTTAATGGTCCAAGTTCCTTTTATCTTTATAAGAATTTCTTATGGTTCGAAGACGTAATGATAAAAATTCTTAATATTTAAAAGGATTGTATAGGTTCTTGTAGGTTTTCTCCAAGTAGGACCTTAACCAATGTATTGAATTGTCAAACTTATGGAGAGCAGATAGAGAAAATGTAGCACCGTATATCTCTTCTCATTATTCTATTATCCCTAGTTACCTAATTGATATGTCAATTAAGAAAGTAGATTTGTAAGGAATACCACCGTAGAAATTTTAGCTCATATTATTTCCATAAGAAGAGAGATCATAATGAGTCATAATTGTTTGAATGCATATGATAGATCTCTTTGTAAGGCTACAAGAAACAATAATGAGTCATATCATGCCAGTAGTTAGAATTAATGGCATAAAGAGGAAATATCTTGTGTAGAATCATAAGAGAGTCTATGGAAATAGACTAATTTAGTACAATTATTTTATCCTTATGGTATCCTTACTTATTGGCATGGGACCTTGAATGATATATAAGTAATTTGATCAAGTAACCGGTAAATCCACCTAGCTAGGTATAAATGCAGTAGATACCAACTACAAATAATACTATGTTTGGATGTAACCTCAACATCTAACATCAGATGAAAATGACATGATCCCTTATGTGGTAAGCTAAAATTTATTACTAGTCATGCACTTGAATCCATTCAAATTAACAAACTCACTGTCCCCATCCTTCTAATACAAATAAACCCCACAATCAATGCCTTAGAAGCCATGCTTATTACATTATTTAACTTCATGTCATCCACCACAATAGGCTAATATACATGGTCGATTTCATGGTATACCCTCTCAACCTCCTTTTTTGTATCAAGTCATTTTCCTTGTGAAATCCATTCATCAAAGGATTGTAAGTATGAATACTTGCTTCACAACCATTTAACTTCATATGGTGCTCCACTATTGCAATAATATAAATTTTAGGACTAAAGGTCTAACAATGATGTCTCCAACCACCAAAGCTAACCTCTTGAGGGGATATTTGTCCTTATAGTCAGAATATGGGAATTGTTAAGAATTTTCTGAGCATTAGGTATGGGTCTTGGGGTTGTAGACATGGTTAAGGAATGGAAACTAGGCCTAATTAGGACCTAAAGAAAGCTTCTTGGTATCTATAGCCAAGAATGATATGTTGAAATACCACAATAGACCTTTCCACGATATCTTTGGCCTATGAGTGGGTTTTTTTGGCACAATGAGAATTTTAAGACTAATTATAGGTTCGAACACCTTGGATATGGTTGGGGAGAAAAGAGTGGGACTTAGGTCCTAAAGGAAATTCCAGGCATATTTTGCTAAGAACAATTCCTACAATCACCAAACATGACCTCCCAATAGCATATTATTCATATAAGTGGGGATATTAGTGCCATTAGAAATTTTTGAGAACCTGGTATAGATATTGGGTTCCCTAGACATGCTTGAGGGAGAAAAAATATTGGGCCTTAATCCCTGAAAAACCTTTTGAGAATCCATGGCCAAGAAGAACAACGTACTTGAACAAACACACATGGATTCTTGAGAGTATCTTTAGTGTTTGAGTAGGGATGTATATGTCATTAGATGGTTTTGAATAGCAGTTAGGGGTCTTGAGGCTCTATACATAGTTAAGGAAGGAATTCAGAACTCCAAAGGTCTCAGCTTCGCAGAATCGCGTGGCCTCCAACCTCCATGATCTGCAATCTGCGACGCGGGAGTCGGAGGTCAAAACTTCAATGCACCACACTGAGAAATCACGCCTCCGACTTCTGAAATCCGCAATCTGCACTGTGGGTTCAAAAAGTCAGAAGTCTGATCCACTCTACCATGTTTCCTCCCTTCATCTGACCCACAGAGGGAACATGAACACATAAGGGGTTTCTATTTCTCCCCCAAAGTCATGACCGAACATTCTGAACCTCCTGGGCCTCAACAGGACTTGGCCCTATTCATCAATGAACAAATTCATAAAAACACATGATATAAACCGCAGAGAACAATTACCCTTTTATTGAAATATCCAAGCAACTAGCTATGGAATACAACGTTCCAACCCCACCATAGGTCTCTTCCCAACCTGTATGGTTTCAACGTCACTCAGAGACTACCCTTGAGATGGGACTATGTATCCACTAAGGATGAACTACTCAAGTCCACTCATAGCCTTAGGCATAGTGAATCAGGGTCATACAAAACACAACTGGCTCTGGAAAGCAAGTGGGGAGACAGGGTAGGAGGTTTCTAAGTTAATGAGCTCAACACACAGAGCTATATGCATATCCAATTGACTTTAGATCACAGTCCAGGAACCCCTATCCTTCCTATTTTACCGCAGCTACAACACCGCCAAGTTGCCCATATTTCCTATTTTGAGCAGCTACGACACCTCCAAAAGTGCCTATTTTTCCTATTTCAAGCAGCTACAACACCTAAATTTGTCCATTTTTCCTATTTCAAGCAGCTGCAACACTTCCAAAAGTGCCTATTTTTCCTATTTCGAGCAGCTGCAATACCGTTAAAATTGCCCATTATTCCTATCTTTAGCAGCTGTGACTTCGCTAAAGTTGCCTATCCTTCCTATTTGCAACATCGCCAAGTTGCCTATTTTACCTATTTCGAGTAGCTGCGACACCTCCAAAAGTGTCTATTCTTCCTATTTCAAGCAGATGCAACACCTAAAGTTGTCCATTCTTTCTATTTCGAGCAGCTGCGACACCTACAAAAGTGCCTATTTTTCCTATTTCGAGCAACTACAACACCGCTAAAATTGCCCATTATTCCTATCTTTAGCAGCTGCAACTCCACTAAAGTTGCCTATCCTTCCTATTTTACCGCAGCTGCAACAATGCCAAGTTGCCTATTTTTCATATTTCGAGCAGCTTCGACACCTCCAAAAGTGCCTATTTTTCCTATTTCAAGCAGCTGTAACAACTAAATTTGTTTATTTTTCCTGTTTTGAGCAGCTATGACACCTCCAAAAGTGCATATTTTTCCTATTTCAAGCAGCTGCAACACCTAAATTTGTCCATTTTTCCTATTTCGACCAGTTGCGACACCTCCAAAAGTGCCTATTTTTCCTATTTCGAGCCGCTGCAACACCACTAAAATTTCCCATTATTCCTATATTTAGCAGCTGTGACTCCGCTAAATTTGCCTATCCTTCCTATTTTACCACAGCTGCAACACCGCCAAGTTGCCTACTTTTCCTATTTCGAGCAGCTGCGCCACCTCCAAAAGTGCCTATTTTTCCTATTTCAAGTAGCTGCAACACCTAAAGTTGTCCCTTCTTCCCATTTCGAGCAGCTGCGACACCTCCAAAAGTGCCTATTTTTCCTATTTCGAGCAGCTGCAAAACCTAAATTTGTCCATTTTTCCTACTTTTGGCAACTGCGATTCCGCTAATTCCTCATTGAATACTGATTATTTATTTGCTCATTGATATCAGCGATGTGACCGTGGAAAGGTGCCACTTTGCAACACGACGGTTTGGCATTACATTTAAAGGTATCACGTCTTAATCATAAACATCATTAGGCATGACTAAATGCAATAATCAATAATGAATATATTTTGTCATTAGTCCATGTCAGTTATCCTTAGCCAATCCGCTGAGACGGCAACTACGTCTAATTCGTCCTTCGCTTTTGGTTTCTTACCGCCATTCGACAACCTGTCACCACTTTTTACCAAAAATACCCAAACCAACCTTTGTTGATCCATCGCTTGTTCTGCATGCAGTAGATCAACGTCTAAGACTATAACTCATCCTGCCAGTAGCAGAATTTACAGAGAGCTTCGTAATATGGGTATCCCGGTTAGCATAGCCTGTCAGCATAGACATGAGCCTGTCAGCATAGAGCCTCTGCATGCAAATAGAGAGGTTTTTACTATCTTCTAGGAAGCTGGCTGGATTGACTATTTCCAGTGTTTGAATGATTTTCATGTATAAACTGCACTTTAGTTTGCTCAAAATATAACTAGCACTCATTCAGAGGTCTGAGGTATCAGAATAGATGTTTTAGAAGCAATCATGGCGGAGGTAACAAGATTGCCTAGAACCGGGATGCAATGGTTTAATCGGAAGTGCCATAATCACAGGGGCTTCACTCAATAAACCGCTATCATAGAACGTTCATTCGTGGCATATGAAACAATGCCCCTAATTTCACTAAATATTGGAAAATAACCTTCAAAAACAGTATTTTTTAACCCCCTCCCAATATGCCTTCCCAATTTAAAAAAAACCCTATTTTCACTAGATATTGTATGTATCAATTTTTTCATTAACATTTTTTATACCCCTTTATATTTCTACCCAGTATATTGATATGATACCCCTCTTATTACCCCACATGCATTCTACAATGCACCTTGCTTCTTTCGATGTATATTGTGGATCCACATTACTTCAACCACAATGCAATTACTCAACCACATATCATTGTGATTTGCAACATATAATGGTCTAATGAATATATAGGAGATCACTTCTTGTATGTCACTACAGCCAATGCATATAGTACAACATTTAGATTGTCTGTTGCAGTTCCCCAATCGTTGACTAAGCCTATTGTGGGCTAGGTATCCAAGCCCCCAGGGCCTGTAACAAGCTCTAGGAGGCTAACTAAACCTCCCAAGGCCTGTAATAGGCACAAATGGTTGGGTATTCAAGCCCCCAAGGCCTATCAAGGGCCTATAACAGGCCCTGGAGGCTTAGAACCTCCCAAGGCTATTGGTAATAACAGGCTGAGTGCTATTTGTAACAATTGGCTATCAATGACCACTGTCTCTCGACTATGATCGACCAGAAACTCACTTCACCACGAAACCCTTGGCCTGAAGCATGCCCCAAGTTGCAATTTCCGTGCGTACTGGTAAGCCTAAGCATTAAATCAACCCGATTTATCATCCGACCGTGATCCCTCCATCTCCTATTGGTGGATATTTGTCAGCCCGCCCATATAAAAAATACCCCAAAGTATTTTTGTATTGTTACATTAAATAAAGAAAACCCTTTGCCCCTTAATATATAAGCAATATAATTTTTAGGTTTTCATGAATATTTAATACCACAATATGAATGAACGTGATATTATATTGCCTTATAGTGAAGCTCCCGTGGCCATAATCCAACTACAATAGAAGAATGTTTGGCAGCCAGAGAAGTTGTTCGGCCGCATGGCCGAGGAATAGCATTGGAATCCTTTCCCAATCCTTGGAACTAGGTGGCCACATTCATAAAGAAATACATTTCCTATGAATGTAGGTACAAAGTGGTTTACATATATGAATTCTTCCTCCTTTCAAATTTACGCCACTGCAAATTGTTAAATATGTCATTTTATCTTTTACAATCTATGCAAACTATGGCTCGGTATGTCAAGGGTGCTCGACACCCCTTATCTTTCCTCTCAAACCATCGGTTGATTAAACTCTTAATCTTAAGGGCCCTTGTGCACCAGAATTTGACATGGGAAGAGTTTGTTACTCGGCCAAGGATTCCCCGAGCACCTACCGTGGCAATAGGAGGTGTTGAGATAGTAAATGAGGACCGGATTTTCTCCAATTTAGTTGGGGGGAGGGATGGAGCATTGGCAAACCAAGTGGAAGAGGTAAATATGGGGTAAGCTGCGACAGCAGCAAACCCTATTGCAGAAGGGGATATGATGGAGCCAATGGCAAATGAGGCAGTGATATTGGAATCTACAACAGTAGAAAATCCTATAGAGGAAGAAGCATACCCAATAGAAATTACAGTTAGGGTGGCAGTTGAAGCACTAGGGATGGCGTCATTAGCAGCTGCAATAGAGGAAGCTGAAACTGTCGCAGTTGTTAAAGCTGCAGGAGTTACAATGCAAGGGGAAGAGCATCGAGCAGAGGTGGTATAAGGAGGAAATATGGAGGTGTTGGATGTCGAATCCTCCCATGAAAGAAGGAGAACCATCATTGAAGAAGAGGAAATGACCCCTCTTTCTGAAAATTTAGAAACCCCTGTGTCACAGAAAAGAAGAAAAAGGTCAGGGAGTAAGGGTTAGACACCTAGCTCAACAAAAAAGAGAAGAACCATAGCTATTACAGTAGCATCAATAGTATGTAGTTAAGGCCAGCCATCGGGAGTTGTGAATAAAAGAAGGACTCGGTCTATTGCAACAGCCGAAACAACATGTGCAATTGGGGAAAATAGTGAAATTCCCACAACAGAATCAACATGTGCAACTAGGGTAGGCATAGAAATTCCGATTTTAAACCCCAAATCACCGGCTGTTACACAAGAACTTGCTGTGGAAAAACCCCAAATTGAAAACCTCCTTTTTGAAAATGAGCTGCTAAAGGAGGAGGTGCAAATGCTTCGGAATGAATTGGACTAAATGGAAGGAAGTGAGTGGAAAACAAGCAGAGAAGAATTTGAATATATTAGTGGAGACTGCAGATCTGTTAAAAAATTCATCTCCTATTTTGGAAAATGAAGAACAAGGAGACATGGTATGCCTAGAATGTGGTGACATATTTAATTCAGCAGGGCATAGAGTCATAGTGCTGGGTTTGGTAGCATCAAAGCCTGGGAAAGAAGAGCAAGAAGGAGAAAAAGAACCGACAGTGGAGCTGATGGAGGGGAATGAGCTAGATATAGACATAATCCTTGATTTGGAATTAGGAGAAGATGAGTAGATGCAACCCCAGCCAGCAGGAAATACTGAACTATTTGAGGACCAGTCTCATCATCCAGAAGATATCGAGGTAATTCAAAAACAACCTCAGCAATCTGAATAAATTGGAAAACAAGATGCTGTTACACAAGAACCGACATCCTTGACAATATTTAGTGAAGTTGTAACCTAGACAACAATTGCTGATATTGAGGTACAAGAGGAAGACACTGTTACAAAAGAACCAGTGTCTTTAAAAATGTTTGTTGAAATTGCAACTCAGATTGAGGTTGCTGAGATTGAATTGAAGAGAAAGCATGCTGCCACACAAGAACCATCATTCCTAAAAGTAGTTGTTGAGACTACAACTCAGGTAGAAGTTGCTGAGGTTGGTATTCAGGAAGAGAATGCTGTCACATAAGGACTAGTGTTCTCGAAATTAATGATTGATTCAGCAACAAAAACTGAGGCTATTGAGGTACAGGAAGAGGATGTTGTTACACAAGAACCAACATCCTCAAAATTAACTGCTGAGATTGCAACACAAGCAGAGGTCATTGCAACACCGATGGAAGAGGAAGTTGCTACACTGCCACCCGAAAATGAGGAAGTTGCTACACTGCCACCCGAAAATGAGGAAACTGGAACATCTGGTGGCAGGGTAGGAATGCAATTTTCTCAAGAATTTGTTGCTTTAGACTCTGACGATGAGAAAGATGTGGAGGATAGAAGGATTCAACGATTGGAGAAACAGCTTTCTTTGTTATAGGTGGAGTTAGCTAAATGCGAAAAACACATTGATCAGTGTCAAGCAGGGACAGTCCCTCTCTGTGAACATAGGAATACTATCAAAGAATTAAGGGATAAGTGGGCAAAGGAATCAACTCTTCAGAAATCTCAATTGGAAGAGGTGCAAAAAGAATTGCAGGAATTGAAGGAATTCAAATCCATGCAAAAGGAAAAAGACCAAATGTATGCCCTCCCTCTGGAGCTGCTGAGTTCAAGAGCCCCATATCCTTCCTACCCGATATTCCTATATGAGCAAATGACCCTGTTCAAATTGAAAGCTTTACAAGAGGGTAGATCTTATCAGTTGCTGATCCCTTCCCAATTTCTAGAGACCTTTTTGTCAAGCAGTTTTCTTGAGCAGCACCTGTTGTGTGAATTGTATTTGCACAATATGGCATGTTTTGGTGATTCTTTCTCTAATCCTATTTCCTATGCAGGTGATGTTCATTGAGACCCTTTTCCTCTTTTGTTAATAATCATGTGCAGTGGGAATATGCCTTTCATACAATCTCTAGGAATGAGGCCAATGCCAATTTATGAATTAGGAGTGAACCCTAATCTCCTCGTGCTCTCATCATAAACCATGGAAGATGTTTCTTATCTCCTCCAAAGACTCAACATCTGAAGAAGATGCAAGAGAAATTTATCTCTACTTGTGTTAACCTGATCTCCAAACAACAACATCTTGCCTTAGAGGGTAGCAAGCACAGGTGGCAGACTTCTTCTCCAGCTTTGAAGAAAAGGGATCCTTACTGCCTTAAGAATTTTAAACAAGCTCTTCCCAGGGTAGCAGGGTATGTCAATTGCATGAGAACATGTGGGTTACACTGGCTGGGACTCAAGTTCAAATTTCCACTGATATGGTGGTCAGGAGGAAAGTACAGGGACAATTATACACTGACCAAGGCAGAAGAGAAGCAGTATTGGGAATATTGGGTTGCTAGCAATGGGTTTTTGGAAGTAGGCAAGGAACCTGACATTTCCTTCAACTTTTCCTTTCAGCATGAACAGGGACCAGATTCAGACTCAGATTAGTTGGTTGTTCCATGAGGACATGCAATTGAATAGCTGGGGGGAGATGTTGGGCCCCAGAATAGCCCCTTTTTTCCTACACCTATCTACACATTTTTCCCTGTTTTGCCTCACTATTCCCTGATTTGGAATTAGGAGAAGATAATCATTCAAGACTACTTATGGCTGTAGCAGTTCCATTGTAAATCGGCAGCCTGAAGATCGTAGATCTTCATGGCTGCTCGATATTTTGTGAAACGAATTCATGTCATCATGGTATAAATGTAATGAGGCGTTCTGAGCCTGGGGTTGGAGAATTTATAATTGTATAAGCTGAAAAAGAGAGCTGTGATTTTGATTCATTATTTCTAACACAAGGAGCAGAGTTTCTTATATCTTGGTGTTTTAATTTGTGTTAGGACACGACATCTATGTTAGAAGGCCAGGGCTCGCCTTCTCATAGAGATCACCGAGTTAAGTAGGTAGTTTAATTTTTTTCCTGTTGTGTGGTGTGGAATTGCATTAGATGTGTTACTACGAGCTGCAACAGTGAAATGATAATTACATTCTTCTTTGGTATTTTATGATTGCCTCCTGAATGATTCATATCAATATCATGGACATATATCATGCAATTATGCTAATGATTCATATCAATATCAATATCATATATGTAATTTGAATTAATGTACAAGCAGCAATACCAATCTCAAATGTGTGTTACTTGTTGAAAACTTATTAACTTAATAATAAATATATTAATATAATTATTAATTATAATTTAAACTTGAAAATTATATATATCTTCCAAATGGAAAATATCCATCACCCTAAATAAATAATGCAGACTTGTCAACCAACAAAATGGGTATAACTAAACAGTAATAGCAAGTAATATCAAACTGAGTAAGAACGATAATCCTCTACTTCTGAAGTCAAGCTAATTCATCAGCTGCAAGGGAATGTGTCCTAATTTCATGCATTCGTTCAGTTATATTCCTTTCTTTTCATTCCATAAATTGCATCAATTGTATTGCTGAAACTCTAGAGGAAAATTATAGGTTGATTACAGTCACATTCAAAATTCATCCAATAAGAGTTCAATACTGGTTTTGTGGTCTGCTGATCCTTATTATGCACTCAATCGGTTTGCTTAAACTGTCATATGGTTTTTTTGGACTGTCAATGGGGTGTCTTCAAATGTGATTAATGTGATTAGACTCTTTAACCAACTTCATATGTTCTTCATTAATTAATCCTAATTATGACCAAACTTGACATCCCGTGTATGAAATCTGGAATGGCATAATTACACATTTCTGAGCCTACTCATACATGAATCAGCTCTTTCAAATTGGTGAAGAAAAGTGCATTAGAGAAATTAATAACATCAAGAAGAAACCCCGAAGAAGAAAAAAATACCTAAAACAAAAATCAACTTTTTAAAAGCAGAGATGGTACCTACAGTTACTTAAAACAAAAAAACACTTATGACTGTGATATGGAAGAATAATCCTTTGGGAATACTAAACACCATTCCAAGAAGCCTTTTTTTTTTGGAAGTAAGGAGATTTTGCATTATATTAAAAGGAGGAATTACAAAAGGAGCAATCTGGCCGAAGCTCAGAATTGTTCATCAAAACATACCAACTTGGTTTTACCCATTGAAACACACCCTCGTGGAAGTCTGAACAAAACAAAACAAAACTACTACTCGAATAGACAAAAAACCACAGAACCAAATACTTTCTTCCCATAGGCTCGCAGGCCAAAGAGCATAATGCTTCATAACCAGCTAGCCCCAGAGCCCCCAAATAAACACCCACCCAGACATCAGCGAACTATATAAGGAGCTTCTGGAGAACTCCCAGGATGGCGAAAGCTGGAAGAAGAAGCAGCGCATGGATGAGATTGAAGCGCCATGGCAGACAGAAGGAAATCCAGCTTCCGGTGAATCATGCGAGACTCTTCAAAGAGAAGCTGTGCATTGTCATCTCTAAGAGGATGCCTATCGCGAATGGCATAGCCAACCAAGTTTTTCATCATCCAAAACAACGCAACAGTGTGCTCGTAAATACTAACGCGCCCGGCCGTTTTGTCGGGATCCACGATCCAATTCTCCAACTTCTTACGCTCCCCCAACAAGGTTTCCCTACTCAGACGAGCCCACCATTGTTGTTCATAGTCATTGATGTCCCTTTGGATTTCCAATGGGATCTTAAGAGCGAAGGAAGTTTCTTCCCTATGCGCCCGCTGAGAGGTACGAGACGGACCACCACCCGGCTCCCCTGGAGAATCCCCACGCCCTCTCTTCCTATTGCGACTAGAATTATTTCCAACCTCAGGACGATAGTTAGTATCTTGCGGCTCCTTCATCCTCTCACCAAAGGCTTGCTCCATAACCAAAACTTGCATGCATGCAGAAAACTAGCAATGACGATCACGGTTGCCACCTTGAGCCTCCATATATTCTCGCCTACCACCGACTGTTATGATGAATCGGGTACATCTTATTAACTCTTAATAACTGAAGGAGGTACATCTTAATAACTGAAGGAGGTACAGTTATGATTTTCTTCCATCATTTCCCCCATCGAAGAGCTGCGAAGGAGGATGAAAAGACTAATCGAGAACTGCGAAGGAGGATGAAAAGAAAAGAGTTAAAGGTTGATGCAGACAACTGGAAAAGGCAAGATTTAAAGGTCGAATATGTAGACAACTGCAAGAGTTACGTGTCCCAATTATCGTCAGCATGATGTCTTCTCGCACGAAAAACCATCATGTCTTGGTCCTGGATAACTCTGCAGCTATCCCAAAAAACTGCTCCTATCAAGTCGTCCCACGTGAACAGATCAGCTTGATGTGGGAGAAGGAAAGCGCTACACCCAACTGCCACGACGATGCCACTTTGGAGCTTGATTTTCCACGGTGCATCTCAGCAGCCATGTGGAGAATGACCTTGGAATCACCTTCCACAATTAGAGGGGTCCATCTTTTTTGACATGCGATCAGTATTCCTTGGTGAATACATTGATCTAATTCGGCAGCATTATTAGACTCTATACACAAAAAACCAATTTTGAACATGGGGTCCAAGTATCCCCGAGAGGATGCCCGACACAAATTGTGTGTTGAAGAAAATGCCGACAGCACATGGGGATATTGTAGGTTGTTGTTTTGTCTACTCAACCATGGTCTCAATTTGTCCAAAGAGATCACCCTGAAGAAGAATTTATGGACCTGCCAAAATAGTGGTTTAGGGAAATTAGACCAAGCCTAGGAGAAGATTAAAAATTGTCCAAGTATGGTAAAATCTGCCTAATTAGCCTTAGGGAAATGCCCGCCATAGCTCATAGGATGATGATAAAAATATTCCGAGCATGTGGATCTCCAAACGACCCCCCATTGGACTTTTGGGGGGTCTTTCCAAACCCCCCCCAAAAGTCTTGTTGGACTATTGGTTTTTTTTTTTTAAAACTACCCCCAACAGTCAAATTCTAAGGAGTTTTGAGGGGGGACCACCCCCAACAGTCAAATTCCAAGGACTTTTGAGGGGAGTTCTTAAAGACCGCCCCCACAAGTCAAATTCTAAGGACTTTTGAGGGGGGTTTTTAATGACCGCCACCAAATACCTTTAAAAAACGTTTTTTGGGGGGGTTTAGCAAGACTGCCGCAAGCCACTTTTAGGTGGTCAAGCCTTTTTGGGGGGGGGTTTCCACAAACGCCCCCAAATGTATTGAAAACTGGACTTTTGGGGGGGGGGGGTGTTAACCAACTTCCACCAAAATTATTAAGAATTGGACTTTGGGAGGGGGGGGGGTTTACAAAACCACCCCCAAAAATCCTAACAATTTGTCTTTTTAGGGGGTTTTTTAAAAACCGCCCCAAAAAGTCCAATTTTCGGGACTTTTGAGGGGGGTTTTGAAGAACCGCCCCCAAAGACCTAAATACAATTTGGCGGGGGGGGGGGGGGGGTTAGCAAAACCGTCGCCAAAAGGGTATTTTGTTGTAGTGTTTTGATATGCATAGAGTAGTTAAAGAAGCACTCTTAACATCCACTTGACCTCTTGAATCCAACTTACATTTTCATAGTATTTCAAGGAGCCAATGTTAGTGTCAAAGAAGAATATAGACCGAAATATATTCTTAGTTTGTATCATAGTAACCAAATTCGACCATACTTGGTTAATAAATATGAGAATTCGGATGTTTAGTTCCTTGGACAATTTTCCCGCTTTAATTGGGTTCGTTTTTCGATCCTGTCATCCGCAAGAATTTTTGAGTGCATTCATTTGGATTAAATATTCCTTATACTAGTTTTTTCTTCAATTTCCATAATATATATAGTGAAGAAACAACCCTTTTGAAAATTCTTAGTGCTGTAAGAGCCATCCATTTAACATTGTTGAATTTTATTGAATTTGAAGATACAACAATGATGATTTTTTTTTTAATTGGAAATTTCTTAGTCGAACTTTATTCCTATCATTCTTAATTCGAACTTGAACTTACTAACTATGCTTTGTATATCTATGTTTCACTTTGTTAGATAAATAATTTCAATTCTTTTGATACACACAAGAATGAGATGGATTTTGACAAATCTCTATTGTGGTTGGTGAGAATACAAAGAGTATGAATTTTTCACAGTGGATCTAGCTAGTAGAAAATTCACATTAAGCTTGTGAGAGAGAGAATAGAAGTGAGACAAGCCTGACAAAAAAGAATACAAATTATTATTGTTGAGTAAACATGACTCATGATATACTCAATAGTAGTTATTCTAAAGAGATTTGTTAAAAGTAGTAAAATCCATGATTTGTGCTTAGCTGAAAAGTGGTAAAGCAATGAAAGACAATAAAACAATGAAAATCTCTAAAGCATTAAAAATTTCCAACACCCCCCGTGAACAGTACTATGGTGTAAGTGATGAATAGTTCCCGACAACCAAGGCCATGTTAGGTAACCATTTTTATCATGCATCTAAGAATTAAAACTGAAAGATAAAGGAAATATGGAAAACCTCATGGGAAAACCCCCGTCAAAGTACAATGTATCAAAGAAGAAAAAAGAGAGGAAACTGCTAAGCAACTATGTCCTTCACTCCAAGATGATCACACGGAAAGTGGAACTTATGCTCAGTCAATGTATAGGGGAATATGTGAGCAATCTGTTCAGTAGATGGATAGAACTTCAAATCGATGATCTGGTCATGTACCAGCTCTTTGATGAAATGCATATGGATTTCAATATGTTTGATCCGCTATCACTACACTAGGTCTCTACAAAACTTGAGAGTACTTTGATTTTTACACCAAATGACAGTCAAACAATGGAAATGGATACTGAGCTGAGTGAGGAATTTTTGCAGCCAAAATGCTTGAATAGTAATGTTGACCACTCCTCGATACTTAGCCTCTGTTGATAAAAAAGAAACTGATTATTAGTTTTTTCTCAACTAGTAGATTGGACCAAATCCTGAACTAAGCATGTACCTAGAAGTGTACTTGCGATCTATTCTATCACTTTCCCAATCAGAATATATGAATTCTATGAGATCCAATACATAACCTGCTACATCATGGATCCCATAACTGGTGGTTCCCTAACAATATATGAGGATGCCCTTGGCATCCTTCTAGTGTAACTCATGTGGCTCCTGCATGTACTTAGAAACTGCCCCCACTGCTTATGAAATATTTTTTCAGGTGTGAGTTAGATACAAAAGAATCCCCACAAGTTTTCAATGCAAGGTGCTATCTACCAATGGTGTATCCTTTCCATACTCAAGTTTTACCCCTAATAGGAAGAGTGTACCTGATAGCTTGCAGTCATCCATGTGAAATCTAACCAGGAGATCTCTCACTTACTTAGACTGAGCAACTTTGATTCCTGAATCATTTTGGATGATTTCAAGTCCAAGAAAGTAGTGTAGTAGACCCATGTCTATCATAGAAAACCTATCATGCAAAGCAGTTTTCATTATAGAAATGGTTGAGTATGAACTTCTTGTTCTTAGTAGATCATATACATAGAGAACTATGATAAACAAAGACCTTGATGTTATGTTCTCAACATATAAACATTTGTATCATATTTGCTTCTAACAAAACTTTGAGACTGTAAATAAGAATCCAACTTTGCATACCATGCTCTAGGTTCCTACTTGAGGCCGTAGAGAGACTTTTTCAGTCAGCATACTAAGGATGAGTTCTGTATGAACCCTTTTAAGGGTTCTCCATGCAGATATCCTCTAAGAGATCCTAATGAAGAAAGGAATTCTTTACGTCCATTTGGTGATCTTCCCATCCCTTGGCTACTGCAATTGAAAGGGCCAATTGGATGGAGTCCATATTTTCTACCAGAGCAAAGGTCTCATCATAGTCTATCCCATGGATCTATTGAAATCATTTGGAAACTAGTGTTTCCTTGTATATGCTCACTTGTTCGTCTGTTGCCTTATTTGTCCTGTATACCCACTTTCATTTGAAAAGATTATGATCAAAAGGAAGCAGAACCAACTCCCTATTTTGGTTCTCAATGAGGGAGTTGTACTCCTCCTCCATGGCTACTTCACAAAAAGGATTCCCCGCAAGTTCTGCGTAAGTTTGAGGTTCATATGCAAGAACCATATAGACATGCATTAGAATGATGGGTTCGGTAGTTGAGAGTGCATAAGGGGCATCATCCTATGCACATATCCCTCCTAAGATCCTTATTCTCTAATTTCTCAAAGGGGGTACTGAATCATCATTAGAAGGATGTGGATTGACACATGCATGCTCATGTTCTTTTGAATCAGGTTCAGAATGCAAATATGAAACCTATTCTAAATGAGTGTACTCATCATCACCAATGTCTAGTGCAGGAAGTGGAACAAACGTCTATGCATGTGGATCTTTTTAGTACTAGGGTCTGAACTCTAGATTATCTAATCCATGACCCTAAAACATTTTCATTTAATTCTTCTTCCTTCATGTTATTCTCAAGTCTAATAAAATCCAAGCAATCTTTTATTGACCTATGCTATGATGTTGTGATATTCAACTCTTTTCTTTCAAATTGAAATGATTAGCTTGTAATGTGATGAGGTGGCACAAGTGTTGTTGTTACATTCTAATTTTGTCCGTATGGTCCTCAATGAAGTAGCTTAATCCTTGTTAAGTTTAGCATGGAATTTAATCAAAGTTAATTTTTAGTAGCACTACAAAACTTCCAAAGGGCGCTACCAAGTTAGAACCACTGCCAAACCTCCCACCGAGTGCTACAGAACTAGCACGACTGTCAAATTCATCATTTTAGAAACGCCTTCTGTCATGTCATTTTGGGATACTTGTAGTTACAATTAATGAAATTCTTGGTCGATCATGGGTTTGAATGTCTAATAATTCCTCGATTTCATAGTCTTTGAGGCTACTTTTTCGTTATTTTCTCAGTGGTTAGTGTGGTCATTTAAAGAAACTATCCACGCATATTTTCATAGTGTTTTTCATCTCTTTGTAATTCTGAGGTATCATACACATGATTCATCCATTTTTCAGAGCAATTGAAAGAGTCCACCATGTATGTGCATCAAAGTGGTCATGTGGTGAGATATGAGCCCATAGGGTATGAGATTCTTAAAGCATATCTAGAATTCAGAATCAAATTCAGAAGAGAGGGATGGTTTTGATACTGTGAAAAATTACAGGGACACCATGCAGAAGTGTCAAAATATTTTGTTGAGGCGTTTGATGGGAAAACCATCACCGTGGGATATGTGACCTTCCTTGTTTCACAAAATTCAATTGCCATAGTAGCAGAACTCCCACATGATGAAGAGAAGTGGTTTAAACTTCAAGTTGTTGATGTTGTGCAATGTAATAATTTCCTCCTTGACAATGTGAGGAACTGCCAACAATTAATTAATGAAAATGCACGATATATCAAAAATAACAGAACACAGAATAGATTTATTGATCGTAGGCCACTTCGAGAGGGAAACCTCATTTGAGCAAGCTCAATACAAATAAATTGTGGATTCCTTCATTGGCCTCAACACCTACTTATATACTAATTCTATGCGCCAATACTATGGATCAACACCATGGAACATATAATACTACAAGACAACTTACAAAGCATATGCTTCCATTACTATGGATCAATACCATGGAACATATAATACTATGGGCTAATAAAAACTATGGATCAATACCATGGAACATATAATACTACAGGACGACTTACAAATCATATGCGTCCAACAACAATATACTAATAAAGTAAAGAGAATTGACACGGGTTCCTAACATCCCCTCCCCCTTAGAAAAAGCTTTGTCCTCAAAGCTTTAGATGTGGAAATTGATGTTGAATATGAAGGAGTGGTTCCCATGTAACATCATTTGGTTGCATTACATGCCACTGAATTAATACCTCTATGATAGATTGAGAGCGGAGTTGACGAGTGCGCCTATTGAGGATGGCCTCCAGCTCCAAAAGGATGTATCCTTCATTATCCAATTAGGGTAAAATAGTTTTCCTCTGATGTTGGTGTCAATAAATTTCTTCAGAGAAGAGACATGAAATACTGGATGAATGCAGGAAGAAGGAGGAAGTTCCAATTTATAAGCAACGTACCCAATCTTCTGAAGAACCTTATAGGGCCCATAGAACTTTGGAGTGAGCTTATGACGCCCTTTGAGTTTCAGGGAGGATTGATTGTAAGGTTGTAGATGAAGGAAAACCATATCACCTGCTTGAAAAGTGTGCTCAGAACCGTGTTGATCGGCATGTTGTTTCATTTGATTTCTTGCCATGTGAATATTGTCCTGAAAAATGCAAAGAATCTGATCATGGTTTCGAAGAACCGTGCTAACTTCCTGAACTGGTGAACTGTTGGGTGTGTATGGAAGAATAACTGGCCGTGCCTAACCATTGACTGCTTCATATGGAGTCATTTTAGATGCATTGTGGTAGAAGTTATTGTACCACCATTCAGCAAGAGGGAGCCACGTTTCCCACTGATGTTGTTGTTCGGAGGTGAAGCAACAAATATAAGTTTCCAAACATTTATTGATAATTTCAGTATGACCATCTGTTGGTGGGTGATACCTTGAACTCATCTTCAGTTTGGTGCCAGTGTGGCAAAATCCTTATGTCCAAAAATGACTGGTGAAATTTGCATCGCGATTCGAGACAATGGAAGAAGGGATTCCATGAAGAGGGAAGATCTGGTCCAGGAAAAATTTTATGACTGAGGAGGCTGTGTAGGGATGGTTGAGGGCACAAAATGACTATATTTGGAGAGGTGATCAACCATAACCAAAACCAATGTCTTCCTTCTATATTTAGGGATCCTTTTAATGAAATCCATAGAAATATCTATCCAAATGCATGTAGGGATGGGAAAGGGTTCGAGAAATCCCGAAAGGAGTCTTGTTTCACCCTTGTTGAGATGGAAAGTATCGCATCCAGCCACCATCTGTTGATTTTTTATTTTCAATCCCTTCCAAAATAAGTTACATTCTGCCTGCTCATACATTTTGAGGAGCCCAAAGTGCCCTGCCGATGGAGAAGCATGGAGTTCATAGAAGACAACCTATTGACGATATGTGCTCTGGGGAAGCACTAGATGACCCTTGTATCTTAAGGAAGCACCATCCCAAGAGTAATGCAGTACATTAGAGGGGTTTTTGGCCAACTGTTGGATGATTTGAGATAATGAGGAGTCATTGACATAGCCCTGTTGAATAGATTGCAACCATTTGGAACAAGCATAGAAATAGCTGAAAGAGAAACTTGGCCATCAAATGTGCGAGAAAGAGCATCCGCCACCAGATTATCCTTACCCTTCTTGTAAGTGATCTCATAGTCATATCCCATGAGTTTTCTAACCCATTTATGTTGTGTTGGAGAGGAGAACCATTGTTCCAGAAAATATTTCAGACTTTGGTGATCAGTCTTGATGCATAAATAATTCCCTAATAGGTATGGCCACCACTTTTGTACTGCATGCAACATAGCCATCATTTCCTTCTCATATGTAGAGACAGATAAATTGTTACGGGAAAGGACTCTTGAAGGTGGTAATTCCACTGGTTCAACAAAGACACTTGCATATCTATCCAAAATTTGTTGTAGATCCAAAGGAGAAGTGGAGACCATTCATGGGTGCATCTGAATGGAATGGATTTGACCGATGACACCATGTGAATTCTTCTTAAGGATATTTTCCATGTGATGTGAAGTGATGATGCATAGAGATCCTGTTTGTAACCCCATCAATGTGTGTTTTTTCCCATTGACCGAAAACTACATCCAAAGTTCAACAAAATCCCATAAGATGGGGCCAAGTGTGTGTAACCATTGAGCGCCCAAAACCACTTCAGATCCTCTTAAGTCCAAGGAAAACATGTCAGAGGACAGGTTATAATATCCCATAGAGATGTGCACATTGTGACATTTCCCCTTGCAAGGTAAGGTGCCCCCATTGCAAATCATGACTTCAAAGTTGGAGCAAGGATGGACAAAACAATCATCCTGTTTGGAGATCCGAGGGTCAATGAAGTTATGAGTGCTACCAGAATCAATGAGTATTGTAAGAAGGAGCTTATTGAATTAACCCCTAACCCGCATTGTTTTTGGGGTGGTGACTCTAGCTAAAGCATGGAGAGATATCTCTGGGTGGTTGTCCTGAGAAGAGGGTCAACATGCAGTTGTTGAATGTCGACCTGATCATCTATTGTATCTGGAGCTTCTTCACCAAGTTCATAGAAAGGCAGAGAATCGACATCTAAGAGATAGAGCTTTTGCTCAACACATCGATGTCCCCGAGTGAATTTCTCATCACAATTATAACAAAGCCCTTCTTGTCTATGTGCTTGCATCTCTAATTCAGAAAAATGCTTGATAGGAGTTGGTTGAGGAGCTGATGTGATGGGAGGTCATTGGGAAACCATATTTATAAATGGAACAAAAGTGGATTTGGAGCATTGTTGGGCTGTGATATTGTCCTCCGCCATCTTAGCCAACCCTAGGACTTCCATCATTGTGTTGGGATAAAACATTTTAACCTCTAATCAGATTGCATCCTTGAGACCACTAATAAAACAACTCCTGTAGAATTCATTAGACAATCCTTCTGTGTGATTGGCCAGTTTCTCAAATTCTATTTGATACTATCTCACATTTCCAATTTGGCAAAGTTTAGTGAGTTCTCCTATGAAGACATCAAAAGCACTACGACCAAATCGTTGCAAAAGGAGTTGGAAAAAATATGTCCATTTTGGCTCTTCATGAGCCTTGATGCACCAATGGTACCATTGTAGGGCTTCATATTCAAAATGAAAGGATGGAAGTGGAACTTTGTTGAAATCAAAAGTATTATGCAGAATGAAATATTGTTCTTCCCGATAAATACATCCAGTCGGATCATTACCATTGAAGCGAGGAAAATCAAGCTTCGACCCAAGAAAATTGCTAGAAGAAGAGAAGCCAGTGTCTGCGGAAGATTCTTGATGTCGTTTATTATTCATGACTGAACGTTGAAGATGGAGGATGAGAATTTTTTTATCCATATCTTCGAGTTTGGTTTTGAGACCTGCAAGTTCTCCCTCCATGATTTTTTCTCCTGCGCAGGTGACAACCATAACCAAGAATTTTTTTTGTGTGAATGGGTAGAAAAGAAAACAAAAACTTCTTTAGTAAAGGAAAATTTGGATTTGGGAAAAACTCTGATGGGTAATTGGGGTTTGACTAGGTTTTGGACACTTTCTGATGGAAAGGGAAGCAAAAAATGGGGATTTCAGAAGCAGGGTAAAAGAATGGGAAAATTTGTCAAAGAGGGACAAAGAAGCAAAAATAGGAAATGAACACTGTGGCAAAATTTGAAGGTGATTGGGTGAAAATCGAAGAAGTTATGGGAAACCATAAAAATAATTAGATGTAGGATTTATGGCTTCAGGAAATGGAATTTGGGATAGGGTCCTTAGGAATAAAATATGCAGAATGGGATTGCAGGGGTGTCAGTTATTTTTCAAGGGAAATAAAGTTAAAACAAAGAAGATATGGCGATTTTTTTTTTTTTTTTCCAGAATGGATCTGCAACGACTCGGAATTGATCTGCAATAGTTTTGAATAGATTTAATATGCAATTTATCAACTGGAAATAGATATGGACCCCAAGTATGCATAGCTTCCTAAAGGTTCATGAGATTCACTCGGCCACCAATGCTATCTAACGGCTTGCGTATTGGGGCAATACCCCTCACTCCACGGCTCAGGTAAAACTGATAACCTCTTTTCCACAAACGACAACTCTTGGTTTTGTTGGTCACCCTATATGTTAATTAATTACAACCAACATACAAAATGCTCAACATAAATTGTCAAACCCAGGGAGGTCTTTTATTTCAATGGCAACGAGCACAATCTATGCATAAACACTTTCAGTAGTTGATCAAGTAACTGGAGATAACAATCCTACCTATCTGCTCAGCCAAATTCATTCCAGAAGAAAACTAATCTAACTCATACATCTAAGAAATTAAAGTGCAGCTACCTGCCTATAGAAATCGACCTAGCAATTATTGATCTAAGAATTTAAATGAACTAGATTACTTTTGCAAGAAGTTAAATCCTATAAATATCAAACTATAGTATTCAATCTTTACCAAAATGATCCATCTAGTAGCTAATGTTACTCAATCACAATCTGACTACTCTAATGAATTAATTGAAGATACAACAGCAACCAGAAATTAAACATAAGCTTGAACTCTAAATTGACAACTATTGGAAATCCTAGAAAGCATAAATGACTGGAAGGAATGGAGCTGAGATTGGCTGTCACAGCTATTGAACACACATGCATAATCAAACTAACCTACACATTCAACTGTCACACCACGCAATTACAGCTATTCATATGCAGGAGATAAACTACCAATAAAGGATGCAATCATAAACTCACTGTTGCAACTATCAGAAATACACCTAATGAAATTCCACAACACACAACAAGAAATGAATAAATCTAACTATCTAACTAAATCGACAATCTCCGTGAGAAGGCGAGCCTTGGCCTTCTAACAGAGACGCCGTGAATCAACACAAATTAAGACGCAAAAATGGAAGTAACTCTGCTCTTCATTAAAATATGTAAATTCATAGACTCAATCTGTGTTACAACCCGTACAACAATTGATGATTAACTTGTTGGGTATGTTATATCTCTTCACATGGTCGCTGCGTGTACAACACGATCCCTACGGCACTAGTGATTCGCCTGCGCCGGGCGCGTCCGGAGGGGGGGGGTAGCCCGACAGGGCCCACCCCCTTCGTTTCGGACCGTTAGGTTCCGAAACGACACGGAGGGGGCCGTTAGGCCCTCGGAGTCCGCGCGGAGCGCAAAATTTTTTGGGTTGCTTTTTTGCTTTTTCGCGATTTTCGACCCATTGTACTCTAATCTAATTCCGGTAAAAGGAATTAGGGTTGTAACCTAATTCGGGTAAACGAATTAGGGTTTTAGATGCTGCAGAATACCATTTATTGTATTGTACATGTAAAATAAACATATAATGAAAAAGGAGCTATGCGGCTCTAAGTTTGGCTGGTTTTTTCCCAGTTAAGGGTTTCCAGGTGAAAATCTCTGTGTAATGTGTGTGCCATTGTGTATTTTCTGTTAATGCTTAAGAATCATATGAGTTTGTACTTCACTGTTAAGGTTTAAAACTTACATAACTAACCCCAAGCATGGAAATCCTTCCCATATTTATACATACAAAATGTAGTTCAGGATCCACTAATCTCGTGAAACAATGAAGATCTATGATCGACATGCTGCAGAGTCACAGCTAACTATTACAGCCGCATTGAATGAGGTTGTTCGATCATAAACGATGTTGTTATGCTGGCGAGCAATAGATCAATGGATTAATAATCTGGAAGGCGACCTGTCTGTTGATGTATATGTAACTTCGGAATGTATTTCATCAGTATATTATATGTATATTTATTGTACCCTTATAAGAGATGTGTTATTCCTCTATAAGGAAGTGTCGTCATGTGGATTGACAAGTGTCGCAAGTGTGTGTACTTGCCGATGGGTTATTAGACCACCTTATGGGGTCGGCCCTAATTAATATATAATATAATGTGGATGTACTAAAGTAGACAAGTCGGCCCCAGTAGGTCACTGGGCAAAAAGGTGAGTATAAATAGAGATAGGAGATCTCTATTTTACTCACTCGGAAAAGTATCTATCTCTCTCTCTGGAAAGTGGCGCTCTAGTGAGGAGGAGGAGGATCATCTGCTAGGAGACTATCTCTGTATTATTTGGTTGTATTTTGGTTGAGCCATTGCTCTCTCTATCTCTGAGGAAGTTGTGGGGTTTTTCACCTTAGGGTTTTCCCCACGGAAACTCTGTGTCTCTTGTCTCTATGCTTTTGATTCTTATGATGCTTGTGATGCTTGTCATATTATGATTGTCATGCATTGATATACTGTAGATGTTATTCTCTCAGCAAAGATCCTATAGTATTGTGATTTAATACTGAAAATTTAACATGGTATCAGAGCCTAACTGAGAAGAAGACATTTTGCAGTGACGGAAGCTTGTATTCCTTGTTTATTGGGTTTCTCTCCACAGATTTTTGAAATTCAGTATAGTAGATTGGATCTACTCATCAAGGCGCATCTTTCTGTCCAATCAGATTTCAGTTCCGAGCATTTTCAGTTTTGGCCCTAAAAATTAGGGTTTCCACAAAAAATAGGAATTTCTGGAAACTGAAGGTACAGCTGGAAGCTCCTTGCAAAAATCGAAGGTTTGAGCTTTGGATCGAGATTTTTGGCTGGGTAGATCTCCGGGAAACTCAAACCCTAATTCAGGGCTCTCCCCAGTGAACCCGGGAGGACAAAAAGGCAATTTTGAAGGACAAGACTTTGCTGATCTCAAATTCTAAATGTACTAGGCTGATCAGCTCTCCAAGGCGCATCTTTCTATCCTTTCGGAATTTTGAAATTCACATTTTGAATTTTTAGGGTTTCTCTGACAAACCCTAATCCGGGACCAGATCCAGTTTTCAACACTTCAAGTGGTAAGTTCTAAATCTTTTCTATTTCCATTTGAAGTACTCTTAAAGATGTCTCTTCACACCAAGCTTGAGGATAAGCTTGAAGGGGCTGATAACTTCCGAGCCTGGAAGTATAGGATTGGGCTAATCCTGGAAGAGAATGAGTTGGACTCATATGTGAAAGAAGACATCCTTATCCCAGAGGATGAAGAGGCCAAGGTATTGCACAAGAAGAACTTGGTCAAGGCAAAGAGAATCATTGCTGATTCTATCAAAGACCATCTCATACCCCATGTGTCTTCTCTCAAGACACCCAAAGAGATGTTTGAATCTTTGACCAAGCTATTTGAAGGAAAGAACATAAATCGGAAGATGACCCTGCGGAACCAATTGAAAGCAGTAAAGTTTCAGAATGGGGAAACCATTCAATCCTACTTTTCAAGGGTCTCTCAGATCAAGGAACAATTAGAAGCAGTAGATGAAATAGTGGAGAATGGTGAAGTGGTGATGACCACTCTAAATGGCCTACCCAGGTCATGGGATTCCTTTATTCAAGGAATTTGTGCAAGGAAGAAGTTGATCTCCTTCAGTAGACTTCGAGAAGAATGTTCTCAAGAAGAAGCTAGACTTATAGCTCGTGAGGAAAAGATGGGAGGTGAAGATCAAGCTCTTGCAGCTCACACCAAAAGAAGCAAAACCAAGAAGGATCACCCTCACCCCAAAAGATTTCATCAAAAGAATAAGAAGGACCTAAGATGCTTCACATGCAATGAGAAGGGTCACTTTGCTTCAGATTGTCCCAAGAACAAAAGGGATAATAAGAACAACTCCAGTGAGAAAAAGAAGGGCAGCAAAAGAAGGTTTCATGCTCATGCTGCCGAAGATGATGAACCTCCAAAGAAGAAGGCTAGGGCAGAAAGTGATAGTGATGATGACTCATCAAGTGAAGAAGAGTATGTTCTGATCTCTGCTCTTACAGGTACCATCCCCCATGGATGTAATGATTGGTTAATTGATAGTGGGGCCTCCAAACACATGACTGGGTTCAAGGAATCTTTTGTGAATCTTTCTGAATATGAATCACCCCATAAAGTGAAACTTGGGGATGATTATCAATATCCAATCAAAGGAAGTGGTGAAGCCTCCTACAATCTAGATTCTGGAAAATCATTGAAGATGAAAGAAGTACTTTATGTACCTGGGCTCAAGAAGGACTTACTCTCCATTTCTGCATTAGATGCAAAAGGTATGAGGGTTGCATTTGTGGATGGCCAAGTCCTAATGTGGCCAAAGGGAAAGACCATAGATGTTGCAGTAGTGATTGGAAAGCAAGAGGGAGGTTTGTACAATTTGAAGGGACAACCTGAACATGCCATGGTGACATAAATACAAAGATTCATCCATATTCATGGATCACATAGAGGTATGTATAATTTGTTTTTGCAAAAGTTAACTAATGAGTTATGCAGGTCATTGAAGAGAACAAGAACACATTGCTAGACATAACTAGCAAATATGGTGACCAGGTATGTGTTTCTTATATCATAGGATCTATCATATAAGTATGCATGGCATGATTGATGATGATTGTTCATAAAGTCATAAGTTTGAATAAATCATGGGCATATGCATATTATGTGTCTTACCTTAATTAATAATATGACTAACCAGAAGAGTCATAGGTTTATACATGTTATGTTTCTTATGATATGACTAACCATAAGAGTCCTATATATAAACCTTGAATGCTAATGCTTATTATTTCTGTTTGAAATGATCATGACTATACATACTTGAGATTATTGTGTTTTAATGAATGTATGATTTTACAAGGACAACACAATCATGATACTAATAAGCATGCATAGGGACCAAGGATGAATATGAGTTCAAGAACAGGTAATCCAGGAAGCAAAGATCAAGAGGGAGCACACTCCAGTGGTTTCTGCAAGGGTGCAGATATTCAGAGGGAGTTGTCCATATCTCTACATTCCACAACAAGAAGGTTTAGAAGGACTCCAGCAGCTCCTGCAAGGAAGAAAAGACTCAGAGGGAGTCCACCCAACAAACAAACAAAGATAAGTATTTTAATTATCTTGCATATTTGTTTGCTTAAATAAAATTGTTCAATGATGTATATGCTCATGTTCCTAGACTTAGGATATGTATTGTGCATATTAGAATGATTGAATTAATGAACAGTATACTACTAATATGCATGTGTTGGGTAAGTGGCCTATGGCACTGTACAACATTCCATTGCTACTTATCTAGAATGAAACCTCTTTGCTGACATGTTGGGAGTTGTGCACACTCTTAACAATGTTCTGGTAGAGATTGGAAGGCATCTAGAAAGTTACGGGATATGGATAAATGTTGTATTGAAGCATTGGCTAAGATAATTGCATGACTGCATGACTGTATGACATATTTCTTCATGTGTAAGAATTTGTTCTGAAAATTATGAGTTGTTTCTAATCATGCAATTTAATCTGTTTTGTAGGAAAGACCGTATATCTTCACCTACAAAAAGGACTACAACATTTGTTCCAGCAACAAAGATATCTATTGAAGATATTGAAATTCCCAGGATCTGGGATGAAGAAATGAAATACCATGATCCGTCGATCATGAAGAATGATGTCTGGGATGCGATCCCAAGAGCTAAAGGGAAGTCTGTTGTGACTTCCAAATAGAACTTTCAGATCAAGCATGTTGCAGATGGCAGCATAGAGAAACATAAAAGTGATGAAATAGAAGATACACCAGATGGATTCAAGACAGCTTTCTTGAATGGTGTAGTTGAAGAAGAAGCAGCCACTTCGTTCTGAGACACATGATAGGAAATCATATATGTGTAGAACTTGGTATGGTGAAGATAGATTGATTGCCGACACGCAGCGGAAGCTTACTACCGAGTTCGAGATGAAGAACTTGGGGATGATGCACTATTTGTTTTTGGCATGGAGGTGTGGCAGAGTGCAGATGGAATCTTCCTTGGACAAGGGAAGTATGCAGTAGAGATCCTGAAGAGGTTCGGGATGATGGATTGCAAGGCCATGGTCACACCTATGGCATCAAATCTGAAGCTTCTATGTGATGCTTCATCTGAGCCAGTTGATGTCTCTTTGTATCGTCAGATGATTGGGTCCTTGATGTACCTGACGAACACGAGACCAGACATTTGCTTTGCTGTGAACACATTGAGCCAGTTCCTGACGGATCCGAGGAGTGTTCACCTGGTTGCTGTAAAGCATGTTCTGAGGTACCTGAAGGGTACAGTGGATTATGGGCTCAGGTATGAGGCGAATCAAAAGTTTAACCTGCAGGGTTATGTTGATTCAGATTGGGCTGGCAGTGCTGCAGATAGGAAGAGCACATCTAGGTGTTGCTTCAGTATGGGATCAGGTGTGATCTCTTGGTTTAGCAGGAAGAAGTCCTGCGTAAGCACTGTGTACAGCTGAGGCAGAGTATGTTGCAGCCTGTTCAGCTAGTTGTGAGGCAGTATGGCTACGGAAGCTACTGTCTGAGTTATTTGATCTCCCGTTGGAGGCTACTGGTATCTTCTGTGATAACCAGAGCTGTGTGAAGCTGTCCGAGAACCCAGTGTTTCATGACAGGTCGAAACACATAGAGATCAAATATCACTATATCAGGGATATGGTGCAGAGAGGAGCTGTGAAGCTCCTGTATGTTGCGACGGACGAGCAGATTGCAGATGTGCTGACGAAGCCACTAGCCAGGGTGAAGTTCGAGTACTTCAGAGAGAGGCTTGGCGTTATTCAGATCGAGGACACTTCGAGGAAGAAGTGATGGACACATTTGCTGAAGCCATTCCAAGCATGTTGGAAGGAGAATCCTTCACATGGCTGTGGATGTAAGCGCTGGATGATGAGCATCAGGATGATGTTCTAGTTTCTGCTTGATATGATCAGTTGGATCATTTTATGTATGTATGTACACATCATGTTGGATGCTGGATATGATCAGTTGGATCATTTTATGTATCATGTTGGATGCAGGATATGATCAGTTGGATCATTTTTTATGTACGCATCATGTTGGATGCAGGATATGATCAGTTGGATCATGTGTATGTATTGTTTATGCATCATGTTGGATGCTTGGACCATGTATCTGTATATGTATCAGGTGGATACATTGTATGATCAGGTGGATCATGTATGGTGATATGTATCATATATTTGTATTTGTATCAGGTGGATACATTGATGATCAGGAGGATCATGTATGATGATATGTATCAGGTAGATACTTGGTATGCATCAGGTAGATGCATTGATGATCAGGAGGATCATGTATGATGATATGTATCAGTTAGATACTTGGTATGCATCAGGTAGATGCATTAATGATCAGGAGGATCATGTATGATACTTGGTATGCATCAGGAAGATGCATTGATGATCAGGTAGATCATGCAGCAGGATGTTGCAGTGATGATCAGGATGATCATAGATGACGAGCTTCAGGATGTTGCTCCAGATGACATGCAGCAGGATGTTGCAGTGATGATCAGGATGATCATAGATGACGAGCTTCAGGATGTTGCTCCAGATGACATGCAGCAGGATGTTGCAATGATGATCAGGATGATCATAGATGACGAGCTTCAGGATGTTGCTCCAGATGACATGCAACAGGATGTTGCAGTGATGATCAGGATGATCATAGATGACGAGCTTCAGGATGTTGCTCCAGATGACTTGCAGCAGGACGTTGCAGTGATTATGATCAAGACGATCATGAGTACATCAGGATGATGTATGGTGAGTATAAGGTTGATACTCTGTGGCCGTGGATCAGGTTGTGCAGATGAGCATGTCTGGGAGATCCTATAGGTCGGAGTTGTGTACCCGTAACAGCCTGGGATGCTCTTTCGAGACATTGCTCTGGGAGGACATGTAATTCGTTGCCCTGGGAGATCTCAGGTCGGAGTTGTGTACCCGTAACATCCTGAGATGCTCTTGCGAGGTTTTGTCCTATGGCATGTAATTTGGGCCCTGGGAGATTTCAGGTCGGAGTTGTGTACCCGTAACATCCTGAGATGCTCTTGCGAGGTTTTGCCATGACCACATGTAATTTGTGCCCTAGGAGATCTCAGGTCGGAGTTGTGTACCCGTAACATCCTGAGATGCTCTTGCTAGGTTTTGTGGTGGACCACATGTAATTTGTGCCCTGGGAGATCTTAGGTCGGAGTTGTGTACCCGTAACATCCTAAGATGCTCTTTCGAGGTTTTGTGGTGGGGTCACATGTAATAGCGCCCTGGGAGATCCTACAGGTTGGAGTTGTGTACCCGTAATATCCTGGGATGCTCTTTCGAGGTTTTGTGACGCACGTAAAAGTCCTGAGGATTCCACAGTATGGCCAGTGATGATGAAGACCTGCAGGTGGTGGGCCTACATCCAGTATGAAAAAGGACTGGCTCTGTAGAACTTCCTATGACGAGTAGAGACAGAGATTGGATGAGATAGCAGCAGCAGTGACGATGACGATGACGATGCATCGATGATGATGATCCAGAGAAGAAGACTTGTCTAGCAAATCTGTGTCGAGAAATACCTTCCTTGTTAAGAGGGAGTGTTGATGTATATGTAACTTCGGAATGTATTTCATCAGTATATTATATGTATATTTATTGTACCCTTATAAGAGATGTGTTATTCCTCTATAAGGAAGTGTCGTCATGTGGATTGACAAGTGTCGCAAGTGTGTGTACTTGCCGATGGGTTATTAGACCACCTTATGGGGTCGGCCCTAATTAATATATAATATAATGTGGATGTACTAAAGTAGACAAGTCGGCCCCAGTAGGTCACTGGGCAAAAAGGTGAGTATAAATAGAGATAGGAGATCTCTATTTTACTCACTCGGAAAAGTATCTATCTCTCTCTCTGGAAAGTGGCGCTCTAGTGAGGAGGAGGAGGATCATCTGCTAGGAGACTATCTCTGTATTATTTGGTTGTATTTTGGTTGAGCCATTGCTCTCTCTATCTCTGAGGAAGTTGTGGGGTTTTTCACCTTAGGGTTTTCCCCACGGAAACTCTGTGTCTCTTGTCTCTATGCTTTTGATTCTTATGATGCTTGTGATGCTTGTCATATTATGATTGTCATGCATTGATATACTGTAGATGTTATTCTCTCAGCAAAGATCCTATAGTATTGTGATTTAATACTGAAAATTTAACACTGTCTGTCGCAGCTATACTCTATTACAACAATCTGTTACAGCTACCTATTATAGCTCACGTAGAGAGATGCAATGTCCCTTGAAAATATGAGTAATCGAGCTAAAAGAGTAATAGCTGGCGCCACGTATGATTTCTTCCAAGGCATGGTAGCTGATACACCTGTGCTTTGAACTTTGACTAAATGAAACCACACAAGTTAGCATAATTCAAAGGCTAGGATCCTGAACTATAACAATATTAGGCATTTAATTAATTGAAACAATAATGATGTATACCTTGTCAGGATTGTTGATTAATCTGGAAAAAGGCATGTATATGGTTTATGAAGGTAGAGTGTAACTGGGAAAAATGGTGTAATAGATGTGGTCAAAAAGGGTCATTTCCAGGGCCCAACATCTCCCCCCAACTATCCAATTGCGTGTCCTCATGCAACAACCTCCACTAATCCAAATCTAAGTCCATGCTATATCTGTGAAGATTGGTGAGACCATAGGTAAGTTCTAGTGGTTCCCCATAAGGCACAAATCCATAGCAGGTTGTCCATTTATCCCAACACATCTCCTCCTCTTCCTTAGTTAAAACATAGTTGTTCCTGTAAGGGCTCACAGGCATCCATATGAGGGGAAATCGGAATCTCAATCCAATCCACCAAGGTCCACATGTTTTCATGCACTGCACATACCCAGGAATCCTTGTCAGGGCTTGCTTAAAATTTTCAAAGCAGTATGGATCCACTTCCTTCAGAGATGAAGAAGAATATAGCCATTTGTATTCAAAACCTTCCATAGCACTCTGCCGCATATTAAAAATCATTGCGACACAGGTAGTGAGGATTTTATCTCGCAAAATTTCAAAGTATTGGGAAATTGCAGGAACCCTGAGAGATCCAACATGATTTGCTATGAGTTCTTTTGGATCCTGAGGCTCGTCCCTAATCCAGAGAGTAGAATTTTCTTCGTTCTTTGTGATAGTTTGGAAAGCATTTCTCCATTCTACATGGTTGATGACAAAAGAGACAAACGCCCTCAGCTCAACATCACCCAAACAAGGCAAAGGATTGGAGGGAGAGTCAATGTAACACACCCTATTATGTAAATCTAATTCACATAACAAATGTTGATCATCAAAATCACTCCCTAGAAAAGTTTCTAGAAACTGGCTAGCTGTTGCTAGATCAAATGATATTCCTTTATTTAGAGCCCTCAATTTAAATAAAGTGGTCTGCTCGTGAAGAAAGACAGGGTAAGAGGAGGATGGAACCCTGCAACTTAATAATTCTAAGGAAAGAGTATACATTTGATCTTTTTCTTGTTGCAGGGTTTTGAGTTTCTTCAATTCTTCCAACCTTTCTTGAAGTTTTTCCCACCGGATTTTCTGGAAGAATAACTCCTCAGCCCATTTTTCTCTCAACTCCCTAATGAGATTTCTATGTTCATGGAGAGAGATCATCCCTGTCCTGCACTGAGCAATGAATTTCTGCCATTTGTCTAACTCGAGATTCAGCCAAAGAATCTTCTTCTCTAATCATTGAATTCTCCCATTGTCCACATCCTTTTCATCATCAGAATCTAAATAAATATGCCTTAAGAAGGTAGCATTCTTACCTAATCACCAGATGTTCCAGCTTCCACTTCGTAGATTAAAGGTGTAGCAGCCTCATCTTCCATTGGTGTTGTAGTGACCTCTACTTGTGTTGAAGTTTTAGTGGCTGCCTTTTGGGATGTTGGTTCTTTTGTAACAGCATCCTGTCCCTCCAGTTTTAATTCAGCAATATCAGTTTGAGTTGCAATCTCAGTGGTTACTTTTGGGGATGTTGGTTCTTATGTGACAACATCCTGCCCTTCCAATTCCACCTCAGCAACATCTATTTGAGTTGCAATATCAACAAACATTTTTGAAGACGCTGGTTCTTGTGTAGCAGCATTCTCTTCTTGGATTTTTCCTTCAACAACTTCAGTCCAAGTTGCAACTTCAATAAGCATCTCCAAGGACGTTGGTTCTTGTGTAACAACGTCATTTTCGCTAATTTCTCCAAGTTGCTGAAAAGGTTCCTGGACTATCTCAATGTCTTCTTGTTCTATGAGTAGTTATGTATCTCTGGATGGCTAAGTTTGTATATCTCCTTCTTCTTCTAGTTCCAAATCTGGGATTAAGTCCATTCCTGGTTTGTCTTCCCTCATCAACTCAACCGTTTGCACTTCTCCTCCTTGCGTTGCTCATTCAGGTGATTGTGCAACAAGATCCACCAGTATGACTTTATGCCCTATTAACACCCAAAAAGTGTTCACTACCTCATCTACCTCATTACATGGCTCATTTGTCCATTTTCCTACCATATTTCCCTTAAAATCCCTAAAAATCCGACTAAAAAGCCTCCAAAAGGCCACAAAACCATAAAAAAAGCCTAAAAAAGGCTAAAAACCCCCTTTTTCCTCCAAAAATATCCAAAATTCCTCTAAAATAGCAAAATCCCTCTAAAAAGGGAATAAAAAATATAAAATAATGAGGAAAAAGAGGAAAAAACCCTATACAGCTGCCCTAAACCATATGGTTCCCAAAACCATGGGCCAGCACTCCACCACCAAAAAACTATAAATAGGTGATGGAGAACCCTTATTCCACATCCACAATCAAGTATACCCTTACTCTGCCAAAATCTCTCTTGAAACCCTAGCTCACCATTGAGCCACTTTCACCTTGAGAGCCCCTTTTGGCCCATTTCCACCATTGGAGAAAGAGAAGGAGCACATTGAAGCTTGGAGCAACCCTCTTGGACATTGCAAGAGCTTCATCAACCTCCACATTGGAGGTAATATCAATACAAAAACCATTATTTATATTTTGTTCTTTATGTTTCATGCATGTGTTTTAGATTAGTTTACATTTTTGTTTTAGTTTAATAATTTACATTTACTGAACTGCTACTAAGGAGTCCATTCTCCTTAGTAGGTGCTCATTTGCACAAACTAGGGGTAAATCCCTAACTACAGTTTTGGTGACTCCCCTAAGTTTGAATTTCTGGTTACAATTTTTAAATCTTTTTTCTGTTCGGCTGTCCCTTTCGGCTTCCGTATACCGCGTTTTTTCCCACCACAGTCGCGCGCCGACCACGTCTTTCAGGCACTTACCTGCGACCCGACCGTGGCTCTCAGACTGTTTCCGGCGACCTGCCGTCCGTTTTCAGTCTATTACCTGCGATCCGGCCACGGCTATTAGCCTGTTTGGGACGGTCTGACTGCGGCTATTAACCTCTTTCCTGCGTCCCGCCTGCGGCTTTCGGCCAGTTTCCTGCAACCCGCTGGCGCCAGTCGGCGTCTTTCCTGCGTCCCGCCTGTGGCTTTCGGCCAGTTTCCCGCAACCCGCCGGTGCCTTTCGGCCCGTTTCCCGCAACCCTTTCAGCGTCTTTCTCGCGTCCTAACTGCGACTCTCGGCCCCTTTGCTGGGTCCCGACTGCGTTTGTCTGCCAAAAACCTATGTCCTGTCCGCGCCTGTTTCCCTCAAACCCGTGGTCCGACTGCTCGGTTTCGCCACAAACCCGCGGTCTGATTTCTGCATTTTTTACAGTTTTGAACCCAGAACTTTGCTGCACTATTTTCTGCACCAGCACAGCCCTCTGTCCTACTGTAGCCACCCTTCCTTACAGCATTTTTCTGCAGTTTTTATTTCTATTTCATTTACATAATCGTTTTTACATTTTCAGCATTTTACATTTGAACAAGAAAATTGTGCATTTTAAAAGTTCCTTTCTGTATTGTTATTGCTAGATAGAAAGTTGCCCTCCCTAGTGGCACTTTCTACTTGGGTTCATCATCACCTCACGAGCACACACTCTGTCACATAATTCAAGTGAGCCTTAAAAAACTATCTAACTCAACCAATATTCTAACCCCACTTGGGGAACACAAAAGAATCTTTGTAGTTAGGTAGGATCGGGGGGATAGGCTTCCAATAACACCCCTTGGTTACTTACACTTTAGACATAGTTGTTGTCCAATTAGGGAACCAAAATCCCCTAGTACTTTTTGGCACGGTCATGACCAGTTTATCAAAGGGCCTCTCCCTTAGGAGGGTTGAAGTCGGGAGACTGGTTCCGGAGGCCTGAGTGGAATACCGCACTCCATTCAGTAACCGAAGGGCTACCTTTCGTAGTTCTCAGGATATCCCTGTATTGGGGTATTACGGTAAAAGGACCAAACGACAGATTCACCTTTCTGGACGTGTCATGAACAGGCTATCTTAGTTTCCATTCTTCTAGGATTGACTACCCGGTGTCCCTCCCGGTAGGGGGACATCTTAGCCACTTGGCTTTCCTATTCATATTGTCTGACTTGGATTTCATCACCTTGCAGAGGATATGTCTATTTGAGTCAGAATACTTTTAGTTAGGTGTTTGCATGCTCCCTTACCTCCCTTTGGTCTAGCGAGTTCACCATTTTTCATTTTTAGGAAACCTGCTGCTTGTTGGTATTCTGACCATTTTGTTGGTACTCCACCTATTGTAGCACAGCTGTTACAGTGGGTGTTTTGAGTTGGTTGTTGGCCTGAGTGCCTTGTTTTTTGAGCTCTCCTTCTGCACGCTCGGTTGCATTAGGGTTTTTGAGTTGTTTTTTACTCACCTCAACCCACAGATTTTCGACACCATCTGTCACCATTGAGTCCCTGAGACATTCTCGGCGTCTCAGGGGCGAGCCCCCACAACACGGTTCACTTGACACCACACGTCATCACCACAGATCATCATCACTTGATACCACTTATCACAGATCTAGAGCCTTGTCACTTGACTCCACTCGTAACCGGCATATGACTCCGTCACCAGATATTGACGCCCCTTACTTTACCTCCGATTCTGAAGAAGAGTCTAAGAACCCTATTTACACTGCCCCTACTAGCCCCATGGCTGGCGCGACTTCCACTCCTTTCATTGTAGGGACCATTGGTGGCACATCCACCACTACACTAGTTACCACACCTGCTCTGGGAATTCCCTCGATGGGGGCCACATCCACCATCCCGGTCACCATTCCTATTCCCGTAGCTGGCATACATACCACCACTCCACTAGTGACTCACACTACCCATGGTGGTGCAGGCCCATCCTATACTACCTTAGTTCCCCCACTTGGGGGCAACATTCCCAACCCTGCCCCTCTACTTGGGGGCATGGGCCCCAACTTGGTCCAACCCACTCCTGTGTCACATCCTTCTTTCAGTCTGCCATTCATGGCTAGCCTCAACCTACCTGACCTAGCCAGACTGACCAATGACCCTATCCGACACGACCCTGCATGGCCTCATATGCCCACCAAGCTCCCCTCGGACATTCCTAAATTCGAGGGCAAGGCGGGTGAGGACCCACAAAACCATATCATGTCCTTCCATCTATGGTGTTCCTCCAACTCCATAGTGGATGACTCTATTCACCTCCGTATGTTATAGCGCACCTTCACTGGCTCTGCAGCCAAGTGGTATATCGAGCAACCCCATGGGACCCATGCCACCTTTACTTCCCTGGCCTCGACCTTCCTGCAGTTCTTCCAGTTACCTGTCCGTTATGACGCGGGCATTGAGATACTCCTATCTTGTAGACAAAACACAGCTACCCATATCACGGACCACATTCATGAGTGGCGTAGACGTCGTAGCTTATGCAAGATCAAATTAGACGACTGTATCTTCCTAGATTGGTTCCTCAAGTCCCTTCTTCCTGTTATTGCTAAGGATGTAGCTTCCGAAAGACCCCAGTCTAAAGAAGAGGCCATCCTTAAGGCACAGCAGTTCGACCTCATTTATGCCCAGTCAGGTTACCTCTATACCATTATACCTGACGCCCCTCGCGGCGAGTCCTCCCATCACGATGCACCGGGGGCATCCCACGTCGCAGACGGCATCATTGGTCGTGTTTCTTTGCATCCTCAACCCTTTTCCATAGCACGTCCTACCCCGGGCCCCGACCTTTCGCGGGCCACCTCACAGTCTGGGGCCACCAACTCATATGCTCCTATGACACATCACCATCATTCCCATGGACCCAGCTGTCCACCTCAGTGCTTCGGTCATGCGCCCCCTGCTTACAACCCCCCGGTCGCACCTCAGCCCTATTACCACCAGCAGGCTGCACCAGCTCCTGCACCTTCTCAGGCCCAACCCACTTATTACCACCAGCAGGCTGCACCAGCTCCTGCGCCTCCCCAAGCCCAACCAGCTTATTACCCGCCACAGGTAGCCCCTGCGGCAAACCCACAACCTGCTCCGCAGACATATCAGCATCCTCCTCAAGGTACCGCACCTGCACAGCCTCCACCTACATATCACCCACCGCAACCTGCTCCCGCACCTGCACAACCTCAAAACCCACCTGCTGCTCAAGGGCAAGTTTACGCCCAAAACAACCCGCAGCAAAACCAGAACAACCAACGTAACCAGGGCCAACAAAATCGCGGCAAGGGCCGTAATCGTGGGAACAACCAACCTACAGACCAAGGTGGTCAATCGGCTAATCCCCCAGACAACAACAACGTGGCCCCCGCTAACCAAAACCCTAATCGCCTGCCCAAGTAGGCTAAAAACACTAATTTGAGAACAAACCATCCTTGTTCTATCTGCGGGGTCTATGTCCACTACACACATACTTGCCCACATTTGGAGCGAGCTCGGCAACTTTGGGTTGATGATGCCCATCGCCAAGGACATGCAGCTCCTCAAGCACAGCCCAACCCCCCACAACCTCAGCAGCCGCCTTTGGTGCTGCAAAACCCCTTACCAACCTAAGGCGTAGTGAACACACAGCCGTTGGCCCCCCCTCAAGCCAACACGCAACCCCAACAACAACAGATCACATACGCCACTCCTGATCAACCCATGTTTGACTCAGGTACCCACCATTTGTTGATGATGTCTTCCGCTGATGTCAACCTCCAGACCCGTCGGAACCAATATGGCTCCACCTCTGAAGCCCCTCTCGCTGATAAAACCACTAACGCTCATCCCACTGATCAAGCGTTACGTATCCCTCCCCCTCCGGTAGATGGCGCTTCCAAATCAGCTCGTTTCCCACTTTGCCGTATCAACAACAACCCCAATGCGCGCGCTGCGTCAAACTACAACATTGTAGACGACCTAGCCCAATCTCCCGCAGCCATGTCTGCGTTAGAAGTCTTGAAGAACTGCCCTTCCCAGTGCAAGAATTTACTCTCAGCCATTGGGGCGATTGACCCAAATGATTCGAATTTGATGGCATTTGATTTGGACCAGTCCGAACCATGCCTGCCTTCCACCTTAGCATTCCAAGTTTCTGTTTCTGTTCAGAATCTTGTCATCCATCGATGCATCATCGATGAGGGTGCCTCCACATGCGTTATGTCTACATTTGTATGGCAGAAGTTGGGATCCCCTACCCTCCAGCAGTCCACCACTGCATTACGCGCCTACGACTGTCGTTCAGCTCAGCCCCAAGGTCTCCTAGCCAATGTCCCTGTCCAGTTAGGTGGTAAAATTGTCCTCATCGATATCGAGGTCATCAACGCCCAGCTTGATTACAACCGCTTACTCGGTCGCAGCTACATGTATGCTATGGGGGCGGTCGCTTCCTCTATCTTTCGTACCATGATGTTCCCCCATGATGGACGTGTGGTTAAGATCGACCAACTCACTTACTATGATCCCAATGCTCCCGCTGCACCCGAAAATGTTCTCCCCATGGTTGAACAACCGGTCAGTAGTGCTGCTACCTCATTTGTTTCCTCTTTGGGACCTGGAGTTTACTCAGACCCGCCGATGACATCCACCTTCCAATCCATTCCTCCCCCATCATCTACGCCTGAAGTGTCTGACTTATGTACCCTCTCCCACGATAACCAAACAACTACCAATCAGCCACCCTTGTTGCCTAAACCACCACTGGTACCTAGCCACATTGGTGTTACACCTATCCATACAATCCCCTTCCTAGTCCCTCCATCGGGAGTAGTAAGTGCCCCGGTTATGGCTACCCTTAGCCTCCCTGGGCTAACCTTGGGATTACCCGTCTGGTATCTTTTGCCTCCCGTTCCCCCGCCGACACCAAGCATTGTCCTCCAACCGGTGCAACCCATGGCTACTACCACTCAGCCACCCCCCGGTGTCTCTACCCCTTCGTCCTCCACGACTCCTCCCCCTACTCCCAAACCCACTGGGGGTAGAGGTCCCCAACCTTACACTGCTGTACCACCTCCTAAGACAGTCAAAAACCCCCCAGTATTTCGTTCTCCTCCCAAATGCTCATTGTGCGACGAGTTAGGCCATGCGACTCATCAGTGTCCACAGTTACCAGCATTACAGAAGCACATGCAAATGCTCGACGATGACCCCAACATCCCAGTTGTCGAACTAAACCCCACCCCCAAGCCTAAAGATAAATCCCTGCGTACCAACCATCCCTGTGCTATATGCAGTGTTTACGGGCACTACTCACATCATTGTCCCGATCTCCCAGATTACAGAGCAGCTCTCTATGAGATGAACAATCTGGATCTTGAGACGGCCCCAACCACTATTGAGGAGATTCACCCCTCGATCTCACCCCCATCCGGGGAGGTCAACACCATTTACATGATCTCTTCCACTACCATCCCCACGTCAATCGATTTGACGGCCCAAACTTTCCGTACTGATGAGGAGATTCTTGAGGCACTCACTGCCCCGGAGTATCCCTGGGATGATATGCACCATCGTTCGTATTTCCTCCCAGAAGCATCTTCCTCTAGCACCGCTACCCAATTTGAGGTTGAATCCAAAGACTTCCTTCCCACCAAGGTCGACTGGTTCAAGGACCCTATTCCTGCTCCTGATGCCTTCGAGGAAGGTCACATGGCTAACATCTCACCTGTCATCCAAATTGATATCGCTGCCCCTGGGAGTGCCCTTGAACTCATCACTTTAGGAGCCTTCTGCAGTAATCAAGAGATTGAGGAATACACTAACCTCTTCAGAGAGTTCCGTGATGTCTTTGCCTGGTCCTATACCGAAATGCCCGGTCTTGACCCCGCCATTATAAAACACCACATTGACACATGGCCTGATGTACCCCCCGTCCGTCAGAAACAGCGTCCTATTCACCCCTCAAAGCTCCCAGCTGTCAAAGCAGAGATTGAGAAACTACGCAAGGCAGGATTCATTTATCCTATTGCCTATACCACATGGGTTTCAAACCCCGTCCCTGTTAACAAAAAAACAAGGCACCATTCGAGTATGCATTGACTTCCGCGATTTAAATCGCGCTTGTCCCAAGGACAACTTCCCCACGCCATTTATTGACCATCTCATTGATGCGTGTGCGGGGCATGAAGTCCTCTCTTTCATGGACGGTTTTTCCGGATACCACTAGATTCAAATCCGTAAGGAAGACCAATACAAAACTGCCTTTACTACCCCATGGGGCACCTTTGCCTATCGAGTCATGCCTTTCAGCCTCAAAAATGCTGGTGCCACCTTCCAGCGGGCCATGGCCTATTGCTTTCACGACTTGGTCCATATCCTGCTAGTCTATCTTGATGATCTTACACCTCGTTCCCGGAAACGATCAAACCACCTTAACGACCTTTGGCAAGTTTTTCTGCGTTGTCGCAAATACCAAATCTGCTTGAACCCACACAAGTGTGTCTTTTGCGTTCCAGCAGGCTGATTGCTGGGTTTCATTGTTTCCCAGAAAGGAATTACTGTTGATCCCCTGAAAGTCCAAGCCATCTTAGACCTTCCCGCTCCTCACACGCTCCGGTAGCTCCAAAGTCTGCAGGGGCGATCCAATTTCCTTCGACGCTTCGTCCCTGATTACGCCACTACCGTTCACGACTTCTTGCGCCTACTCCGTACCCACATACCATTTGTCTGGGATGAGCAAGCCGAAGCCACATTCGAATCCCTCAAGAAAGCTCTAACGCAAGCTCCCTTGATCTCCCATCCGAATTTCTCTCAGGACTTCATCCTCTACGTCTTGGCATCCAAGCACGCTGTGTCTGGAGTCTTGGTTCAAGAAGACGTCTCTCACCAAGAGCATGTCATTTACTACGTTAGCCAGACCTTGTCTGGTCCACCTCTACATTACCCATATGAGGAGAGACTAGCCCTAGATATGGTCTTTTCCGTCCAAAAACTGCGACACTATATATTACTTAGTCATACCACAGTCGTTGCTGACTCCAACCCCATGGTCTATCTCCTAAATCAGCGACTACTGCAAGGTCGTGTTGCTAAATGGGTCATTATCCTCCAGGAATATGACCTCACTTTCTGAACACCTAAGAGCACTAAAGCCCTTGCGCTTTCCCAGCTCATCACTGATCTACCTTCCCTTCTCCCGGCCCCACAAATCTCCGACGAGTTACCCGACAACCACTTGTTCACTATCTCGTCTGATGACCCATGATACAGTGATATTTTGTTATACCTGCGCACGCAGAAGTTCAGACCCAAAGTCACCCGTAATGAACACCGTCGCATCCGTCACCAAGCCTCTCGATATCTCCTCTTAGGCGATGTCCTTTATCAGCGGGGGGTTGACACCATTCTTCGTCGTTGCCTTACACACGAGGAAGCTAAATATGTCCTTAACGACTATCATAGTGGTGCCTGCGGTGGCCATTTCTCCGAGATGGCCACTGCCCAAAAGGTCGTCCGCGCCGAATACTTCTGGCCCACACTTTTCACCGACTACATCACTGCGGTCAAGCATTGCCATAACTGCCAACTTTTTTCCCTCAAGGCCCGGACACCACCTGCTCTGTTACACCCAGTCGTCACCGTTGGTCCCTTTTGTAAGTGGGCCATTGACTTCATGGAATGTAGACCCCTGTCTTCCAACGGCCACAAGTACATCATTGTCGCCGTGGATTACTTCACCAAATGGGCCGAAGCCATGCCTACCTTCAATTGTACCGCTGACACAGCTGCCCGTTTCTTTTTTAACCATGTTATCACTCGATTCGGGGTTCCTAAACAGTTAGTCTCAGACCATGGTTCACACTTCGAAGATTCTGTCTGGCGTGAGTTATCCACCCTACTCAAATTTGAACATCAGTTCTCCTCTGCTTACTACCCCCAAGGGAACGGCCAAGTAGAGGCCATTAACAAAATCCTCAAAACCATCCTTCAACACACCGTAGATCGACATAAGTCCAATTGGCACCACATGCTCTTCCCCGCCTTATGGGCTTACCGTACGTCCACCAAGACTGCCACTGGTTTTACCCCATTTCACTTAGTTCACGGCGTAGAGTCTGTCCTCCCCATTGAGTGTCAGATACCTACCTTGCAAATCACCATCGAGCTTCTCCCCGATACCTCCCCACTCGAGCAACATATGCTATCCCTCGAACAAGCCGATGAGGACTGTCGTGCCGCTCTCCAGACCATTGAAGCTGCCAAGAACCGCTCCAAAGCTAGTTATGACAAACATGTACACCCTCGAACATTCCACGAAGGGGACCTCGTCCTTGCCTATGACCAAGCCCATGACAAAACTGGCAAAGGGAAGTTTGAATCCATGTGGCAAGGCCCTTACATCGTGCAGACTTGTCTCGGCAAGGGGGCATACATTTTAGCTGACTCCGAAGATCACCCTTTGTGCAACCCTCGTAATGGGTTGTACCTTAAACGCTTTTATCCGTAAATAACTCGCGGCCCCATTGGTCCGCATTGTACAGTTTGCTCTCTTTTTGTTTTTCACATTTTTTACCACACTCTTACATTCCTCATTTTTTGCATGACCACAGATGGACCATCTTCCACCTCACTATACTGGCTTCGCCGATGGAGCAAGCCACTGGTCTCCTAACCTGGCTTCTGCAGCGTGGGTCCTATATTCCCCTTCCCATGAAATGATTCACCTCGACGGAATCTGTATAGGCGCTGCTACTAATAACCAGGCGGAGTATGATGCTGTGACCGGTCTCCTGACTGCTGCCCTCCAGATGGGCATACGTCACCTCCATGTGTTCCTTGACTCCCAGCTACTTGTCTCCCAGCTCAACAACTACTACCAGGTGCGTGATCCCTACCTCTTTAGAAAATTCCTGCTCACAAAACAACTCAGCCGACAGTTTGAATCCATAACATTCACCCATGTCCCAAGAGCTCAAAACAGTGTCACAGATCAAATGGCCAACAACATCCTAGATTGGCACATCAATCACACCATGTAAGAAAAGCTCCATCATACATAGCATCTCATAAAAATATATAAAATCCCAAAAAAGATTGCAAGGGGCATCCACGTGCCTGTCATCACATAACCATTTGCATCCATGTGCAATAAAAAATACAAACCACATAACATACACAAGGGGCATCCATGTGCCCAACATCCTATACTACTTGCATCCACGTGCAATGTAAAACAGATCACAAATCATAATGCGCATCCACGTGCGTACAACTAAACAACATCATACAAAAAGGTGCATCCACGTGCATATATATATATATATATATCAAAAAATACATGTTCAGTGCTATACATGTCCTGAGTACCCCTGTACTCAGCTATACAAAAATGGCTATACATCCCTAAAGCCTCATCAAAATACATGCCATAGCTACAAAAATCGGGGGGAGTCCCCTGCACTCCCTAATGAGAGTCGTATCCTGCATCACTGCCTGCATCGGCTGCCTCTGAGTCCTCCCCTCTCTCCTCCTCCGGCAAGTCCTCATCTCCTATGGGCTCCTGTGCCCGTGCCCGGTCCACCAAGATTGCCACCCGGATCGCTATGGATCTGAACTCTCGGGGTGCCATCATGCAATCCTGAACCACGTCCGGATCGACATCCTGCCATCTCTCGTCGGTCACCCCTATCAGCAAACGGTCTAGTAGTGCCCGTACCGAGTCCAGCGTCCCCTCCGCATCGCGGAGACGGACCTCTCCTCGCCCAGGCAGAGCTGGAACGACCACAATCCCCCTCCATGCCACATGAACTGGCGGTGGCCTCGAGCCCACATCTGCAGATCACCCATATGTCAGTCACAGTATATCAATCTACTATCATATCTATAAAACTTGACATCCATAACATGCAAGCAAACACATACGTACCGTCGGGACCCCATGCCTGTCCTGGCGCTCGTGGCGCCTCCGGATCTCCTGTGTAGTCCATATCCCTATACGGGAAGTCGTCCAGTGTCAATGGTATCTGGAGCCACTGCAGGTACAACTCCTGCGTAAAATACCTGCCAACATCGCCGCCACCATGGCAGCGCATCATCTCTCCCCATCGCACCATCCGTGGCTCCCTCAAACCTCCTGCTCTGATCGGCACCCGCGGTTGCAGTGTGGGTACCCTCTCCATAAAGAAGGCACACAAGAACGAACCATAGCAAAAACCTTTGCCAGATTCCTTTGCTGCTGTCAGCTGCCGCTGAACACAGGTCAGGTACATCTGGCCCCACGCGTAGTACACCCCATCCAGTACGCGCTCTATCATCTGCATCTGGCCCCCAGACACCTTCTCAGGTGACTGGGACCCCAATACTCGAACCATACATGCCACCATGGCCTGTACTGATGGCTCCTATAGGTCCCTCACCCGGAGTGCATTCCTGTGCACCCTCACCTCAGGACCATAGTATCTCTCCAGCATGTCCTCCATGTCTACGTCCACGGTGACCCGCGGCTGTGTGTCTGCCACCCTGCCCAGACAGGGCAACCCCGTCAGAAAGTATACATCGGTCAGGGTGAGGTCCACCCTCTCACCCTGTACTCGGAAAGCTTGTATGTCCGGCTCCCAGAAACTAATCAGTCGGTTCAGCAGCAATGCTGTCGACCGTATCATGGGTACCTGGGCAAACTTTAGAAGTCCGAATAGTCCCAGCACCGATCGCACATTGCGATCCTCTCGGATGACGGCCATGATCTCATCTGGAATCTCCTGCTCTCCCATAGAACCTGCGGCATCCTGTCAATCACACAAAGTAGCCTCATCAGACTCATGTCAAATAAATAAGTCCTTCCCTTCCCCTCGGAAAACCCTCATATCTCGGCCCAAAACCGCGGCTTTCAGGCTCGCTGCCGTGGTTTCACACCACGGCTATCAGGCCTACAGTGGCGGTTCTTAACCGCGCCTGTCAGGGCTAACCTCGCGGTTTCGCATCGCGTGTTCCTCCTTGGAACGCGCGGTACCAGACCGCGTATCCAGCTGAGCAACACGCGGTACCCAACCGTGTGGTTCATTCCGAAACTCGTGGTCGCCAACCGCAGTTTCGTCCCCCGAACCCGTGGTCCACCCCACGTGGACCGTACAAATAACCCTGGGACCCACTACCCCACCCCCGACCCTAAAAAACATGCAGGTATGAGTTTGACGGAATACCCGTATCTCCCGGATCTGAAATTGGCTGGTCGAATCATCCAGAAATGCCACCTCAGCTCTATTCCACTCTGATCACAAGTCAAAGTCAAATAGTACAAATGACACATGTCATGTTGGACCCACTCACTATTTATAGTCAGTTGACTTTTTCTTGTTTTGGCCATTCTGAACCCATACGGAGTCCATTTCTCGAACCGTTTCCACCATTGGAATCAGCACGATGAGACCATCATGATGGTCATCTCGTTACATTATTTTTTCCCTGTCATTTTTTACCCATTTTTCAGACGCCACTCGTCACCTCGGTTTGCATGCCACATCGGCCATTCTCCATTTTTCACATATTTTATATCATCGGATTCATTTTTCCGAGCCGGTGATGATGCTTGAGATCATTTCTCACTCTCACCCCCATATTTTTCGGGTCTTTTTCCAAAACTCCCCCAGTCACCTCGGTTTACGTGCCACATCGGCCGTTATCCGTTTTTGACACTCTTTATATCACCAGATCCATTTTTCCAAGCTCGTGATGACGCTTGAGATCATTTCTCGCTCTCACTTGGTATAGTTTCAACATTGTGTCCCAACACCTTACTGCCTCGGTTTGCGTGCCACATCGACCGCCATCGAATTGTTCCACACATCTGCATGAGCCATCCACTCCTGTCATACTGCAAATGTTTTGTTATTTTTCCACCATTTCATTCACCCTGCAAGGAGGCCCATCAGTGTTCCCCCCCACCCTTGTTCTTGGTCATCACACATGTTCCTCGATTGAACACTTCCTCCTTGCCTGGCCATTCCTTTTGTTCGGTATAATTTTATCCCTTTTTCGGGCCGGACAAGTCCTTTACAAAAAAGGCACTTAGGGAGTTTCCGTTAAGATATTTTCTGACTCCTAAAACAATGAAAAGATCGCCGAGCAATCTTGCTTCCTTTCATGCTCGTTAAAGTACCTGAAAGGGCGTCTACCTGGTATAAGTTTAACCCTTTTCCGGACCTGGTAGACTAATTACGAAAAAGGAATACTCTAGTCACACCGGCTAGAAGAGTTCTTCATTGTATCCTTTTATGCTTCTTTGGGCCTTGGAGACTAAATATACGAAAAAGCAACCCCCGAGAGTCTTCTTATTTTCTTTCAGACTCTCTAAAATTGAAAGCAACCACGATCATGAACTGTCCTGGGCTCGTAAAATCCACACGACAGTACCATTCCATTACTTGGGAGTCTTCTTATTTGCTTTCAGACTCTCTAAAATTGAAAGCAACCACGAGCACGAACTGTCCTGGGCTCGTAAAATCCACACGACAGTACCATTCCATTACTTCAAAGTCTTCTTATCGCTTTCAGACTCCTTAAAATTGAAAGCAACCCCGAGCATGAACTGTCCTGCGCTCGTTTCAATCCACATGACAGTGCCATTTTACACACACTTCTTCTAGTTCCTTAACCCATGAAGAAGTCATCCTGTGCCTTCAGGCACCATGATCGATCATCTCGGCAGCACCCCCAATCAGGTCGCCTTTGTTCAGAGTATTCTGCAGTCTCCTGCCATTTTACCCCAGCTTGAGTCTCCCTCAGCCCAGTCACCACCCCAGATCCAATACAGCTATGATCCCTTTCCCATCAGTCAGTTTCATATGCTGCTCGATCATCCCCATTCTCATACTCTGAACAAAGGAAGTTTGAGTCCACCCACTCTACTTGCCCAGTTGTCCCCCCAGTCCTGCCATCAGTACTATCACATTTTGGTTCTCCACCTCGCGCTCCTGTCAAGGAAACATCATTGCCTTGATAGTTGCAGGTCTCCCTCTGTCAACAACAGCCCCTCTATTCCAGAGGATAGGCCCAGAGGTCCCTGCACCTTGGACCCATCACCATCTGTGGTGAGTGCCTACGGACCATTTTGGGAGGAGTCATCATTGCTTCTCCGAATGGTTGTTTCTCACATTCTCGACTTCAGCACCTTGATCGCATCATTGAGAATCGCGCAGGATTTATATACTTACCATTATTTGTCGAAGACCCTGGATTTCCCCCGACTCTAGCACATTGGTGAGTCACTCCGGAACACCCAGTTGTATGTTCCCGTGGATGTCCAAGCTGCGTTGGCGATTGTATTCGGAAGCCATCCAGTTCTATGCTTCCTTGAGTACCCAGTTCGTTGTACCATTGCGAGTGTACCCCTTGTCACTCTGATCCAACAGCTCATCAGTTCCTTTGGTACCACACTCAGTAGCACTATTGATTGTTCCAGTGTATCAGTTCTTTAGCTCAGACATGGTCAGCCCAGCAGTATGTCCCAGATTTGTGTCCCCTCTGGACCCTTATGATGTACACAGTGGTTCTCTATGTATCTTACAGGTCCCTCTTTTCGGGCCTCACAGTTCTTTTTATGTATCTTGATACGAGCATGGGTATGCCCGCCTCGTCCATATATTGAGATTCTGCCTCATTCAGTTTTTGAGGCCATGTATATTTCAGGTCCCCATATTTTGGACCCCATTGTTATTATTATGTTATATCCTGATACGAGCATGGGAATGCCCGCCTCGTCGATATGATCAGATGATTCCTCATCCATTATTGAGGTTATGTACTTTTAGTTCTTGCAGTTTGTTCGGGATCATTGTTCCGGGCTTCAGTTTGTTTCTTCTCTTCTCCATTCCCCAGGAAAACCATATATGACTTATGATGTCCATTGGCCATACGATGAGCTCCTGCCCTCGCACATCAGGGGGCAATCTGTTAACACCCAAAAAGTGTTCACTACCTCATCTACCTCATTACATGGCTCATTTGTCCATTTTCCTACCATATTTCCCTTAAAAACCCTAAAAATCCCACTAAAAAGCCTCCAAAAGGCCTAAAATGCCTCCAAAAGTCCACAAAACCATCAAAAAAGCCTCAAAAAGGCTAAAAAACCCCTTTTTCCTCCAAAAATATCCAAAATTCCTCTAAAATAGCAAAATCCCTCTAAAAAGGGAATAAAAAATATAAAATAATGAGGAAAAAGAGGAAAAAACCCTATACAGCTGCCCTAAACCATATGGTTCCCAAAACCATGGGCCAGCACTCCACCACCAAAAAACTATAAATAGGTGATGGAGAACCCTTATTCCACATCCACAATCAAGTATACCCTTACTCTGCCAAAATCTCTCTTGAAACCCTAGCTCACCATTGAGCCACTTTCACCTTGAGAGCCCCTTTTGGCCCATTTCCACCATTGGAGAAAGAGAAGGAGCACATTGGAGCTTGGAGCAACCCTCTTGGACATTGCAAGAGCTTCATCAACCTCCACATTGGAGGTAATATCAATACAAAAACCATTATTTATATTTTGTTCTTTATGTTTCATGCATGTGTTTTAGATTAGTTTACATTTCTGTTTTAGTTTAATAATTTACATTTACTGAACTGCTACTAAGGAGTCCATTCTCCTTAGTAGGTGCTCATTTGCACAAGCTAGGGGTAAAGCCCTAGCTACATGCCCTGCCATTTTATATACGTCTCCACATTTTGGGCATATCACTTTTCCCTGCTCCTCATAACTCAAATCAGGAGATGATTTTTCCACTTGATCTGCAGCCTCTACTAATATATCCAAACTCCTCTTTGCTTGTTTCTTGCTTATTTCCTTCCATTTCTCCAAATCATTTCAAAGTGCTTGCATTTCTTCTCTTAATAGTTCATTTCTATACAGGACATTTTCAATCTGAGATTCATTCACAACAGGTTCCTGTATGTCAGCAAGTGTTTTGGGGTTTAAGATAGGGATTTCTATGACTGTCCCAGTTACACACTCTGCTTCTGCTAAAGGTACTTCACTATTTTCCCCAATTCCTCCTGCTGTCTCAGCTGAGGGTAATTCCATATTTTCCCTAATTTCTCCTGTTGTCGCAGCTGTTACCATAGATCTAGTCCTTCTTCTTTTCACCCCTTCTGATGGTTGTTCAACACTGCTTGCTGCCACTGAAGCAACTCTGGATCTTCTCTTCTTCTCTGTTGAAGTAGCTGTCTGGCCCTTGTTCCCTGTTCTTCTTCTTTTCTTCTGTGATATAGGGGTCTCCAAATTTATAGAGGGAGAATCAAATTCCTCCTCTTCCATGATATTTCCCCTGATTTCTAAGGAGGATGCAATATCGAACACCTCTATATTTCCTTCCTCTACCGCCTCTGCCTAGTGCTTTCCTTCTTGCATACCTCCTTCCACAGTTACAGCTAAAACAGTTGTTCCAGTTCCAGCCATCATTATCTCCTCGATGACAGGGTTCGCTGTTGTCGCGGATTCCCCTATGTCGACTTCTTCTTCCCTTTCATTTAGGTTTTCATAGTCCTCGCCGACTGGATTTGAGGAACTCCGGTCCTCTTCTTCTTCTGCAATACCCCCCGATTCCAGTGTGGGTTCTCTCATCACCCCAGCTCTAGCAAGAAATTGATCCCAGGTCAAATTCTAACATGCAATGGCCCTCAAGATTAGTAATTTAATTAGGCCATGATTAGTGAGGGAGGAAGCTGGGTGTCGAGCCGTTCTTGCATAACTGGCCATACTTTGTAGGGTCTTAAAAAGATAAAACGACATATTAACTAAGTTGCCATGGTGGAAATGAGATAACAGAGGGAATTCAGAAATATAGATAGTCTGGTACCTACCTTCACAAGAGATATACTTCTTCAGAAAAATAGCCACTTGATCCCATGGACGAGGTAATGAGTTTAGTGCAAATCCATGGCCTTTTGGCCGAACATTCTCCCCAACTACGAGAAATTCCCTTATTGCATTCGAATTCGACACCTTTCGTCCAAATAGTTTATTCCCAACCTAGGGTAAGCCAGTAATCTCATATATAATGGCTTCTGTAACCTCAATGCATACCCCCTTGACTTCAGAATGAGTATCGATAAAGTTAAAAATTAACTGTAATGTCCTTTCAGTATCGAAACCTTTTAGACGTTGGAAATATTCAGTCCACCCTGCTGCTGCAAAAATGACAAACACTTCTGCATTGGCATGCAGAGATTTCGTATTTTCAGGTTCATGCCTAATCGGTTTACCGATATCAACCTCCTTTCAATTCAAACAACATATACAACCCTTATCAGTTCAGACGTGGAAGTTGCAGCCTTCGAACATTCATGGGAATAGCCAGGATTTGAAACTTGGTTTTCTAGGAAAGATGGTGTAGTTTTCCACTTTACGATAGATGATACAGTTAAGGAAAAATGGTGAAATTGGGAAATTTTGGTACGAATCGGGTAAAATGATGGTCATGTTGTTACTCCGACACATTCTTTGATGATTAAGTGTGTACAAAACACTGAGGGAGACAAAAGACAAGATATGCTCATAATTCATCACAATTAATTTGGTGCTTAATCATGATTATAGTTAGAATCCATACCTTCAAAAATTGAATGCTCAAGCCGCCATTCTTCCATGGCATGATATTCACAATCGTATCTCTGGTAGAATACACGTGTGCTAAGATGAGTTGGGAACCATCAATCAAATTAATTTGTGCATTCATGCTAACAGGTTTCTTGGCAGACTGTGATTTGAGCTATGGAGTAATCATTTAGATTCAAGCCGGGTCAGATCATTGACAGCAAGACTGTTCCAAAAGATAGACCACCAGACTGTTTGGCGAAACATGGCAGAGTTCTAGTTGTAAAAATTTAGAGAAAAGGAAAAAATAGAGGAATAGTAGCTGTTAGACTTGGCAGAATAGGAAAAAGTGGCGGAGTCACAGCTGCTGGCAAAGGCGAAAATGAAGTGAAGATAGCAGAGTCGCAGCTTCTATACTTAGCAGAATAGGAAAAAAAAAAATAGCGGAGTTGCAACTGCTGGCAAAAGGCGAAAATGAAGTGAGAATAGCAGAGTCGTAGTTGCTGGAAAAAAGCAAAAATGAAGTGAGAATAGCGGAGTCGCAACTGCTAGACTTAGCAGAATAAGCAAGAATAGTGGAGTCTCAGCTGTTGGAAAAAAGTGAAAAATGAAGTGGGAATAGTGGAGTCACAGCTGCTAGACTTAGCGGAATAAGCAAAAATAGCGGAGTCGCAGCTGCTAAAAAAAATGAAGTGAATGGAAAATGGTGGATTTACAACAGCGAAAATAAGAAGAATGAGCAAGGTAAGGAGTCGCAGCTGTGCAAAAATGAGTAAAAGGCGGACTTTCAGCTGGCTACTAAAAAACTAACGAATCATCCATCTTCTTCAAAGAGATTTATTAGATCAGGAACAATGCAAGGTGCCTACAATCATCTGGCCCAGTCACGACTGTTGTTCCTCCAATTAATTCCTGCACACAATTGTTCAAAACAAGCCTATCAAGTGAAAAATGGAAAATAGATAAAATACATAATGAAAAATAAATTATTTATGTACAAATGATGTGGAAGTTGCAATTATTAAAAATTCACAGGGGTCGAGAAAACTCCCTGCCCTGGCGTTAACTGATAATCTGGATCTGCTACAACCTGTGAAACAAAAGCATCCCTTGAGATTGGTTTGTGATACAGTCGTAGTCGATGACCATTTGCGAATAATGGTGTCTTGTTTTCATCAATGGTGATCAATTGAACTGTTCCATTGTCCAATACACGATCTATTTGATAAGGTCCCAACCAACGAGTGCGTAGCTTGCCTTTGAAATCCCTCTTAAACCGTGAATCATATAACAAAGCCCAGTCTCCTTCTTGGAAGACATTCTTCTTTATGAATCTGTCATGCCACTTAGAGCGCTGCTGTTGGATTAAAGTTGTATGATTTACTGTTGTTGTGTGCTTTTCATCTAATTCATTAAGTTGATTCAGTCGGTTCCTCTGTGCTTCTGATAAATCCAGATTTGCTTCTACAGCTATTTTCAAAGTCCTAATTTCAAATTCAATTGGGAAAAGAACATTCTTACCATACACTAACTCATATGGGAAAAAAACAGTGGTGTTACGCCATGTAGTGCGATAGGCCCATAGTGCCTCTAGAAGTCTCTCAGCCCAATCTTTACGATGGATTTTCACTGTCTTTGTCAAAATAGACTCAACAACCTTGTTTGAACTCTCCACTTGGGCATTGTCCCGTGGATGATATGGAGAGGTTATTCTGTGTTGAATATGAAATTTTTGTAACAGCGCTTCCAGCTTATGAGACACAAACTACGGTCCACCATCTGTGACAATTTTCTTGGCTACTCCAAACCGAGTAAAAATTTCTTCATACAGGAAATCAATCACAGCCTGATCATTATCCTTAACCAAGGCTACATCTTCTACCCATTTGGTCATGTAATATGTGCAAACCAAGATGTGAACTTTCTGTTTTGAGGGAGGGTTGATAGGCCCTACAAAATCTAGATCCCATCTGTCAAATGGTTCAACCACGAGCTGTGGCTGCAAAGGCATTTCATCTAATCTGTTGGGTTGGCCCATCCTTTGGCAGCTATCACATGCTTGAACATACTTCTTTGCGTCCCTAAACAATGTGGGCCATAAATAATCCATTCTCAAGACTTTATGACCTGTCCTTTTGTCAGCAAAATGACCCCCACAGGGCTCATCATGGCAATCTTTAAGAATACTAAAGATCTCATCTTCTCTAACACATCTTCTGATCTCTAAATCAAGCCCTGTGTAGAAAAGACAGCCATCAATCCAGCAGTACCTAGCACTCTATTGTATGATCTTTCTTTTTTCTCTCTTCGACAGATGTGCCGAGAGCTTACCTGCAGCCAAAAAGTTAGCAATATATGCATACCATGGGGAATGAGTGTTGATGTATATGTAACTTCGGAATGTATTTCATCTACGTATTTTTATTGTACTCCTATAGAGATGTATTATTCCTCTATACGGAAGTGTCGTCATTTGTATTGACAAGTGTCGCAAGTGTCGTAACTTGCCGATGGGTTATTAGACCACCATGTGTGGGGTCGGCCCTGATTAAGTTAACCTGGGGTTATTAGGATGAGTTAGACAATTCGGCCCCATAGGTTTATTAGGTTGCTCAGAACAAGTATAAATAGAGAGCAGGATCTCTCTATTTGATCACTTCATTACTCACTTATCCATCACTCGGAAAGTGGTGCACATGTGAGGAGGAGGATCAGCTGCTAGGAGGAGTCTATCTCTGTGTACTTGGGTTGTACTTTGGTTGTGCTATTTCTCTATCTATCTCTGAGGAAGTTGTGGGGTTTTTCACCTTAGGGTTTTCCCCACGGAAACTCTGTGTGTCTATTTCTCTTATGATTGCATCTTATGATGATTGATATGCTTGCTATGATTGATATGCATTGATATACTGTACATGTTATTCTCTCAGTAATGATCCTAGAGTATTTTGAATTAATGCTCAAAAATTAACATGGTATCAGAGCTAACCTGAGAAGAAGACACTATGCAGTTGCGGAAGCTAGGGCTTCTTGTTTTTGGGTTTCTCTCCATAGATTTTGGAAAAAAATATTATATATTGACTCTCCTCAGCAAGGTGAATCTTTTTGTCCAATCAGAATTTCGTTTTGAGCACTTTCAGTTTTGGCCCTAAAAATTAGGGTTTCCACAAAAATAGGAATTTCTGAAATCTAAAGATATAGCTGGAAGCTCCTTGCAAAAATCGAAGTTTAGAGATTTGGATCGAGATTTTTGACTGGGTAAATCTCTGGGAAACTCAAACCCTAATTCAGGGTCTTCCCTAGTGAACCCGGGAAGTCTAAAAGGCATTTCTGAAGGGTGAAGCTTTGCAGATCTCAAATTCTAAATACACCAGGCTGATCCGCTCATCAAGGCACATCTTTCTATCCTTTCAGAAAGTTGAAATTCACATTTTGAATTTTTAGGGTTTCTCTAACAAACCCTAATCCGGGACCAGATCTAGTTTTCAGCAAATCAAGTGGTAAGACGTAAATCTTTTCTATTTCCATTTGAAGTACTCTTTAAATATGTCTCACCACACTAAGCTTGAGGAAAAGATTGAAGGGGTTGATAACTTACGAGCATGGAAGTATAGGATTGGGTTAATCCTGGAAGAAAATGAATTTGATACTTACATAAGGGAAGAGGTCCCTGTCCCGGAGGGAGAAGAGGCTAAAGCCCTCCACAAGAAGAACTTGGTCAAGGCAAAGAGAATCATTGTTGATTCTATGAAGGACCATCTCATCCCCCATGTATCATCTCTGAAGACACCCAAATAGATGTTTGATTCCCTATCCAAGCTATTTGAAGGGAAGAACAGGGGTCCACCGACTGTCGACCCATACCCTATTCTTCCTGAGCACCGGTCCGGGCAAGGTTGAGCCTGCCCAGCAACACCCACAGAGTGGATGAGGTCTCACCCGAGGCGTCCAGGAAGAGCAAACGGAACCATGTTTCCATTGAGGGAGGAGGCAAGTTGTGGCACTATCGTACTAGCAGCAATTCCAAACATTCATCATGAAGTTCTAACATATCACAGCATTTAACATTACCAGAAACAGAGATTGCATATTACTTTAATCGCAGCATGTTCATGTGGACAGATAACATATTATCGCATCATTCACATTATAGCAATAGAAAACAGATAACTGCATTAAGAATAAATAACATGAACATCCAGCAACATTACACATAGATTGCACCAAGTCATCATCCTTATATTACTCGGCAAACCAAAAGCAGTACATAAACATCCGCATTATCTCTGTCAATCTCCGCATATATCACTTTTCTCCTCTCTCTTCTTCTTCCTCCTCTTTCCCTTCTTCCTCTTCTCCAATTCTACTCTATTTATAGGCTTACGCCGATTACAATGCTTGTCCACTTTCCTAATCGTCACTATGGACACTCTACTAACTGACTTGGTCTAATGACCCAAAAACCTGCACATTGCGGTACAATGACTTGATATTACAAAATATATGACCAAAAACCCGCCAACTGTGGTATACTTGACTCAGTATTACAAAATATGTGGTCCAAGTGACCCAAAACTCGCCAAGTGCAGTATCCTTTGGCCCAAAATACTTCTTTCGCACCTTCATCCAACATGTTGCGGCGTCAGCAGTACCGCGACCTTTCCTCATCAAACCGCCTGCCAGTAGGCCCCCAACACAATCTTGTGGCTCGCCCTCGAGCTACGTCAACTACATCCGTTCTTGTTGTCTGGATCATGAATTGTTGTCCCCATCATTCGGTTGTACAGATCCTCAGCTACCAATTCTGTAAGCCCTCTTCGAGATTAGGCAACCCCTTCCGTGCAGTCAGAGATATCGCGAACTCATCCTCTAGTCACGTGGAATCGTGTAGACTGAAAGAGAAATAGCATGAACAGTACCAAGGGGTAAGAACGGTGGACGACTCTGGCACATCTGTTTTGTGCCAGTGCCCGTCTTCTACAGAGGTTAGGGAGCTACTGCCCCAACCATCCTGTTGATCAAAACTGGCACAACCCTTCGAGCGACTACTACTTACTGAAACATGCAGAATCGACTAAGGGTCCATTTCACTGTCAACACATCCCATAGCCGCCCTGGCACCGGCCCAGGCATACACAGCATAAGTGCACCCGCAATGTCAAGACACTCAGGACACTCGTCGTTCGGGCTCGCAGTGCCCTTGTGGTACTACCATGGGAAATGAAGCGGAGCATATCCACAGCCTCCTTGAAATTCCTCACGACTCAACTAACACAGAGTTCAAACAGCATAACCACACTTGGTCAGAACAACTTCTGAATGGTGAACTACCAACTTCCTCAACAACTTATAATCGGACCCTCCTCTGTCATGACAGGGAGAATGATGCCCTGGTACCTCTTATCTGTGAGTCTGAGCTGGCCAACTTCCACAGTGGAGGGGGTGACCATGCTACCAACACCACTCCTACGTGCCATCATGGGAACGACCCTGCTAATCATCTCAGTCCAGCGTCTCACGTGCAAAACATGCCGTCGTCGTGTGTGAATCCTGCCTCAGTAGTCAGAGGCAATCATATGCGGAGAGGGTAGCCTGTAATCCCTCCACTTCACCGTACTCTCCCAAATTCATTGTACATAATTAGTCAGCGAGCCGAAGTGAAACACCATCATGATTCTCTGATCGGCGGCACAGCCTCTCCTGCTGGTGCATACTGTCTTTGGTTGGTGCGTTATCTGTCACCAAGCAACTTGCAACGATCATCATTCATTCATCTCTTTTTTTTTTTTTTGGAAACCTAATGCGACTCAGACATCGCACTACTCTGATCCCGCGTGGCAGGGCTTCAACCTGTGACCATTTACTAGCTTGGGGAGCATCCCCCCATCCAATCGCTATAACTGAACCGCTCCTCCTGAAGTAGTATTATTGATGCGGTAGGGACCCAACCAATGCATCTGTAACTTACCCGGATGTTTCATAAACTTACTTTCATATAGTAGTACCAAGTCACCTTGATGAAGCTACTTGTTTTTGATGTGGCGATCATGCCATGCCTTCTGGCGATCCTTCTCGACCCTTGATGAAAGCCAGCAATAAACCAATCTTCTTTGAGCTCCACCAATTGTGCTAGAGGCTTGTCCAATGCTGCAACATCATCCATGTTGGTGGCCGCCACAATTCGTAAACTCGGGACAATGTACTCCATAGGCATAATTGCTTCCTTTCCATAAACCAGCTGAAAAGGTGTTTGACGAGTCAACCTTTTACAGGTGGTGCGATAAGCCCACAACACCACTGGAACTTTCAAATCCCAGTCATTGCAGTTTGCATTGCACACCTTTGTCAGCGCATGCTCCAATACCTTATTGAATGCCTCTACCATCCCATTCGCCTATGGGTGATAGGGTGTACTCTTTTTGTGTTGAATCTGCAATTCCTTTGTCAATGCGCTGATAGTGTGGTTGATAAAATGGCTTCCTTGGTCACTTAGCAAAATATTAGGGAAGCGAAACCGAGTGATAATGTGGTCAAACAAGAACCGAGCAACCGTCACTACGGAATAATCAATGACAGGGGTCACCTCTGCCCATCGGGTCAGATACTCAGTTGTCGTGATAATATACCGGGCACCTGTACGCTTCCCTGGTGGATTAATCGACCCTACAAAATCCACAGCCCATTTCTCAAATAGTTGTAATTTTAATTGAGGGAGTAGTGGCATCTCATTTTGTCTAGATAGTTTTCTAGTTCGTTGAAACACATCGCAAGACCAGGCGTAGTCTGTCGCATCATTATGTAATGTGGGCCACCAAAGCCCTGCACGCAACACCTTCCGGGAAGTCGCCCGACCACCGTAATGTCCTCCTGTGACTCCACCATGTGCCTCAGCCAATATCTGCACCTGCTCATGCGGCAAGACACATCTGCGCAAAATCTCATCAGCACCCAACTTATACAACTCTCCCACGATCAATTGAAAGTCTGCAGCCTTGACGACCAATTGCTTCTTCGGCGAAGTGGTAAAGTCATACGTTGCGATGTCGGTCACCAAAAATTGAAGAATATCATCAAAGTAGTGATCAGCAGCGGTTACATGGAACAGATGGGCATCCGGCAACCCATCTTCGATATTAGTCGGCTCTTCCCTTGAGTCAATCCGCGACAAATGGTCTAGTCCAGCATTCAATCACCCTGGCTTCACAATGACTTCGAAATCGAACTCCTGAAACAAAAGTAGCCATCAATAGATATTCCCCCCCAACACAGGCTTATTGACCAAGTATTTTAATGCAAAATGATCAGTAAACATTTTAAAATGGCCACCCAACAAATAATGCCTGAATTTCTGCAGTGCGTAAACCATGGCCAGGCCTTCGCATTCTGTGGTAGTGTAATTGCATTCTGCCGATGATAGTTTGCGACTGGCAAAAGATATAGGATGATCAATGTCGCCTTCTCCTGGTTGAGCCAATACAACTCCTAGCGCAACCGATGAAGCATCAACGTGGACATGGAATTCCTTACTCCAGTTGGTAAAAACCAAAATTGGAGCCGACGCCATCTTCGCTTTTAGTGTTTCAAAACTTTCCTGACATTTCAGATTCCACTGGAATGCCGCATCCTTTTTCAACAACTTCTCCATAGGGGCAGTAATTGCAGCATACCCCCTAATGAACTTAAGATAATATCCTGTGTGACCCAAGCTTGCGCGCAAACTACTTAACTGTAGTCGGCAGTTACAACCCCAAGATAAGCGCAATCTTGGCTGGATCAACCAACAATCCCTGCTTACACACAATATGACCCAGCAATATCCCAAACGGAGCACAAAAAATACATTTCTTCAAGTTCAGCGATATTTGGTTGTGTCGGCATCGCTCAAGCATTAACCGCAGGTTGGCGAAGTGATCGTGAATCAATCCATAAATAGTCCAATCATCCATATATACCTGCAGAAACTTCTGAATAAAATATTTGAACGTTGCAACAACAACCCGGGAAAATATGGCAGGTGCATTCTTCAATCCGAACGGCATGACTGTGTACTGAAAACAACCCCACTCAGTAACAAAGGTTGTCTTATGGCGATCCTCCTTGGCAATGTGAATCTGATGGTAGCCAGAGAATCCATCAGTGAAAGAGTACATCTCCTGGCCACCCACTCCTTCAAGTACTTCATTAGTGAACGGGGTTGGAAAGGGATCATGCAAGCAAGCATCATTCAACTTCCGCAAGTCAACACAAATGCGTACTTCACCTGTTTTCTTGTCCTGCACCACCATAGGACTGATCCATTTTGACTCTTCCATAGGTTCGATAATACCAGCATCCAGCATCCGATCAAGTTCCACCTTGACTTGTCTTTATGTCGTGCATTTAGCCGATAAGGTCGTTGTCAAACTGGCGTAGCATGTGGTTTCAATGGAATCTGCATCTCTCCTAAATCGCCCAAGATTCCCTTCATTTCGGAAAACTTTGTGGGAAACACATCTTGGAATTCATGCAGTAACTCGGTAGATTTGCTCATCATCTCATCATCCCAATAATCCCCTACGTTAGCAAACTTGGGAGTAGCTTCAGTGCCGATATTTGTTTTGCGAAGCTGCAACGGCTGATTGAACGGGTTACTTGGCGCAACAGGTGGTACCACATCGCGACTTCCTTCGGATTCGGGAATGTTGATATTCTGGGGGTCATCATCATCCTCTGGCCCTCCACTGACGTTGAAGCAGTCCATGAGAGACTGACTGCATCTGACTATGTGTGTGCAGGTCAACAGTGCATTTCACCGGAACAAACTAAAATATCACATCGCGGATGAGCTGCAGGACATTATGGACATCTGGGTTGGCGTCTGCAAATGTGAAGGTATGAGTAAAACAGATCGTCAACTCTACCCATGTTGTAATGTCATGGCACAATTCAGCTGCAGTATACCACGAGCATGGTATCTCCTCCAAAGTGTCGACAAAAGCATGAACCCACTCATCTCTGGGTCGCATTACCCACAATCGTTGGCATTCCATCACGTGATCACCGGGATCGGTTCGGCCATTGTACTTGCCAGTGTGATAAACCTCCGTATTTCCAAATCGAACCATCTTCAACCTTCGACATTGTGACCAGTCTTTAATAAATTTCTTATGCGTCTCCCACCAACGTGCTAGAGCAGCCTTCAGTGCTTCCTCTAAGGCCAACAGTCACTATGGTTCTGGAACACGGTCTTCAAATTCTGCTACAAAAGTGTCTAAGCCAGGAAACCCCTCATAGATAGGCAATGTGATCATTTTTGTCGCAACCCGACATAAAGATTGCTTAACTAAACCGCACTTCCAGACTGAGACTTCATGCATGCGATTCTGCCAATGTTCCAATGCATCATCGAAGTCGAAAGACGCAGAACTCTCACTGTGCCACTCCAACTCATTGTGAACAGTGGGATGAATGTAATCTTCAGAAATATTAAATGCATGATCCCAACCAAGGTGATCGTTATCTTTTACAGGTTCAACATATCGGCGTCCTTTAGCCGGATCCAACGGAGTGATAACTCGAAAATAATGGTTCTCGAAAGTCATCATTCGCTTCTTAAAGTTAATTACAGCTCCACTATCATTAGCCCATCCTATCCCCAACAGCGCAGGATAGGAGCTTCCGCCATCAACTACCTCTATGACGTCAAAGTTGGCATAAGTCTTCATTCCCTCAATATCAATTGTGAGCCGTGGAACTCGCCCAATAGGTGTGACCTTCACATGGTTGGCCAACCGAAGCTATACAGGGGACCAACTCAATGGGGGACTCCTCATTTTCTTCCATGCCTGCTTGGTTAAGATGTTAACATCTAAACCAAGATCAAGAATCATAGAATCAACATCATAATCCCCAATCTAAATATTCATTCACATTTCCTTTCCAGTATTCATCCGTTGTAAGGAGTTTACTGCCGACTCCTGTCGTCCTTTTGGAAGTCGCTGCAGCCATCCCTCAATCTCAACCAAGGAAACCGAATCTCGTGCCAAGGACAGACAGCTTTCAAGGAACTTCTGCAGTATTCCTGGTGGTGGTCGATCAACGTATGACGTAGCATCAAAGATAGGTGGCATATCACAAACAACATCCTTACCGCGATCTTTCTCCAAAGTGCGACGTGCCTCCATGAACATTTCCCGTTCCGCATCAATATCGAAATTCATCGTCTTTTGACCAGCCAAGCGAATGAGCGGTTGCGAACCATCTTCCCCAGTCATTTTACCTCCACGAGTGACAACAGCCATCAAAGCATCTTGTGGTCGTGGTTTTGCAAAAATAGTCGCAATATTAGCACCCTGTGCCTGGTTCTGTTGTAGATTTCCTGGTTGATTTACATTCGGGTTGGCATTCGGCGGTGGTCGCGGAGGATGGTTCTGAACTGGTTGCTGCACCGGGTTCTACAGTGGTTGGTGTACTATGTTCTGTAGCTGCGGAGTGTTTCCATCCTACCATTTGGAAATCAACTGCGGACAATTCACGACTGTATGATCATTACCAGAACAAAACGTACACTGATTTTGTAGCAGTGGGAAATCACGCTGATAATGCCCCCATACCACACAGTGGTAACATTGAATAGGTCCTCGACCACCTCGGCCTCCTCCTCCATGACCAAATCAACCACCGCGTCCAACCCTGTAGCCTCCCCGATAGTCGCCCTGCTGCTGATACTAAGGTTGTTTAAACTACTGCTGCATGGGTGCTGGCGGCATCCCTTGCCCTTGTGGTGCATACTGTGGTTGTTGCACATACTGAGGCTGCGGGGGGTTCACCGGTGTATAGTGCGGTACGAATTGCTGCGGTTGCTGCTGCTACGGTACAAACTACATCTGTGCTTGAGGCATCGGCTGAGCTACCTGCGGCTGTAGCGGTGCAGTACGCTAATCATCTTTGACATAGAATGCATCACACATTCTCTCTTGTAGCAACCCATATGCACGACAATCCTTGTCATCATGTCCTACCAACTTACAGAAGGTGCAATACAAATTCCGCGAAGTTGTGACCATTTTCTGCATATACGGGCAACTATCATGACTATGCCCAAACACCGAACAAATACGACACCACGACATGCTTCCACCATTCAACGGGTTTGGTGCAACTGACACCAAATAATTATGGAAATCCGAACAACCATCTTTCGTATGCCCTTCTCTTTGATAACGCGTACACCATACTTCATCACGCGGTTCTTTGTTCTTCTTTAAATCTTGCAACTGTATAGTTAGGTTAGCGAGTTGTGTCTGTATCTGCGACATCCCAACTGCATTATCACCAATTGGGGACGCCTCCAACCGCATTGCGATCTGTAGAGCCTCACTAGGCGTCGAAATGTTTTGCTGCATCAGCGGCAGCCAAATATGGGGTTGCAATGCCGCAATGAACCATTCTTTGTGTTGGACAGCGCTCATGTCAAAACTAACCTTGGCCATTAGCATTTTGAATCGCTGGTCGAAATCCCATACCGTCTCATTGGGATACTGCTTAATTTCCTTTAATTCAGTAATATACTAGGCCTCTAAGTTAGGCCGTCTAAATTCAGCAATCAGCCCATCCCGAATCTCATTCAATGACTTATCTGGAGTCCCAGTAGGGACTAAGACAAATTTCATGAGCCAATCTAATGCACGACCTCGCAGCATCATGGCCAATTGTCCCTTCTTAACATCGTCATCGATGATCTGTTTCATGGTCTAGACCGCTTCACACAAAAACCAATACTGCTCTGGATTATCTGTCGCACTGCCATGGAACAACGGTAGCTTAGCAGTGTTGCCCACCATCTTGGGCCTTCTTCCTCCTATCGCTGCACTACTACTACTAATTAAATTTTGTGGCGTCGACGTACTCAGCGATGTCAAAGTAGTTTTCCTTGCTGGTTGAGAGCTAGTGAGCAAAGGTGTAGGCACGCTGGTGTTGGGGTTTGGTCCTGCCTCTATCCTTGGCATAGTCTGGTCGTTCCTATCAGGACTGTGAGGTCACTTTGTCCTGTGTGGCATTCCTTCACAGTCTTGTAGTCTGATTGCAACAGGACCTTCTCCTATCCTCTGCGTCTTTCCCTATCGGAACCTTGCTCCTCCCCTCGTAAGGCCACTTTCTTCCTCAGCTTCGCTCACAGTCTCCTCATGGTATACACCCATCTACCCCTTTACCATTTCATGCACCGTTCCCCAACAGTCACGGTACCCATGGCCTCTTCCCACCAAGCTGTCTACTGATCAAGGTGCATCTTTAATATGCCTTTCTCGCAAATCAACATCTTAATCGAAAGTTGGAGCGATAGCAGAAACCTTCCCCTCGGTCCATCAAAAAAATATCTTTCAGCCTCACTATAATATTTCTTTGTATCAACCGCAAATTCCGTAATGTAACCTTCCAAGATGCTATCAAGCCAAACCTCGATAGCCCGTGATGCCTTGTTATCGACTTTCTGTAGTTCCTGAATCAATTCCGAGGTCCAAGTCGTCGGCTCACCACCCTGGAAGTTCCTCTTCTGAAAGGTCAGTTTTGACAACCATTCATACAAAATGACGGGGAATTCACAGAAAAATGATTCATGTGGACTGTCGTGAATATATCTTCCCACCCACTGATCTACCATAAGTCGTGTGTTCCGACTTTCTTCTTCAGCGAACTCCTGCAACCTATGATTGAACCATTTTTCTATCTCCAGCTTCGTCGGGTGCCACAACATGGCCTCTTCCTACTCTCACATGGTCCCGACAATGGAACCATTTGTTGACTGAATCGCGACCTCACAGTCGACAGGGGTCCACCGACTGTCAACCCATACCCTAGTCTTCCTGAGCACCAGCCTGAGCAGGGTTGAGCCCGCCTAGCAACACCCGCAGAGCGGATGAGGTCTCACCCGAGGCGTCCAGGAAGAGCAAACAGAACCATGTTTCCACCGAGGGAGGAGGAAAGTTGTGGCACTATCGTACTAGCAGCAATTCCAAACATTCATCATGAAGTTCTAACATATCGCAACATTTAACATTACTAGAAATAGAGATTGCATATTACTTTAATCGCAGCATGTTCATGTGGACAGATAACATATTATCGCAGCATTCACATTATAGCAATAGAAAACAGATAACTGCATTAAGAATAAATAACATGAACATCCAACAACATACACATAGATTGCACCAAATCATCATCCTTATATTACTCGACAAACCAAAAGCAGTACATAAACATCCGCATTATCTCTGTCAATCTCCACATATATCACTTTTCTCCTCTCTCTTCTTCTTCCGCCTCTTTCCCTTCTTCCTCTTCTCCAATTCTACTCTATTTATAGGCTTCCGCCGATTACAATGCTTGTCCACTTTCCTAACCGACACTATGGACACTCTACTAACTGACTTGGTCTAATGACCCAAAAACCCACATACCGTGGTACAATGACTCGATATTACAAAATATATGACCAACAACCCGCCAACTACAGTATGCTTGACTCAATATTACAAAATATGTGGTCCAAGTGACCCAAAACTCTCCAAGTGTGGTATCCTTTGGCCCAAAATAATCCTTTCGTGCCTTCATCCAACGTTTTGTGGCGTCAGCAGTACCACGACCTTTCCTCATCAAACCACCTATCAACAAACATAAAGCGGAAGATGACTCTGCGGAACCAATTGAAAGGGGTAAAACTTCAGAATGTAGAATCCATTCAATCTTATTTTTCTAGGGTCTCTCAGATCAAGGAACAACTAGAAGCAGTGGATTAAATGGTGTAGAATGGTGAAGTTGTCCCACTCTGAATGGCCTACCCAGGTCATGGGATTCCTTTATCCAAGGAATCTGTGCAAGAAAGAAGTTGGTATCCTTCAACAGACTGAGGGAAGAATGCTCACAAGAAGAAGCAAGGCTTGTGTCACGAGAAGAAAAGATGGGGAATGAAGATCAAGCTCTCACAACTCACACCAAGGGAAGCAATTTTAACAGGGAGAAATCTCATAACAAGAAGATCTATCTCATGTTGGATGTTACGAATGTAATGAAATAGGACACTTTGCTTCAAATTGTCCCAAGAAGAAGAAAGACAACAACTTCAACAAGAAGAAGAAGAATAACAAAATAAGATATCATGCTCATGCTGCTAAGGATGATGAACCTCCCAGGAAGAAATCTAGAGAAGAAAGTGATGATGATGACTCATCAAGCGAAGAAGAGTATGTTCTAAACTCTGCTCTCACAGGTACTATTTCTCATGGTTGTAATGATTGGTTAATTGATAGTGGGGCTTCTAAACACATGACCGGGTTTAAAGAATCTTTTGTAAATCTGTCTGAACATGAATCACCCCATAAAGTGAAACTTGGGGATGATTATCAATACCCTATCAAAGGAAGTGGGGAAGCCTCCTACAACCTAGAATCTGGAAATTCCTTGAAGATGAAAGATGTGTTATTTGTACCTGGGCTCAACAAGAACCTACTCTCCATCTCTGCATTGGCTGCAAAAGGCATGAGGGTTGCATTTGTAGATGGCCAAGTCCTAATGTGGCCAAAGGGTAAAACTATTGATGATGAAGTAGTGATTGGAGAGCAAGAGGGAGGATTGTACAAATTTGAAGGGACAACCTGAACATGCCATGGTACATGAATCCATGGAGCCAAATGAACTTTGGCATCGAAGGCTTGCACATGTGCACTACAGAGCACTACCAATTGCAAGCAAAGTTGTAGAAGGTCTTCCTGAAATCAAGACCAAGCATGAAGGTGTTTGCAAAGGCTGTGCAAAAGGAAAGAACATAAAGAAGGCATTTCCAATAGTGAAAGCAAATCAAAAGGAATCTTGAAAATTATCCACTCCGATGTATGCGGTTCGATGTCATTCAGTTCTCTGAGTGGGTATGTTTACTATGTCTCTTTCATTGATGATTTCTCCAGGAAGACTTGGGTTTACTTCTTGAAAACAAAGATGAAGTATTTGATAAGTTAAAGGAATTCAAAACCTTGATGGAAAGTCAAACTGACAAGAAGATGAGGACATTCAGATCCGACAATGGCGGAGAATTCACTTTAGGTGACTTCAAGAAGCTATGCAGTGATTCAGGGATTAAGAGGGAGTTGATTGCTCCCTACAATCCACAACAGAATGGAGTTGTAGAAAGGAAGAATAGAACAATCATGGAAGCAACACGGGAAATGCTACATGACCAGGATCTTCCTATGCATTTATGGGTAGATGCAGCTAGGACAGTTGTATATGTGCAGAACAGAACTCCCCACAAGATATTGGACAACAAGACACCAGAAGAGGTCTTCTCTGGTAAGAAACTTGAAGTCAACCATCTCAGAATATTTGGTTGTCCAGTATACACTCATGTCCCAAAGGAAAAGAGGACTAAGCTAGATCCTGTAGGAAAGAAGGGTATCTTTGTGGGTTACAGTGAAAGCTCGAAGGCTTACAGAATATACTTTCTAGGGTTCAGGAAGATTGATGTCAGCAGGGATGTAACATTTGATGAAAACTCAGGATTCATCAAATCAAGGAAGATACATGTTTAATATCATGAAGACCCAAAGGAAACCATATTTCAAGACACTACCATGACTAAAGCAATTCCAGATGTTGATCGTGAAATTGAAGATCTGCAAGAACCTGTAGATCCACCTCGTGAGAAGGACTCTCACAAGAGGAAACCTGCATGGGCTAGAGAGCTCATTCAAGATGCAGAAAGGTATGGCATTCCAGAAGAAGAACACAGAGCAAAGAAGAGGACCAAATCATATACCAGCTATGTTGCTTTACTCTGTGATATCATGAACAAAGAACCTTCCAGTTATGAAGAGGCAGCGGAAAAGAAAGAATGGAAGGATGCCATGGTCAAGGAATACCAATCAATAATGAAGAATGATGTTTGGGATGTTGTCCCAAAACCCGAAGGGAAGTCGATTGTGACTTCCAAATGGATATACAAGATCAAGCATGCTGCAGATGGCAGCATAGAGAAATACAAAGTGAGATTTGTATCTCGTGGCTTCTCTCAGAAAGAGGGAATAGACTATGAAGAGACTTTTGCTCCTATAGCCAGGTACACTTCCATCAGATCAATACTTTCCTTGGTGGCAATGATGAAATGGAAGATACACCAGATGGATGTCAAGACAGTTTTCTTGAATGGTGTAGTCGAGGAGGAAGTGTATGTGGAGCAGCCACTTGGTTTTGAGACACATGATAGGAAGTCATATGTGTGCAGGTTGAAGAAATCCTTATATGGCTTGAAGCAAGCTCCTAGGACTTGGTATGGTAGGATGGACGACTTTCTATCTAGTTTAGGCTTTACCAAGAGTAAATAAGATTCCAAACTTTACTACAAGGTTGAGGAAAGCAATCCAATGATACTAATTCTATATGTGGATGACCTGTTTGTTACAGGAGAAGATAGTTTGATTGCGGATACCAAGAGGAAGCTTGCTTCCGAGTTCGAGATGAAAGACTTGGGGATGATGCACTATTTTCTAGGCATGGAGGTGTGGTAGAGTGCATATGGAATCTTCCTTGGACAAGGGAAGTATGTAGTAGAGATCCTGAAGAGGTTCAAGATGATGGACTGCAAGGCCATGGCCACACCTATGGCATCGAACCTGAAGCTTGTGTGTGATGCTTCATCTGATATGGTTGATGTCACAATATATTGTCAGATGATTGGATCCTTGATGTACCTAACGAACACGAGACCTGTAATGTCCCTTATTAAGAATTTTATTAAAATTGCAATTTTCCACTTTTTTTCCCTAGTTCGACCTTTGACGAGTTTTGATCTCTAGGTCCCAAATTTGCTCCAAATGATCCCAAATCTTCTGAGAAGGTATATGAATGATATTAGAACATAAATATGTGTTTCATGGATTCCTTTGTACCTTTAAAATACTTCTTCAAATCCTCTTTCAATTCTGATCAATGTAGGTAACTTTACTAGTGATTTTCCTTTGACTAGTATTGGTCTCTAGGTCTCAAATTGACTCCAAATGCCTTCAAATCTTCAAGTAAGGTGTATGAATGATATTAGAACTTGAATATGATGTTTATGGATGACATATGTCCACCAAAATACCTCTACAGACTCTCTTAATATTCTGGACCAATTATGCAATTTTACTAGTAATTTGGGGTTCAAATCCCCCTGGGGTAAGTACTGAAAATGGCTTCCCAAATGCCTCCAAACCCACTGAAATTTATGAACAGAGGTATGTAATGTGTTAATTATTTTATTAAAGTCTCATATGCACCATTAATGGATTATTACAACTGTTCTCACCCTCTCCCATTCAACTGCAAAAAACCCCAATTCGACCCTTGGGGGAATGGCACTATTTCACCTCCCAATACAACTAAACTGAGTAAAAATGATTCAAATGCTCAAGTACAGTACATGAAACTTTTATAAGACATCCATGTCATTATATTTATGACAAATATATCAGAGAATCATCCATTCATTCGAAATCATCATCAATACATTGGCTCACAACAAGGTAGTGGGGAAATGGCATTGTTCTTCCATTAAAAATGAGATTTATACATTTCTACTTGGAATTTCGACCTGAAACTTTTTGGAGATGAAGAAAAGAGTATTTACTTCATATTACAAAATAAATGGGGCATTAAAAGCTTCCCCAAAGAGTACAATAGCTCACCAAAAACGTCCTCCCTCAAGGATCAAGAATATGCCATCAAAACTAGAAATGGTTGAAGGAGTGAGCTGCAATAGAAGAAACCATGAGCTTCCCTGTAGCTTACACCTGCAAATAAAGACTCCATTAAAGCTCCAAATTAAAGTTCTGAATGTCCTTTCCAATTACCAACTTGGATGGGAATCTTTCACCCTCGAAATTGGCTAAGGCAAGAAACTAGTCATCCACTAGCTCTCCCTCTTCACAAATGCAATTGAAAATTCTACAAATGATCAAAAACCATTATAATACTTAGTTTCTACATTTTATCACCAACATTAGCCTTCTAAGGTTTGAAATCCTCTCAATAGATTCAATAGATTTCCATTTAGGAAAATTCCACATTTGCCACTTGTCTCCTAGTTCCAACTTTCCATCTTCTCCCAAATTCGATTTTGAGTCTCTTTGGCTTCTCCAACTCCCAAATTCGCCTTCCTTGAGCCTATGTTTGGAGATGAAATGTCACAGTGGTTAGATCTCAGAGGTTAGGTCTGCAATTTGTCATAGTTTTCATAGATGCTCCATCATTGGTGTCATAGGGGCTAGGGAATCTAGCCCAAGTGTCCACAAACTTCCACTTTGACTCTTTATCTTCCATGGAGGTTACCAATCCTTCCCAATTAGACCTAAGATGCTCAATCAAATGTGTTATGACTTACCAACTCACCCAAGAGTGTTCACATTCCCATTAATTCGAATTTGCAAAAGAGAGATACCATGTATTATGAAAAATCAAGCTAGTGTGGGTCCCACATCCTCCATATGTCTCCAAAACCATTTGTCACCTAGGATTTCTCTTGAATTTCTTTATTCACTCTATTTATTAAATACTTGAACCCTTCTAATGTCTAAACATCATTTATTATCCCCCTTATTCCAAATCCCAAAGCTTCCACCCCAAACCTAGGAAACTAGTAATTTTCCTCCTTGGCAATTATTTGACCCTTAACATCAATTTTACAAACTCTAATGAATATGGCTAATGTGATTAGGCCATTGTGACCCAATTCCAAATTTGGGACATGACAAGACCAGATATTTTTCTTTTCTGTGAACACATTGAGCCAGTTCCTGACGGATCCCAAAGGTGCTCACCTGGATGCTGTAAAGCATATTCTGAGGTACCTAAAGGGTACAGTTAACTATGGGCTCAAGTATGATGCGAATCAAAAGTTTAACCTGCATGATTATGTTGATTCAGATTGGGCAGGCAGTGCTGCAGATAGGAAGAGCACATATGGGTGCTGCTTCAATATGGGATGAAGTGTGATCTCTTGGTTTAGCAGGAATCAATCCTGCGTAGTACTGAGTACGACCGAAGCAGAGTATGTTGCAGCATGTTCGGCTAGTTGTGTGGCAATATGGCTCTGGAAGCTACTATCTAAGTTATTCGATCTCCCGTTGGAGGCTACTGATATCTTTTGTGACAACAAGAGTTGTGTAAAGTTATCTGAGAACCCGGTGTTCCACGACAGGTCGAAGCACATTGAGATCAAATATCACTATATCAAGGATATGGTGCAGAGAGGAGCAGTGAAGCTCATGTACATTGCGACGGATGAGCAGATTGCAGATGTACTGACGAAACCACTAGCCAGAGTGAAGTTCGAGTACTTCAGAGAGAGGCTTGGTGTTCTTTAGATTGACAACACTTCGAGGAAGAAGTGATGGACACATCTGCTGGAGCCATTCCAAGCATGGTGAGAGGAGGATCCTTCCCATGGTTGTGGATGTAAGCGCTGGATGATGAGCATCAGGACGATACTCCAATCACTACTTTGTATATGCATCAGTTGGATGCTCTGATCAGTTTGATCATGTATTTGTATATGCATCATGTTGGATGCTCTGATCAGTTGGATCATGTATATGGATATGCATCATGTTGGATGCTTGTTATGATCAGTTGGATCATGTATATGTATATGCATAATGTTGGATGCGGGATATGATCAAGTAGATCATGTATTTATATATGTATCAGGTGGATACTTGTATGATTAGGTAGATCATGTATTTGTATATGTATCAGGTGGATACTTGTATGATCAGGTAGATCATGTATTTGTATATGTATCAGGTGGATACTTGTATGATTAGGTAGATCATGTACTTATGTATGTATCAGGTGGATGCATTATGTATATCAGATGGATGCATTTGTATGATCAGGTAGATCATGTATGATGATATGTATTAGGTAGATACTTTGTATGCATTATATGGATATACTGTTTGATCAGGATGATCACAGATGATGAGATTCAGGATGTTTCTCGAGATGATATGCATCAGGTTGATGCTATGATGATGATCAGGATGATCATAGCTGACGAGCTTCAGGATGTTGCTCCAAATGATATGCATCAGGTTGATGTTATGATGATGATCAGGTTGATAATGTGATGATGTACATCAGGATGATGTATGGTGAGTATCGGTTCGATACTTTGTGGCCGTGGACAGGTTGTGCAGGTAGCATAGAAAAGATCCTTGAAAATTTGGATAGGTAGAGTGGTGTGCTCGTAACATCCTGGGATGCTCTATCAATCCAGATAGGTAGAGCGGTTTGATCGTAACATCCTGGGATGCTCTGAGAAGGTTTTGCTACAGTTTTGCATAGAAAAGATCCTTTAAAATCCGAACAGGTAGAGTGGTGTGCTTGTAACATCCTGGGATGCTCTATCGAGATCCATACAGGTAGAGCGGTTTGCTCGTAACATCCTGGGATGCTCTGAGTAGATTTTGTGAAAGTTCACATAGAAAAGATCCTTTAAAATCTGGACAGGTAGAGCCGTGTGCTCGTAACAACCTGGGATGCTCTATCAAGATCCAGATAGGTAGAGTGATTTGCTTGTAACATCCTGGGATGCTCTGAGTAGGTTTTCTAAAGGTCAACATGTAAAAGATCCTGGGAGATCCGATACGTTGAGTAGTGTGCTCGTAATCAGTTTTGGGATGCTCTTTCGAGGTTTTGTTGAGGCACGTAATCAGTCCTGATTATTCCACAGTATGGCCAGTGATGATGAAGACCTACAGGTGATGGGCCTACATCCAGTATGAAAAAGGATTGGCTCTGTAGAACTTCCTATGATGAGTAGATTAGAGATTGATTGAGATAGCAGCAGCAGTGATGACTACGATGATTCGAGGACGATGATTCACTAATGATGATCCAGAGAAGAAGACTTGTGTTAGCAGATCTATGTCAAGAAATACCTTCCTAGTTAAGAGGGAGTGTTGATGTATATGTAACTTCGGAATGTATTTCATCTATGTATTTTTATTGTACTCCTATAGAGATGTATTATTCCTCTATACGGAAGTGTCGTCATTTGTATTGACAAGTGTCGTAACTTGCCGATGGGTTATTAGACCACCATGTGTGGGGTCGGCCCTGATTAAGTTAACCTGGGGTTATTAGGATGAGTTAGACAAGTCAGCCCCATAGGTTTATTAGGCTACTCAAAACAAGTATAAATAGAGAGCGGGATCTCTCTATTTGACCACTTCATTACTCACTTATCCATCACTCAGAAAGTGGCGCACATGTGAGGAGGAGGATCAGCTGCTAGGAGGAGTCTATCTATGTGTACTTGGGTTGTACTTTGGTTGTGCTATTGCTCTATCTATCTCTAAGGAAGTTGTGGGTTTTTTCACCTTAGGGTTTTCCCCACGGAAACTCTGTGTGTCTATTGTCTCTTATGATTGCATCTTGTGATGATTGATATGCATTGATATACTCTACATGTTATTCTCTTAGTAAAGATCCTAGAGTATTTTGAATTAATGCTCGAAAATTAACAACGAGCTGATACTGCAAACAAATGTTCATCAGGGAAGGAATCTTCAACTAATAAATTGTCATCACTGTTAGTAAGTTGAGATAAAAAATATGCAACAACATTTTCCTTCCCTGGTCTATCAATAATTGTGATATCAAATTCCTGTAACAGTAATAGCCATCTAGTAACTCTAGCATTCATGATTGGTTTATTCATTAAATATTTGATAGCAGAATGATCAATGTGCACGAAAGTAGAATATCCAGTAATATAATGTCTAAATTTGTTGATGGCATCAACAATGGAAATAAATTCCTTTTCTGTGACAGTATAGTTTAGTTCAGCAGGAGATAATTTCTTACTAATGTAATAAATTGCATAAGGAGCATTACCTTCCTGTTGTCCCAAAACTGCTCCAATGGCAGTGTCTGAAGCATCTGAAGAAATATGAAAAGGCAGAGCCCAGTTGGGCCCTCGTAAGATGGGTGTTGTAGATAGAATTTTCTTTAGCTCAGTAAATGCTATTTGGCATGCTTCATTCTAGACAAACTGTGCATCCTTCATCAACAGAGTGAACAAAGGATAAGCTAGTTTGGAAAAAATTTCTATGAACCTTCTGTACTAGCCAACATGCCCCCCAAGAAGCTATGTACATCCTTTTGTGTTCCAGGAGTTGGTATATTTTCAATCACCTTGATTTTGGATGGATCTACCTCGATACCATCAGAAGAGATGAAGTGCCCCAGCACTATGCCCTCGATCATCATCATATGGCACTTTTCAGTGCTTAAAGAGAGTTGACTTTGTTCACAGCGTTTCAAGACCTTTTCTAAATTTTTCATTGCTTCTTCATGACTATCACCATATGGAGTAAAGTCATCCATAAAAATCTCCATGCAATCATTTACCATCTCCGAAAAGATTCCAATCATTGCTCTCTGAAATGTGGCCGGTGCGTTGTACAACCCAAAAGGAAGTACCTGGTATGCAAAAGTCCCCCAGGGGCATGTGAAAGTGGTTTTGTCCTGGTCTTCTGGAGCAATTTGGATTTGGTTGTAGCCACTGAAACCATCCAGAAAGGAAAAATAATTCTTCCCAGACAAGGTATCAAGGACCTGATCAATAAAAGGTAAGGGGAAGTGGTCCTTCTGCGTTGCCTTGTTCAATTCTCTGTAGTCCACGTAGACCCTCCATTTCCCATTCTTCTTTGGCACAATCACGAGTGGAGAAACCCACTCACTATTTAAAATCGGGTATATAAATCCTGCTTCCAAAATTTGGATCTCTTCTTTCACAATGTCTCTTAGGTTCGGGTTCATCCTTCGTTGTGGTTGACACACAGGCCTGGAGTCGCTCTTAATATAAATGTGATGGGTACACAGATTAGAAGGAATCCCTTTCATGTCTGTATACTCCCAAGCGAAAGCTCCTCTACGTTATTTCAGCAAGGTGACTAGCTGTTCTAGCTCACTGGGTGCAAGGTTTGAATTGACGTTCAATGTTTTCCCTGGCTCAATTTCCACTGGTACACTTTTTGAATTCTAAAGTACTGGAATTATATTGGCATAACTGACTAGAGTTTCTTCTGTAAGATTTTCCTATTCTACTTCATCTAACATACTGTTAAGAATCTGGTAAACGTGCTTATTGACAGACGTGGGCTCACTGATGAAACTATTAATGGCGTCGTCCTCTGTTTCATCTTTAAACGTTAAGGCTCTCCCTATTGTTAATAATGGCTGGACACCTTCCTCTTCCTCCAAATCTTCCCACAGTGGAGTTTCAGCTTCTGTCCTTGGTCGAGCTGGAGGGTACAAGGTTAGGATTTTGATCTCAGTCCCGTCTGAAATGGTCATAGATCCTGATCGACATCTGATATGGGCATCTGTTGTGGCCAACCACGGTCTTCCCAGGATCAGTGGGTGTCCCCCCAACTGGGATTTCGGCTGTAACACCAAGAAATCTGCAGGGTATTCCCATGAGTCAACTGAGATCATGAGGTCATCTAGGATCCCCTCAGGCTTGATTGTTGATCTATCAGCAAGTTCCAAAATAGTAGGGGTCGTCCGAAGGTTAGTGAGTCCAAGTTTCTTCACAGTTTCTATGGTCATAACGTTAATAGCCATGCCTAAGTCTACCAAGACGTTGGTGATTTGTGTATTTCCTATGTGAACTGTCACATTAGGATTGCCAGGGTCATCGTATTTTGCCACAGGGGTATTCCCCATTATCAATTCGGAAATCTTTCCCAATACGTGAATAGTGGGAGGATCCCTCGGATTTCTTCATGGTTTCTTGATACACAAATCCTTGATAGTCTTAGCATAAATGGGCACGTCATGAAGGGCTTGTAACAGTGGAATTTTGACATACAAAATTTTCAATTCTCCTAAGAGATTGAATCGATGTTGTTCCACTGTTCTCTACAGAGCCAATCGTTCAGGGTATGGCGGTTCTCTCATCAACTGTGTAGGCTGTGATACATCGTGTGTTATTTTCTGAGTTTCAGCTACTGTTTCGGTAGGAGTATCAACATCCTCAATGATGGGGCTTGCTGAATTGACTATATTCTCATAGTGCTGATTCACTCTAGTTTCAATCACTGGGAATGAAACATCCTCAGTGATAATGGGTTCCACTACCCTCCCTGATTGTAATTGTATATCATTGCAAGGAATCTGGGTGATGGAATATGCATGCATGTTGGCAATCGCAAATTGATGGATTGCTTTATTGTTTGGGTTCCGGTTAGGTTGTGCAAGAAGCTGTGGTCGAAGTGGTGCATTGACAGGTGCGACATTGTTTTGAAATGGGAGCTGTGGTTGTAGATATTGTTGGTGTTGATACTATTGATACTGAGTCTGGTGATGGGGAAAGTTATTTCCTTGGTAAGAATTTCTCCAGTTGGAATTCCAAGGAGATTGATTGTTTGACTGTTGTGACCATGGTGTCTAATAATTAGGATTTTGCATTGGGTTCTGAGATGGATGTCAATGGTTACCAGAATAATGTGAAGGGAATTGTGTATTCATATTATTCATATTGTTCATACCATTCATATTATTCAGAAAAAATGATGGGTCTTGCTTCATACCTTGATTGCGAGGCTTCCATGGTTTCTTCTGTGCAATGAAATAAGCATGTTCCACATATGAAGTAGATGCCTGCAGAACTGCCTTAACCTTGGGTAGTGAGGGGCATTCCTTATTGTCATGCCCTAACTCACATATCCTACACATCTCTGCTTTGTCCAACGGGCACTCCTTCAGTGGATGATTTTCCTACATTTGGGACAGAATACACCAAGTGTAAGGTCTTCTACAACTTGCCTCTATTTTACTCTTAAGACATCTAACTTTGAGGAAATGGAGCTCATCATATCAGTTTTAAAATTCTCCAGCAAGTTTCATATCTCTGCTCGAGTGGCTCCTCCACTAGATGACTTCTGTGTCCTAGTGAAGACATCCTGATCTTGATCCTTGTCTCGTTTGTTAGTTCTATAGGATCCCCTTGAGTACCTTCGACATAATTCAACAATATTCTCAAAGGGTTCCTTTGAGATGTCCCCTTTTCCCAACAAATTCAACATATCAAGGCAGTCTTCTCTAATTCCTCGTAGCAGAATGATCTTAAGTACATATTTTCCAATCTCAACATGTCCAGACCTTTGTAAATTGTACAACAATCTTTCCACGAAGTCTTCCAAGCTCTCTTCCTCCTTCTGAACCATTTTAAACAATTCCTCCTTTCTGTCCCTAGTTCTGCAAGATTCTTGATATTTAGAAAGGAAGGTGTTTTTCATTTGGTCCCAAGTAGTAATGGTCTCACGACCCAGACTCATGAACCAACGCAGAGCATTTCCTTTCAGGGTGGATGGGAACAGTTTCAACTTCTGAGCACTAGAGGTATAGTCATAACTGCGATAGAGGATGTCAAACTCAAAATGAAATTCATCAGGATCCTCAGAAGCTTTACCATGGAAATTCAGGAGAACTAATCGTGAGATGTTTTCATGGGAGCTGCTCCAGGTATCTGGAGGATAGGGAATTCCAATGTAGCCACAGTATTACCAGGTTGATTATCTTCCACTTCTTCTTCCCGGTTCTCCCTATGTTCATTCTTTCCTTCATGTTCCCTATCAGCCATGTTTTTAGTCCAGAATTCAATGGCCTCCTTTATGCGTTCTTCCTCTACTTTTGCTTTTGCTTCTCTTTTCCTCTCTTCTTCTCGCCTCCTCTCTTCCTCTGCTACTTGACGAGTCTCCAACCACACTTCTTTAGTAACTCTGGTTCTATTGATATGATAAATCTCCTCTCTATCCGGTACACCCCCAGTGCTTCCCTTATCTTTAGGAGGTTTATTTTTTGCAGCATGAGTTGAAGGTCCCGTTGTATTCTCCACTGTTGATGCTGAATTCTCAAGATTGGGAGGAACAAAATTTCCTCTACCTGTAGATGTCCGCTATGGTCTAGTGTAAGAATCTACCCTAGCAATTATTTCATCGATGTATGTGTGTCTTCCCTGACTTGTATTACGACCTCGACCTCTTCCACCTGCAATGTTAGTATTCAAAGGGGGTTCCCGATTTGTTTTTCTCGTATTCATGCATGCTGTGAATGATTAAACTAAAATGAAATCAAACAAACCCAACTACTAATTCTGTTTACCTATTACCATCCTCGACAGTGGCGCCAAAATGTTGGTCACCCTATATGTCAATTAATTACAACCAACATACAGAATGCTCAATATAAATTGTCAAACCCAGGGAGGTATTTTATTTCAATGGAAATGAGCACAATCTATGCATAAACACTTTTAGTAGTTGATCAAGTAATTGGATATAACAATCCTACCTATCTGCTCAGCCAAACTCATTCCATAAGAAAACTAATCTAAATCATACATCTAGGAAATTAAAGTGCAGCTACCTTCCTATAGAAATCGACCTAGCAATTATTGATCTAAGAATATAAATGAACTAAATTAATTTTGCAAGAAGTTAAATCCTATAATTATCAAACTATAGTATTCAATCTTTACCAAAATGATCCATCTAGAAGATACTGTTACTCAATCACAATCTGACTGCTCTAATGAATTAATTGAAGATACAACAGCAACCAGAAATTAAACATAAGCTTGAACTCTAAATTGACAACTATTGGAAATCCTAGAAAGCATAAATGACTGAAAGGAATGGAGCTGAGCTTGCCTGTCATAGATATTGAACACACATACATAATCAAACTAACCTACATAGTCGATTGTCACACCACACAGTTACAACTATTCATATGCAGGAGATAAACTACCAATAAAGGATGCAATCATAAACTCACTGTTGCAGCTATCAGAAATACACCTAATGCAATTCCACAACACACAACAGGAAATGAATAAATCTAACTATCTAACTAAATGGGCAATCTCTATGAGAAGGCGGGCCTTGTCCTTCTAACAGAGACGCCATGAATCACCATGAATTAAGACACAAAAATGGAAGTCAATCTGCTCTTCATTAAAAGATGGAAATTCACAGTCTCAATCTCTGTTACAGCCCGTGCAACAATTGATGATTAACCAACCCCAGGCATGGAAAGCCTTCCCATATTTATACATATATAATGCAGTTCGTGATCCACTAACCTCATGTAGCAATGAAGATCTATGATCGACATGTTGCAGAGTCACAGCTAACTATTACAACCGCATTGAATGAGGCTGTTCAATCGTAAAAGATGTTGTTATGATGGCGAGCCATAGATCAACGGATTAGCAATCTGGAAGGCGACCTGTATGTTGCAGCTATACTCTATTACAACAATCTGTTACAGCTACCTGTTACAGCTCACGTGGAGAGATGCGTTGTCCCTTGAAAATATGAGGAATCGAGCTAAAAGAGTAACAGCTGGCGCCACGTATGATTTCTTCCAAGGCATGGTAGCTAATACACCTATTCTTTGAGCTTTGACTAAATGAAACCACACAAGTTAGCATAATTCAAAGGCTAGGATCTTGAATTATAACAATATTATGCATTTAATTAATTGAAACAATAACGATGTATACCTTGTCAGGATTGTTGATTAATCTGGAAAAAGGCATGTATATGGTTTATGAAGGTAGAGTGTAACTGGTCAAAATAGTGTAATAGATATGGTAAAAAAGGGGCATTTCCAGGGCCCAACAGGTTTACCTCACGAGCGGGAACTAGTCAATCAGGTAGGAGTCATTGCTATTTTTCGCTGGCAGTTCCTCTCAATGGGATAGCTACTTCGAGGTTCCTGTGGTACTCCTCACAATGAGTTTTAGGGCTATGCCCAAGTACTTCCCACAGTTAAGTGGATAGGGATTATTCCTGAATCCGAACCTACAATTGAAAGCAACAATACAAATGCGAAAAAAAAATTGGAAAAAATTCCACCCAACAAGCCTAAGAAGGTGCTATGATACCAAATGTGAGGAACCTCCAACAATTAATTAATGAAAATGCACTATATATTTGAAATAACAAAACAAATAATATATTTATTGATCGCAGGCCACTTCGAGGAGGTAACCTCCTTTGAGCAAGCTCAATACAAATAACTCGTGGCTGCCTTCATTGGCCTCAACATGTACTTATATACTAAGTCTATGCGCCAATACTATGGATCAATACCATGGAACATATAATACTACAAGACGACTTACAAAGCATATGTGTCTAATACTATGGATCAATACCATGGAACATATAATACTATGGGATAATACAAAATATGGGCCAATACCATGGAACATATAATACTACGGAATGACTTACAAAGCATATGCGTCCAACAACAATATACTAACAAAGTAAAGAGATGGGTTGACACGGGTTCTAATAGACAAGTACATAGATCCCAATTGGTGGAAAGGAATTATGTGGTCTTGGATCAAGTAGGAGTATAGTGATCTACTAAAGATGGTGCAGAGTCATATTATGGGATAGGGAAGGTATGCTACCATTCACCTATATCACATGTGTTTTTTGCTACATCTGGATGGTATTAATGCAAGGATGAACCTCTCATTTTATTTCTTAAAGAGATTTTCTAAAATGGCCTCCAGGGTTAGGAATTTCCCTGAAAGCTAGCATAGTGTTATAAAAACAGGGTCGCAGAGCAATAACAATAAACAAAAATGCAAATATAATCACACATACAAATTACAAGAGAGACACAGATATATCGTGGTTCACCCAACTTGGGCTACGTCCACACTGAAGTTTCTAGTCCTTATTATTATACCGTCCAACAAAGTGAAGGGATACAACCTGCAGCACAATCGCTGCACTTCCTCTTCACTGTCTCACAGTCTCTCTTCTAATCTCAGAGATCTTTACAATGCATAAAACCTAATACATCAACCCTAACCATGTTACAATGTCTTTCTTCTATAAGGGAAATACAATGAGAAAATACCACGGGTTACCCAAAACCATGGGCCCGAAAACTGTTGGCCCCGAACCCCAAGGTGGGGGAATGAGTGTACAGTCCTCTGGGTGCATGGCTAAGACAATATCATCTATGAGACTGGAAGATCTGGCTCCACAACCAACAATCTCCCACTTGGAGACTGATCACAACAACTCCACCGTTGTTGTACTTGCTAGACCTTGGACTTGGAAACTTTCTCATCTTCACCTTCATGCTAGAAGGCCAACTGAAACTGAGCAGGAACTCAATTTCTCTCTGGTCACTACCTTTGCGAACATGTCTGTAGGATTCTCGCTAGTATGTATCTTTTCCAGCTTCAATAGTTCATATTCCATAACAAAGCGTATGAAATGGTACTTGAGCTACATATGTTTAGTCCTGGAATGGAATGTTGAGATCTTTGAAAGATGAATGCACTCTGGCTATCACTATACAACCTGCTATCCTTCTGCTTCTTACCCACTTCCTCCATAAACCTCTGCAACCAAACCATTTATTTACTAGCCTCTGTAACAGCAACATACTCTGCTTCCGATGTTGAAAGTGCAACAACCTTTTGCAATCTTAAAATCCAACTTACTGTTGTTCCACCTACAGTAAACACATACCCTCTGGTGCTCCTCCTGCTATCCTTATCACTTGCCATATCTGCATCAACATATCCCTGTAGAACAGTGTCTGAACCTCCAAAACATAATGCCTGAGTGGTAGTACCTCTCAAATACCTGAGAATCCACTATACGGCTTTCCAATGTTCTTTACCTGGATTGTTCATATATCAGCTCACAACTCCCACTACTTGTGCAATATATGGTCTTGTGCACACCATGGCATACATCAAGCTGCCAACTGTTGATTGATAGGGAATATTGCACATGTAATATGTCTCTTCATGTGTCTTGGGACACATTTCCTTACTTAGACTGAAGTGGCTGGCCAAAGGTGTACTAACTGGTTTTTCATTCTGCATTCGGAACCTCTCGAACACCTTTGTATGTACTCACTCTGAGATAATGTCAATTTACGATTTTTCCCGTCTCTCGTTATTCTCATACCAAGGATTTGCTTTGCAGCACCCAAATCCTTCATCGCAAATGAATTAGCTAACTTTTTTTTTAGCACATTTATATCCTGCATGTTAGACCCTACAATAAGCATGTCATCCACATACAATAACAAGCTAATATAACTTCCATTATCTAGCCTCTTGAAATAAACGCAGTGGTCAGAATGACATCTACTATAACCACGTTCTGTCATAAACCTATCAAATTTTAAATACCACTTCCTTGTAGCTTGCTTCAGCCATACAAGCTTTTTTTCAACTTGCATACCAAGTTCTCCTTACCTTTGACCTCATACCCTTGTGGCTGCTATATATATATCTCTTTCTCCAAATCCCCATGGAGAAAGGTTGTGTTTACATCTAACTGTTCAAGATGCAAATATTCTACCGCCACTAGACTTAAGATAGTCCTAATTGAAGTCATCTTAACAACAGGATAAAATATTTCATCAAAATATATACCTTTCTTCTGTGCAAACCCCTTTACAACAAGTCTTGTCTTGTACCGCTTCTTACCTCCTTCTTCTTCCTTCAACCTGTAAATCCATTTGTTCTGCAATGCTCTTTTACTAGCAAGAAAATGAACCAAATCCCAAGTCTGGTTTCCTACCAATGAGTCCATCTCCTCTTTCATGCCTTGCTCCTACTTCTTTCTAGTTTCCACCTGCATTGCTTCTTCATAACATTCTGGTTCACCAATATCAGTCATCAATAAATAATACATTTAAGGAGAGTATCATTCAAGGAGTCTACTTAACCTGGTAGATCTTCTTGCAGTTGCAGGAGTTTCAGGTACTTGCTGTTTTTATTGCTTTTTTGGCACCTTTGGAACTTCATTTTCTTTAATTTCATCAAGTACTGTGTACTCTGTGTTTTCCTTTTCCTGTTTCTTTCCCTAGAATTGATCTTTATACATGACCTTTTCATTGAATATCACATCTATACTCCTGAATATTTTTTTATTTTACTAATCCCATAAGCGATAACCAAATTCATCAACCCCATATCTAATAAAGGTACATTTCTTGGATTTAGCTTCAAGCTTTGTTCTATTATCTTTATCAATATGAACAAATGCTTCACAACCAAACGTTCTCAGAAATGAGTAGTTTACCTTTTTACCTATCCATGCCTCCTCTGGAATACCACCATCCAAAGCACTTGAAGGTCCTTTGTTTATTAAATAAACAGCAGTATTTACAGCATCTGCCCAAAACTATAAGGGAAACCCTACATGCAATCTCATATACCTTGCACGCTCCATGATCGTTTTGTTCATCCTTTTAGAAACTCCATTTTCTTGTGGTGTTCCTGGGACTGTCTTCTCTCTACGAATCCCATGGTATGAACAATAACTATCAAACTCCTTGCCGCAGTATTCACCTCCATTATCAGATCTAAGAAACTTCAACCTTTTTCATGTCTCATTCTCAACCAAAGCTTTCCACTTCTTAAAAGTAGCAAACACATCAGATTTCTTTCTAATGCAATAAACCCAAGTTTTCCTAGTTGCATCATCATTAAATGTAACATAATAATGAGAGCCACCAAGAGATTGTACCTGACCTGGTCCCCATACATCTGTATGCACAAGCTCTAACTTTTCATTCTTCTTATGTTTCCCAACCCTGAGAAACCTGACTCTCTTCCGTTTTCCATAAACACAATTTTCACATAATTCCAAACTTACCTGCTTCAAATCTGGTAACAATTTCCTTGAGTGGAGAATCTGCATCCCATTCTCACTCATGTGGCCAATCCTATGATGCCACAATGCTGTATATGTTCCCGTGGAATCTAAAGAGATAGAATGGTCAGTATTATGAGGACATAAATACAATGTACCTACCCTGTATCCTTTTGCTATCACCATTGATCCTTTAGTGATCTTCCACCACTTTTCTCCAAATATAGATAGACAACCGCCATCCCCCAACTTCCCTGTTGAGATTAGATTTCTTTTCATAGCAGGAATATGCCTTACATCTTTCAACAACCAGTCAGTTCCATTCTTAACTTTTATCCACACCTTACCCATTCCAACAATTTTACATGGCTCATCATCACCCAATAAAACATGTCCAAAACCGCCTGGAACATAATCATGAAAATATTCCCTATGGGGTATAGCATGACATGAAGCCCCTAAATATACTACCCAATAATCACTAGTATTATCTAATGCAAGAATCAAAGCATCTTGTAACACATCACCTGCTACATTTGCTTCCTGGGTAGTTTCCTGCTGTGTATCTCCTTTCTTATTTAGAGATCTGTAGTCTTTCTTCAGATGTCCTTTCTTTCCACAGTTCCAGCACTCTATTTTTCCCAGTCTGGACTTGGATCTGCCCTTTTTAGAGTTGTTGTGATTACCTTGGCTCTTTCCTCTCTCATTTTTTATTCCCCTGCTCTCCATGGTCAACGCATTACCTGATGTCTCAGCTGTGCTTTTTCTTTGCATTTCCTCGCTAAGAATAACACCAATAACATCATCAAATTTTAAGGTATTTGAACTAGAGACAGAGTTACTTACAACCATGACCAAGTTATTCCATCTTTCTAGCAATGAACACAAGATTAGAAGAGCCCTAACCTCATCATCGAATTTCACACTTATAGAACTTAGTTGATTTGTAACCGTATTAAAATCATTTAAATGATCAGTAACAGATCCACCTTCAGACATCTTCATATTAAATAAACTCTTCATTAGAAATACCTTGTTGGAGGCTGAGGCTTTTTCATACAGCTTACCTAGTGCGCTCATCAAAACCTCCATTGTCATTTCCTTTGAGATATTGAAATCCACCGACGAAGCCAGGCTTAGCCATATTGTTCCCAAAGCCTTTCTGTCAAGAACCTCCCATTCTTCGTCCTTCATGGCCGCTGGTTGCTTTGCTCTTCCTCCCAACGGTAGGAATAGATCCTTCTGGTACAGATAGTCCTCCATTTTCATCTTCCATAACTGGAAGTTTTGGCCATTAAACTTCTCGACCTTAAACTTTCCTTCTTCCGCCATTGCTCCCACTTGAACCAGAAACCCTAGCTTCCTGTGGGTTTATCTGCCAAATAGACCTTTGGCTATGATACCAATTGTTAGAAAAACATAATCGCAAAGCAATAACAATAAACAAAAATTCAAATATAATCATACATACACAATACAAGAGAGACACAGATATATCATGGTTCACCCAACTTGGGCTACGTCCACACTGAAGTTTCCAGTCCTTATTATTATACCGTCCAACAAAGTGAAGGGATACAACCTGCAGCACAATCGATGCACTTCCTCTTCACTATCTCACGGTCTCTCTTCCGATCTCAGAGATCTTTACAATGCATAAAACCTAATACATCAACCCTAGCCGTGTTACAATGTCTTTCTTTTATAAGGGAAATACAATGGGAAAATACCACGGGTTACCCAAAACCATGGGCCCGAAATGAGTGTACAGCTCTGGGTGCATGGCTAAGACAATATCATCTATGAGACTAGAAGATATGACTCCACAACCAACACATAGTATATTCCATCAGGGTTTAATCAAGCTACTAATTATTCAAGGATTGAACAAGTTCAGTAAGACATGGTATCATTTTGTATTAAACTTTGAATTTGGATCCCTATGAAGCCACTGTCTTCCAGGAGACACAAACAATGTTTACGCTAGTTACAAAACCCTGAAAATTGTGGCGATGTTAAGATTGATGAAGAATAGAATTTTGAAAAGATGGATATGGAAACAAAATCAAGAATGAGAGTGGATGTAAATACACCTCCACAAAATGAGAATATTCAATTTCGCAGGGAAAAACGTTCAAATGATTCCTTGAATAATGAAAAGGGAACGAAAGCTCATAAAGAAAAGCCTGAAAATGAAAATCCTTATTACCTAAGGGGACCACATACTTGAGACACGAATAAGTTGAGGTTAAATGCTCGAGCAATCTTTGACCCTTCCTTGAAAGATAAAGGGGTCATAGATTTAGATAGCTTATGAGATCAAGATCCCATAAAGGCTAAGAATTCAAGAGTTAAAGGTTCATCTTCGAAACCCGTACAAACAAGGGTGATTTAAAGAATTAAGAAAGATAACGAACTCGAACCCCATCAAAATTAATGGGTGTGTGGATACTAAAAAAAATGAACATTTCCAGCAAACTGATTAAATCCAAGAAGATGTCAAAGAGGAATCTGACTCATCTATGGAAGTGGAGAAAAAAGTACTTGAAATTTTAACCAACCTAGAAAGAACTATTAACGCAGTCCCCTATTCCTCCTTGGATGAAGAGATATTCCTATGGCCTTTGAAGAGGAACAAAAAATTCAGAATGAAGGATTTAAAGGTAATGTAAAGATAGAAATCGGATGCTCAGTGGCTCAGATTGAGAATCAATCATATGCATAATTACCTAAAAACATGGAGCCTCGGGCTATTCAGAAATTGGAGAATAAATTAAAGAAACCCAAGTTTCGAATCAAAGAATTGAAGTAGGATAATAAGCAGGTATAGGGAAAGTTAAATGAGACAAATAAGGAATGGATCAAGCTGCTTCTTAAATATAACCAATTGTGTAGGTTTTCTTAGGGATTAAAGAAAGACAATGAAAAACTCCTTAGGAAAAGGAAATATTGGAAAAAGGAGTGTATGCTTGAAAGGAAAAAACATCAAGTTAATCATGATAAGCTGGGCATTCTAACAGGGCTAGGTACCCACGTGCTTTAGGACACATTACAGAGACAGAGAGCCAAGCCTTCTCAAGGTGAGAGATCTGATCCCAAGTGAATTTTTTGATGCCATATTGATCGAAGTGCAGTTTCCAGATGATCTTAGTTCCACTTCATTTCTTCTGAGAAGCGTACAAAGTCTTTTCTCATAGTTCACTAAGTTTACTTAAGTTTCTTTAGTTAGAAGAACTTGTTAAGTATAGTTATATTTTGTTAAAAACTTACTACTAGTGGTGTAAATATTTTCAAAATAAATACTTAAGACATATGTATAATATCGAAGTTATTGATTTTGGTTATCAAAAGTTAGTTACCAGTTAGCTTGTAGTTTCAAAACCCTAAAGATCAAGAAAATATAGGAGGAAATATGTAAACAAAGTAGGGTTTCGATTTTTTGGCTATAATTCCGCTTGCAGATTGGAGAAACTGTAAGTCTCGATACAGTAATATATACATATGTTTAGTTATATTCTACGAATGAATGCTTGTGCCTCTCATTCTCTTTATTTTTTATGTGCTATTGAAATGAAAGATATATGCGTTGCATAATGGCATGTTCCAGTTTAATGAATTTTAAGATTTATCATTCGTTGAACTGAGAGCCATGTTCTTTTGTTGTTTCACAATATAACTTTGTCATATGATGAATATATTAAGTTTATGAATTCCTATTTTATGTTACATTGAAATTTTAAGTAGTAAACCAATGAATGACCTACTTGTTTGATTCTATAAAACCCTTTTCTCCTGAAGATGGACTCAACTATGGAGTCCGAAACGCGTCGAGAACAAAAACTCTACACAGGTATCCAATCCCCCTTGAAGATACCCTGAATACATGTTATATTTCCTTTATCTTTCATTTATGTTCTTCAATCCTTTTAACGCCAACTAAATATCTAAACCACAGAAAACCAAAACCTATCTCCATTGGTCGAATTAATTGTTGATAAAAACAATCAATTCACAACATAAATTATCAATCTAGGGTAACATCTGTTTATTTGAAGGTTGTCATGCAAAATCTATGGAGGTCACAATTTCCTCTTCTAGGATTGGTAGTCTAATATGCATTGCAGTAAAATAAACCAATTCACTCTTACAGAAAAGAAAGATAAAAATCAATCTTCATAGTTGGTAGGGAGAACATGAGGAGTCTCCAATCAAGTAGCTGCTATGACCCCTTACCATCATGTGTTGATTGACCACTCTTGCATAAAACACACTTGCATAATTAAACACACTCACACTTGCAACAAATTAAATCACACATGCGAGAACGTAAATCACAGTTGCGGAAAGTAAATCACACTCACACTTGCACACTATGGTTGCAACCATGTTAATCTATGAATATAACACACTTGCATAAATAAATAAATAAGGTTAAAAATACATATACAATAATAAATGAATCAAAATAAAATGCATTATGTGCTAAACAATAAGAAGGAGTTGGTCTAATTACAAATTACAAAAGTGAAAGAACTACAATTGACATCAACAAAAGAGAGAAATTAAATAATTACAATCTACATTATAAAAGAGATAAAAAGAAATATAATTCTTATTCCATCACAAATTGGACTTGTTTCTCTAAGAATCCTCCCATTGGAATGGAGAAGGAGCTCGTATTTATACATAAGTTTTGCATAAGAAATAATAAATGAAGATCCAAAATATCCTCACGAAGATCCAAAATATACTCAACAAATTAATAAGAATTTGGATCTCAAAATCAACTCAAATATAATCCTAAATCCTTTGCTAACCTCCATGCTATTTAGGATGCCTTTGAAGTCAAATTCGAATTTAGAGATGTGAGTCATCATAACATGCCCCAAACTCATCCTAATTGACTCCTAATAGAATTTAATTTGTTGGGTGCATCATATATTACATGGAGGTCTTCAAATATTTGGAAATAAACCAAATATGCACTCTCATCCACCACCAACTAGTCCTGTTTATCTTCAAATAATTTAACATCATAATTTGAGACATATAAGAATAATAGAAATAATGGATTTATAAAGCTCCATCACCTCTAATGAATATGTTCCTCCATGGTGGCTTCGTGGAGTAGAAGAAATTGTAGAAACATGAGTAACAACAGTAGTAATGACTTAATAATCCCTCATATAAAAATATTAAGTATCCACTTGTGTTGATCTTCAACCATATGAGTCGTGGAAAATATCTTGGAGTAACACTAATTGGACTAGAGTTGTTTCTACAAAAATCATCCTACTCATCCATGTTTAAAAGATAAGTGCGAAATATGTTATGTTTCCAATGTTTAATCATAATTCACATGAAATACTAACAAAATGCAAATGGAAACCACCGTAGGTCTAAATCCCGTAAATAAGCATAAAATGGATTAATAAGCATTAATACAAGGTCTTGGGAACACAAGAAGGGATTAAAAGTAGGGAAAAGATAGTGTAAAATAAGGACAATTCCATGGCCCAATAATCTCTAATCCAAACCATAACTTAAAATCAATAGCTTTGCCTCGTAGTAGTCCGATGCAGACCTTAGGGACAACAACTTCAATGGTTTATGCAAGGGACTTTCTTCAAACTGGACACTTCGCTCAATAAAGAGATTTTTCATTAAGGGATAATTTAATCTGTACAACCTTTCCCATTGGGATATCCCACAAAGATGTAGGCATTTCTTTGAGGATTTAATAATTTCCTCTTTTCAGAGGGTATGCGGGCCCATCCACATGATCCAAATATTTGGAATTGGGTGACTTTCTGCTTGCTGCTACTCCTTATTGTTAGCATTTCCATACTATAAATATGGTTATGTTAGATATTCAAACAATTTATATATTATCACAATAACCATATGCAATAGTATCACTAAAGGATAGACAAGCACAACATAAACAAGACTATACAACAATTTATCCTAGGAAAACCCTCTCACTGGAAAAAACCAGCAAAACGTCTTTAGTATATATTTGTCATCAAGTACAATGTCAATCTTGTACAATATCCCAAGAACAAATAAACACAAGAATAAGATGTCTTCAATGCAACTACTCTTTCTCATAAGTGAACTTGAATTTCTCTCTGTACTAATGGGAACTATCTTGAGTAAGTGATGTGCCCAATGATCTAGGAGCCACTCTTATTTATACTAGTTATAACATGTCCTTTTAACCTATCTGGGCCAACCTGTTCTTCCCTAACTGGGATGACTTGACTGGGGTAGTTTTTCCCATTGTTTTGGGCAGACTACCAATTGTTTGGGGTAGTTTACTCACTGGGACAACTTATCTATTTTACTTTATTTATTTTAGGCTTTTTACATGATCAATTACAATATGAATATTACTCGAAGGAAGTAAAATAAAAATACAATAAGAATATTATCCGAAGTTACATTCTTCAACCCTCCCTCTTAACAAGGAAGGTATTCTTCTGGCACCAGCATCATCACTGGTGTTGCAACTCTGTACTCTAACCATTGACTTCTGACATTTCTCGAATCTATACATCACTATAAGTTCTATATGAGCAATACATCAAGTGGATCTAGCCTAGGATCCCACATTACATCACCATTGCGAGCACCTACGTTACCTCACGATGTGTCCATATCATCTTGTGAGTGTATCCTAGGAGCCCAAATTACATCACCAAAGTGACCACCTACTAGCATGCATGGTCACATATCATTATGTTGAGACCTACCCATCACCTCATATTACGTCACCATGTGACCGCCTATGTCTTCACACATCTCGACGTGAAAAGAACCTCGTGAGTATACTGTAGGAACACAAATTACATAACCGGAGTGACTACCCGCTATCACAATATCACATAATGTGGAGAACAACCCAGGACCACAAACTACATCACCTGGTGACCACCTGCATCTTCACACATCTCATGTATTCCCAAGATAGCATCATTAGTCATGAGACTCAATTTCATCACCAATGTGACAACCTACTACATCATCATGAGTGTAGTTCGAGATCCCACATTACATCATCGAAGTGACTACCCACTACCACATCACCTCAAGTGGAGACCCGCACAAGAAAACAAATTACGTCACTATGTGACTACTTTCATCTCTCACGTGTTATGTTGCTCATCCATCCTTCTTTCAATGATCATCGATCTGTAAAACTCAAGCTTGTCCCTGAAGTACTCAAACTTCACTCTCGACAAAGGCTTGGTAAACACACTCACTATCTTCGAATCTGTCTCCACATATTGTTGCTTCACTGCTCCTCTCTGCACCATATCCCTGATATAGTAGCACCCGATCTGCATGTGCTTCAACTTGTCATGAAATACTAGATTCTCGGACAACTTCACACAACTTGGGTTGTCACATAAAATATAAGTCACCTCTAACTCGAGATCAAACAATCATGCAAGTAAAATTTGTAGCCACACTGCTTCACATCTAGATGAACAAGCTTCCATGTACTCTGCTTCAGCTATAATGAGTGCCACACTCGTCTGCTTCCTACTTAAACAAGAGATCATACATGATCCCAAATATAAGCAGCATCCTGAAGTGCTCTTCCCATCTATGACATTACCGGCTCAATCTGCATCAACATAACATTGCAAGTTAATCTTATGATCTGTCGCATATCTAAGTCCATAATCAATCATACCCTTTAGGTACCTCAACACATGCTTTTCCACAATTAGGTGAACACGTCTTGGCTCTACCATGTACTTAATCAATGTGTTCACTGCAAAGCATAAATCCATCCTTGTGTTCATTAAGTACATCAATGAACCAATCATTTGTTTATATAATATGGCATCCACCATCTCTGAAGAAGTATCACACAACAAATTCAAATTTGATGCCATTAGTGTGGCCATGGGCTTGCAATCCATCATCATCAATCTCTTCAATATATATACTACATATTTTCCTTGGCTAAGAAAAATCTCTTCTGGATTTTGCCACACCTCAAGACTTAAGAAGTGATGCATCATACCTAGGTCTTTCATCTCAAATTTTGCGGCAGGTTTCTTCTTTGTTTTTGTAATGAAATTCTCATCACTTGTCAGGAAAAGTTCATATACATACAAAAGTAGTATCATTGGCTTTCCATCCTCAACCTTGTAGTAAAGGTTGGAATCTGCTTTACTCTTGGTAAAGACCAAGTTCGTCAGAAATCCATTAATCTTATCATACCACGTCCTAGGTGCCTATTTCAAACTGTACAAGACCTTCTTAAATTTTCACACACATGTCTACCTGTCATGTGTATCAAATCATAGTGGCTTCTCTACATACACTTCTTCTTCTTTAAATCCATCTGGTGTACCTTCCATTTCATCATTGTAGCTATCGCAAGTATAGCTCTAATTGAAGTGTATCTATCCATAGGATCAAATGTCTCCTCATAGTTGACTTCCTCTTTCTGAGAGAACCATGAACCTCACCTTGTACTTTTGTAGTATGCTTGATTTTGTAAATTTATTTGAAGGTCACTGCTAAATCAATCAAGACTTGTTCTTTGGAACAAGTCTTATAACCATTCTCTTGTAGGTTGTAACACACGATCTTTCCTACAAGTCAAATTCAGCCATATGATTAGCAACATTACATACTAATCAACCAATTCAATGTAATGACAACTTATTATGGATAATGTACACGATCATGTAACCAATACATCTTAGGCATTGCTTCAACACAACTTCCATCCATATCTCGTATACACACGGTAACTATATAGATGCCTTCCATCTCTACTAGAACATACTATTAAGATCGTTCTCTGCGCTTAACATGTAGCAAAGAGCTTTCATCCTAGACTATCTCCATCAAGGGATCATGAGATGTTGCGCAGCACTATAGGCCACTTACTCATATCTATTCCAACAAGTAGTGGTTTGATAACTTGGATAATTACAAAAACAAGTAGGGAACCAGGATATTGTTACAGCGTATTTTTCCACCCTGTGAGCATCAACAACTTTTGGCCTTCAATATCCATTTTTTGGCTCAGATTCATGATCTCCCCTTCAGGAACTTAATTTTCCTATTTTTGTTCCTGTACGCGAGCTGTTCCATTATAGCCCGCGTACACGCAGGCTGCACTACATTAGCCCGCAAACACCAAGTTTCATGGTAAAAAGTAATTAAAATTCACTTTTACTCCCAAAAAGCGGTCTTAGGGTGACCTTTGGCCCTCTATATTCCCTGAAACAAATCGACTTGTCTTTTCACCTACCTTGAGAAGACTATATATTGAGCTCTTATGGCATGTGGAAGGGAGGAGAAAGAGAGAGCAATATAAGTCTACTGGATTTTTTCCATTACTTGAGTCTGCACTTATTGATCCTTGTTGTTGTGAACTTCTTATGTTCACCTCCCAAACTCCTTTGCATAGTTTCATTTTTCCATAATATGGAGGATTGAAGTGGTGTAGGCACAAGTGGAGAGACCTAGTTCTCGGTTCATATTGGTTGCCGGAAAGAGGTTGTATCATGTACTTCTTGTTATAAATTAATAGAAATACTCATTTTCTCGTCCAATTGATGTTGTGAATGTTGTTTAAATTACATTGGGTTACATTTACTTATGATATCATGGACCATTGCTATTGATTATGCTAATGTCTTTCACATATTATATGCACTTGTTTGTATTGGTTGTTAAGACTAATTTGCAAGTTCAAGTGTAGAGGTTGAAAGCTCAACGGGGATCTACTTCGAACATCTGGTTGAAGGTTGGTCTTATTCTCCATTATCTTAGAATTGTCATTTATATAGCATTGCATTGGGAATTGAGTAGTATTATGCAGTCATCTATCTGTTGTGGTCGACCCCATACCATAGGAAGTTTTTCTTCATAACAAAAATGGTGACTCCACTAGGGAGAGACCTCCATTTTGGGGATTTTTAGGCATTTGTCCTTATTTAGAGTTGTTGTGTGTCGAGCTTCCATGTCATTGATTGGCTATTGGGATTTACTATAGAAAACAAGTTTTTTCTGGGTTATTGGACTCTTTGTTTGCTCATTTTCCTTTCCCTGTACGCGGGTCAACTTAGTCTTTCCCACGTTTACCCGCCTCTGTCTTCACTGTAGCCCGTGTCTACCCGCAACTTTTCTTTATACAGTAGCGTACAACTCCGGGATTGATTGATTTATGACCTTGGATTATTGCTGGGTTGGTTTTGAGTATTCCTGAGTTTTATTTGGCCTAATTCCTAACTGTTCCATGCCCTGTTTGTGACCAGAAACTCCTCTTTCTCTTCGTTTTGAGCCTTGTTGTTTTTTAACCATTTTTTATTTTCTAGCTCATTACATTGGCTGAGTCTGGCTGCTTGGGATTTCCTAGGTTGTCTTAGTGATCTTCTTTGCATTTCTTTAACTGAATAGTTAGATTTTGCTTGCATTTTTTCATTCCATTATATTGAAAAAACACAAAAGCATAGTTTTGCATTTTCCTTTCCATTATAAGAGAAAATACAAAAAAAATTGCTTTCTATACTACATTTTGCATCTGAGTGCTTGTGATTTCATCTAGGATCTGTTTGTGCATTGGAATTATAAAAAGTTACATTTTATTTCGAACCGTTGGATTGATTGTCATTTTAGAGGCATTGTTTTTATTGAATAGATCGGTCGGGAGTTTTCTGATTGTGCATACTATTGAGTCTTATACATCATCAATTTCACGACCATATCCTTTGAGTAATTACAGCCATTTAAAATCAATGCTTAATCTTAAAATTGATTAGAACGATGTTACAACATAATCTTCCACCCTGTGAGCATCAGCATTCTTTGGCCTGTAGGATCCATTTTATTGACTCAGATCCACTTATATCCTTCAGACGTATTTTTCCTCATTTTTCCTATGACCCACATGTTACATCACTATAGCATGCGTACCCGCGAGTTGCATCACTATAGCTCGCGGGTATCAAGTAAAATGGTAAAAATCACTAGTTTATCTTCTTCATTAACTTAGCATTGTCATTTATATAGCATAGTTCTAAGAATTAAGTTGATTTCTGGTAGTCATCTGTCTATTGTGGTACACCCCAAGCCATAGTGAGTTTTCTCCAACACAGAAATGGCGACTCCGCTGGAGAAAACATCCATCTTGGGGATTTTTTGAGCATTAGTCCATAATTAGAGTTGATGTTTGTCGAAGCTCTGTGTCACTTATCTGCCATTGAGATACACTATAGAAAACTTGCTTTTTCTGAACCATTGGACTCTCTGTTTTCCATTTTACCTTTCCTCATCCATGGGCTAGCTTAGCTCTTCCTGCATACACCCGCCTCTATTTACTCTACTGCTCGCAGGTACCCGTAGGTATTCCTTCGACAGTAGCATACAACTCCGGATTTTGTTGGTTTATGACCTTTGGTTGTTGCTAGGTTGGTTTTGGTTGATCCTGAGTCTTTGTTGTCCTGTTTCTTGACTGTTCCATGCCTTGGTTGTGACCAGAACTCTTCGTTTCTCTTGGTTGAGCCTTATTGGTTTTTTACCCATCTTTGGATTTAGCCTTGTTGGTTTTTTCCTTTTGAGCTCATTCTTTTGGCTGAGTCTTACTATTTGGTATCTGCCTAGTTGTCTTAGTGATCTCCTTGGCCTATCAGTGACTAGATAGTAGGATTTTTCTTGCATTTTTTATTTCCATATATTGAAAAATACAAAAAAATATACATAGTTTTTGCATTTTCCTTTCGTTTATAAGCGAAAATACAAAAAAAAAAATTGGTTTTGTGTATTGCATCTTGCATTGAATGCTTTTTGCCTTCATTTAGATTTTGATTTTGCATTGAAAGAAATATAAAAGGATTGCATATTTATTTTTAAATCGTTGGTTTGATTATGCATATTAGGGGCATTGTTTTCATTGGATAGATGAGTCTAGGATTTGACGATTTTGCATAACATTGAGTCTTACACATCACTAGTTTCACGATCATATCCCTTGAGTAATCGCAGCCATTGAAATTAACGCTTAATCTTAAAATTGATTAGACCGATTTTATTTATAGGGTACACCAACTAGCATAGGTTTAGAGTCTTGGAATAGATCAGTATGAGTTAACAATCCAAGACTACTAGACGAAACATTAGGTGTCTGACCAGGGAGTGGAGGAATCCATGGTATAGATCGGTGTTCTCAAGAAGCTCTACTCAAGCCAGACTTAAACACGAGGTCACAGAAGGTTGGTTGAAGGGATATCCCTCTTATATCGGCTGAACGTGGGAGATATTTCCAGGATTTGTTCGTATCTTGGGACTCTTGGGGGATTTGACCCTCATTGAGTTTTGAGCTCAGATACCCTGCCCATACGACGGATCCCACCCGTGACTCCCCCCCTGGGCATTGGTTATATTGCGATGACCATAGTTTCCTTACCTAGGTATTGCATAGGCTACTTGCAGTGGTTATACTGTTTGTGTCCTGAGCCAGATAGGGATTGGACAGCACAGTTGTATTTGTGCAGTGGACTTGACCCTGTACACGCAGTGAAGCCTGGGTGTCTCTATAACTGATTCTATTACCTCCGGCTATAGTTTGGGAGTCTCAAGCCTCTCCTAGGTGAGACATACCGGCTCTAGTGTCGGGAGCTCATTTATCCACTTGGTTTGTCTGCTCTTGGATGTAGTTTCTCTAGGTGTGTGCTTTTGATTTACTATTTTTGGTCGATAGTTGGCCTTTAGGGGACGTTTTGATTATATATTCTCTCCGGAGATATCGTGGTGCGGAGCCCTACTCTTCGTCGGTCCCATCGGTTGGTTGGTTTAAAGGTGGCCGAGGTTACACACCGTATTGCTAGAGGACACCGGAGGGCTCCCTCTAAGTCTTCAAATTCTTACGAGGCTTACGTCCAAGATGTCATGACTGCTACACATTCCGATACTGAGGAAAAATCTTCAACTCCATCGGGTAGAGTTGACCACACTTCCGATCCCTGTACTCCTCGTGAGGAGTGGGGAGGTGATCCACCTGAGACTCAACCTGGTTCTATTTGGCCTAATCCACTTGAACGAGATCCGTTCGATCCTTTGAATCCGGATAATTATCTTTACAGAATGCCAACCTTACCTAAGGACGAAGAACAGGACGACACGTTCATTCCTTCGTTTCCACGCAGTTATAGACACGGGATGCCAGAGTTACATGATGACACTAGCCCTACGATCAACTCGACAACACTCTCTTTTGGTATGCCTAGTCATAGTATTGTTGAACCTTCCACCATGTTTGGTAGTCACACTGGCACTAGTCATGGTGTTAGCCATACTATACCCACTAGGGGCACTACGTTGTCCACCCACACACATAGTATGGGGACTGGTCATGTTCCTCCTAACGATGCTAATGTTGGAAGACGACCACCCCCTAGGATTTCCCAACCTAATAGGAATGCTGTTCGAAACATGACTCGCCATCCACCACCTAATACACATGCCACTACTCGTCAACCCAGGACTACTTTTACGGATGTTAATGCTCCTCCCAACCACAGGGGTGGACATATACCGCATAATTTTGCATTCACTGCCGCCACTAGTAATGCTAATGTAGGAGGTGGGAATATCTCCTATCCACATGGACATCACGCCACCATCCTTGCTACTAGTCACACCAATATTGGGGTTGGGAACATATCTCATGCTTCTGGTCACCACACGACTGCTCAAGCTAATCCTAATGCTAGGTGTGGGAACATACCATACCATTATGGTCATTACAACATGGTTCCCGCTATGAATAGTACATATATTCCCCATACTCATGGTGGCAACCCTTACTACAACACAGTCGGTGTTGGCCACCAGTATAACCCACCACCCCAATATGGTGCCCAAAACACGCACATACCTGCTTACTCTCAAATGGGTCAGGAAGGAGGAGGTTATCAATCCTATGGCCATGGGAAAGCTTATGGTCCGTCAGGTCCTTATTATCAGTAGTTTAATCCTCATGGTCAAGCTTTTCGTCCATCTTATAACACGGTTTCGTTTAACCAACCTTTTATGGGGGCTTATAATCAAGCTTTCCAGCCTCAGCTCCCGTTCCTTGCATGCTTGAATATTCCGGATCTTTCAAAGCTCACGAATGATCCGGTGTGTCATGACCTTACTTGGCCCACGGTCCCTACCAAGATCCCTTCGGACATTCCTAAGTTTGAGGGGAAAGGTGGTGAGGACCTGGGAGATAATGTCACGACATTTCACCTTTGGTGCTCCTCCAGCTCATTGAATCGGATTGTGACTATTTCAATGCACCCTCACGGGGGCATCCGCGAAGTGGTACGTCGAGTTGCCTGGAAACACCTATAGGGGTTTTAACGAGATCGCTTTGGTTTTCTTAGATCATTTCCAGTTACCAGTTCGCTAGATCATTTCTAATTACCGGTTCGCTATGATACTAGCACTGAAATTTTATCTACCTTCCATTAGAACAAGGCCACACATATTTTTTATCACGTTCAAGAGTGGCATCGGCGGAAGAGGTTAGTGAAAGCCAACATTCCTCCAGAGTTCCTATTGGAATGGTTCCTCAAGTCTCTACTCCCATACATTGCTAAGGATGTTTTGATGTCCGGCATTGTGATTGAGGAACAAGCTATCTTGAAAGTCCAGCAATTAGACTTATTATACTCTCAGTCTGGCATTTTGTATGACATCATCCTTGACGCACCGCATACCCGTCATGAGCCTACGTCAGTTCTTGGACCGCATGTCGATGGCATCGTTGGATCTGCAAGCACTCACCCCATAGATTTGGTAGCTAATCAAATGCAGAATTTGTCGCTAAACCAGTCTACTTCGGGACAGGTTCACACCTTGGCCACTTCCACTCCATCGTTCAATGTACACAGTGTGCAAACGACGAACCAGTCAGGTAACCAACAACCTGGTGGTAAGAAAAAGGGGAGAAATAATATTAAGGTTGGAAACAATGGGAATAACAATAGCAATCGCAATACCCCCCATAAGGATAATGCCAACCCTCCTCGGGAAGGCGAAAATGCTGGTGAGGACCGTAAACCTAGGCGTAAGGTAAATTTTCCTTGCAAGCTTTGTGGGGAAGACCACCTTACTCACTTATGTCCTTATATTGAAGAAGCATCGAAGCACTTGGCACAGAGCCCAGCTGTGTTGAAGGATCCCCTACCTCATCACCAAAACATGGATTTGCATGCTCCCACCACCGGTTATGGACCCACTGAGACGGCAACGTTTTCTTCCAATACTAGTGGTTATGGATGTGTGAACATGGGTCAGTCAGAGGTTAGTGTTACCACTCTTAAGCGCGATTATGATGCACCACAACCCAATTTGGGGAGTGAGCCTCCCCCTCCTCCTGACAATTCCTTGCATATCGAGAAGCCCTCTATTATGCCGCAGATACCAAAAGGTGTTCTTAAGTGCTCTACGCATAATCCTAATGCTCGAGCCGCCCACAACTACTCCATCGTAGAATATTTGGGCCAAACTTCGTGTGCCATGTCGGCTCTTGAAGTTTTGTAAGCCTGTCCTTCTCAGAAGCATGCTCTTTTGAGTGCGTTAGGAGTTCAGGATAGGGGAAGTCCCACTGTTATCAAGTTCGATACTACTGATGTTCAAATTCGCTTACCTTGCCATGTGGATTTTCAAATCTAGGTGGTGTTCCTTCATAGTTTTGTCAAACGTACTATGGTTGACGAAGGTTCCTCTGCGTCAGTAATGTCGTTAGCTTGTTGGAAAGCTCTTGGCTCTCCTTCCCTACTCGCGTCTAGAACCACGCTCACTGCATTCGACAATCGTTCATTTAAGCCGCATGGAATTATCCCTTCCCTTGTTGTCTCCTTGGGAGGTAAGTCTATGCCTATTGAAGTCGAAGTGGTTGATGCGCCCATCGACTACAACCTTTTACTGGGTCGAAATTGGATGTATGCCATGAAAGCTGTCGCGTCCACTGTATTCAGAGTTATCTACTGTTATCTCCCAAATTGACCACCGTCATTTTGGGTGACAGAATGGGTAAAATTTCTTATTTCTATGAGTCTTGGGCTTCAAAATTCGAAAAACAGGTTTCGGCAGCTAACTCTATTTTGCAGGAGCCAGTTAGCTGCCGAAAGGGCCCATTTTTGGCAGCTAAAGGCGTTAATAGAAAATACATAAGCTGTCGAAAAGGTTTTTATAAGAAAATTTAAAAGATCGGGTCCGTACTCAGTTTCATATCAAGAGAGCTTGTGTTTTAGCCACCGAAAGGAAGATTAGAGCGCATGTTAAACGATCATCATGAGGTGTGATGTCATAAGCTGCCGAAAGTGAACAAACATAAGCCAAAGTCTCGAGGTGTCTTCATGTTTTCGTGCAGTTGAAGTTCCTGTTTCAGCTAGGTGGCTTTCATCAGAGTAGAGCAGCGGTTCACAGGCAGTTTTATCAGTGCGAGTCTCAGTTTTCCAAGCAGCTATGCCTATGATCTCATACCGTTACCTGTCACATCCAAGATCTCAAGTCCGTGGTTAAAAATCTTCAGCTACAAATCAGGAATCATAAACGAACTCCTTCTTTCAACAAATAACTGAGATTCCAAAGGAAGGGTATCTCTAATCAACTGAAAAGGTAGCTAACCCTCTGATTTGATTTAAGAGGAGCTCGGCAAAACGTTAATAACACAGACCTGTAACAGAAAATTGGAGGAATTTTCTGCTGAAACCATGTGATCTTGCGGGGCGATTTTGACGGCCTTCCCGAACTCCAAATTCAAATCTGAAAGCACCAGTGGATAGCTTAGGTTTTGTAGATCAAAATCGACTATTTGAACAGCCAAAATGGACATCGGACGGTGGAGAAAATCGATTTTGGCTGAAGGCAGTCTTTTTGGAATTCTACAGGCTTTCGGCAGCTTAGGCGGGTTTCTACAACACTCATTAGCTGCCGAAAATCCAGCTTTCGGCAGATAAGTCATGAAATTGGCAGCACTGTTAGCTGCCGAAAGCCTGTTTTTTGTCAGTTTTCTCTATTTTCGCCCAGATCGCGGATTTTCTAGTTGGAATGACAGGAGACCGATCAAAACAAATGAGTTATGAATTATGCTATCAGTATCTAAAGGAGTTTCAAACGAGATCTCAGTTAAGTGGTCATTTTGCTTTGTTTTTGGCATATTTTGAGGAGACAAGTTGAAGATCTCGTGCCACATCACTAAGGTCGAATCTACATGCACTTAATTGAAGTTCACCGAGCCTTGGGAGGCTACTTCACTTCATCAAACACCGAGCACTAAAGGAGGAGATCACACTCATCATTCCTTGATTCAAGCAATCAATCCTTTCTCTTTGCATTTACTTTTTTAGTTTGATGTTTCAGTTAGCTCAGCCAGATCCACGTTTTTAGGATCTGGAAATTGCTTTGTAAAGGCTATAAAGCCTGAGAACCAAGACATTATATGGGTTCGATTTTGGATGGAATAATTGGCTACTTTATTCAAGTTTTTCTTATGCTAATATAGATCACAGGTTCCCCTCAGTTTCGATATCAGTTGTCACTTTCTCTTTCACTGTATCAGTGTTGTCTAGCTTTGAATGTGAATGTTTCTTTACATTGTTTAGCTCACAGCTTGATTCCAGTTCTTTGAATGTATCTCGAGCCCTACTTCGTATTGGTTTGGTTACATGTTTTCTTCATTCACCTTTGATATTATATATACTGATCAATCGTTTCTTGAGGGCACTGTTTCATCTGTTTACATGTTGAATGTCTAAATACTGTACTCTGATTTAGTCATCCCATTGATCCACCTTTTTTCAAAAGACACAAAAACATATTTTCTGAAGTTACCAGGCATACCTAGCTTATAACCCTAGGTAGTTTCCTGGAGTGATAACAAATTGGCGCCGCTGCCGGGGAACGAGGTGAGAAGCTGATCTTCCTGGGAGACGACATAGATCTACTCTTTGATGATAGACAAGGGGTAGACATTCACTGGTTATAATCATCTATCTGGCGACTCCATGAAGGACGAACTCAGTGGCGACTCCATTGTTCAGAATCTGTTGGTGACTCCACTGGGATGACATGAACAGAATCTTAGCCAAGAGGTATGCGTTCTGTGATTTTTCAAGCATTGCTGGTTTTCCTAATCAAGTACCTACTAAAGATGAATGGGAGAACAGTCTTCCTATATTTCGAGGAGAAGAGTGGGAAGTGCCAGCTGAACATTTGCTGGACTTTCATGACTACATGCACCGGTCGCAGGTAGTGCATGAGGATGTTCAGATCCGACTTTTCTGTTCTTCATTAGAAGGGATTGCCCGTGATTGGTATCGGTCTTTGCCTAATGCAAGTGTCAGTTCTTTAGCAGATTTTCATGCCGCTTTTCATGTGTTTTGTAAGGATCATTTTCCAGCTGATCTTCTTTTTCCTGAGTGTTGTCATGAGTTTAATCTTTCGAAATCAGAACTTCAGGGAGAGTATGCAGCTGAAGAAAATACTCTTCATCATGCTCAGGAGATAAATCATTCACACTACGACAATCTTACTGTTGTTAGTTGTCATGAAGAGCAAGTTTTTATTTCTGAAAGGTTTGAAAATGTTGAGCAGAGTGACATATCAGCAAGTGACAGTTTTAGATCTGCAGTGGTTAATGAGAACAGTCTACCATTTTCTGATTTGCAGGGACTGTTTAATTTTCAGCTAGAAAACGAGAATCATGATCAAGAATGTGTTAAAGCAGCAGATGTTATGAGCAGCCCACACCTTCCATATTTGCAAACGAAGACAGATTGCAGCAGACATTTGCAGGAGGGGCAGCAAGAAGGTTCTGATCAGAAATTCTGTTCATATATTTCTCCAGCAGATCTCAAGCAGTCTAGGTTCAGCACTGAGTTTTGTGGAGGAAACGAAGAGTTGCTGCAACACAGTAAATTGGAGCAACAGCTGCTAGAGGTATTTCATTCTGATTTTGATGATCCGTTTGCTGACTTTTTAGAGTCTATGGGCAGTATAGATCTTAAAAAATTTCTGCCAGAAGAGGATCATCTTTATCATCTGTTCAAACCTCTGTTCTGCATGATATGGTTTTCATTGTTTTATGAGTCAAGATCTATCATGATGACTGTAAACCAGTTTCTCTTTTGGTTACACTGGAAATCGAGTTTTACTTGATCATTCTGCTCCTATTAGTTAGTGTAGGAGTAGATAGGACAATAAGCTCTTTTATAAGAGCACGTAGATCCGTTTTCAGTTGTTATTGAATAAGCAGAACAGGATGCATGTAAGCTACAGGTGGGATACAGGTTTGCAGAGGTATCAGTGTTGAAGACTTAATGACTCCATGCCCAATGCTAAAGGCTACTGGAACTACTTGTTCTTTGGAACCTCACTGGGAGGTTTCCATCCCCGAGTAGGAGCCAGATGTTATCTCCCAAATTGACCACCGTCATTTTGGGTGACAGAATGGGTAAAATTTCTTATTTCTATGAGTCTTGGGCTTCAAAATTCGAAAAACAGGTTTCGGCAGCTAACTCTGTTTTGCAGGAGCCAGTTAGCTGCCGAAAGGGCCCATTTTTGGCAGCTAAAGGCGTTAATAGAAAATACATAAGCTGTCGAAAAGGTTTTTATAAGAAAATTTAAAAGATCGGGTCCGTACTCAGTTTCATATCAAGAGAGCTTGTGTTTTAGCCACCGAAAGGAAGATTAGAGCGCATGTTAAACGATCATCATGAGGTGTGATGTCATAAGCTGCCGAAAGTGAACAAACATAAGCCAAAGTCTCGAGGTGTCTTCATGTTTTCGTGCAGTTGAAGTTCCTGTTTCAGCTAGGTGGCTTTCATCAGAGTAGAGCAGCGGTTCACAGGCGGTTTTATCAGTGCGAGTCTCAGTTTTCCAAGCAGCTATGCCTATGATCTCATACCGTTACCTGTCACATCCAAGATCTCAAGTCTGTGGTTAAAAATCTTCAGCTACAAATCAGGAATCATAAACGAACTCCTTCTTTCAACAAATAACTGAGATTCCAAAGGAAGGGTATCTCTAATCAACTGAAAAGGTAGCTAACCCTCTGATTTGATTTAAGAGGAGCTCGGCAAAACGTTAATAACACAGACCTGTAACAGAAAATTGGAGGAATTTTCTGCTGAAACCACGTGATCTTGCGGGGCGATTTTGACGGCCTTCCCGAACTCCAAATTCAAATCTGAAAGCACCAGTGGATAGCTTAGGTTCTGTAGATCAAAATCGACTATTTGAACAGCCAAAATGGACATCGGACGGTGGAGAAAATTGATTTTGGCTGAAGGCAGTCTTTTTGGAATTCTACAGGCTTTCGGCAGCTTAGGCGGGTTTCTACAACACTCATTAGCTGCCGAAAATCCAGCTTTCGGCAGATAAGTCATGAAATTGGCAGCACTGTTAGCTGCCGAAAGCCTGTTTTTTGTCAGTTTTCTCTATTTTCGCCCAGATCGCGGATTTTCTAGTTGGAATGACAGGAGACCGATCAAAACAAATGAGTTATGAATTATGCTATCAGTATCTAAAGGAGTTTCAAACGAGATCTCAGTTAAGTGGTCATTTTGCTTTGTTTTTGGCATATTTTGAGGAGACAAGTTGAAGATCTCGTGCCACATCACTAAGGTCGAATCTACATGCACTTAATTGAAGTTCACCGAGCCTTGGGAGGCTACTTCACTTCATCAAACACCGAGCACTAAAGGAGGAGATCACACTCATCATTCCTTGATTCAAGCAATCAATCCTTTCTCTTTGCATTTACTTTTTTAGTTTGATGTTTCAGTTAGCTCAGCCAGATCCACGTTTTTAGGATCTGAAAATTGCTTTGTAAAGGCTATAAAGCCTGAGAACCAAGACATTTTATGGGTTCGATTTTGGATGGAATAATTGGCTACTTTATTCAAGTTTTTCTTATGCTAATATAGATCACAGGTTCCCCTCAGTTTCGATATCAGTTGTCACTTTCTCTTTCACTGTATCAGTGTTGTCTAGCTTTGAATGTGAATGTTTCTTTACATTGTTTAGCTCACAGCTTGATTCCAGTTCTTTGAATGTATCTCGAGCCCTACTTCGTATTGGTTTGGTTACATGTTTTCTTCATTCACCTTTGATATTATATATACTGATCAATCGTTTCTTGAGGGCACTGTTTCATCTGTTTACATGTTGAATGTCTAAATACTGTACTCTGATTTAGTCATCCCATTGATCCACCTTTTTTCAAAAGACACAAAAACATATTTTCTGAAGTTACCAGGCATACCTAGCTTATAACCCTAGGTAGTTTCCTGGAGTGATAACATCTACTTTCCTCACGAAGGAAATATTGTGACCATCGATTAGCTCGATTACGTTAATTCCTCTTCCACAGCATCCTCGGGATCCATAGTCCCACAGGTGACTCATTCTCAGCCGGCAACTAGGAACATGGGTGTTGGCATGTACCCTTCATTGATGGGAACTTATGATTTTTCCGCACTTGTGAATTTTATTGGAACCATTACCGATGATGCGTCTCCTCCTTCACATAATATGTCATTCTGTACTTCCTATTTTGATGATCCGTGGACTTTACCGTCCACAAGTTCCACGTCTGGAAACATTTCGCATTTCGGGATGTCTATGCCACTATCTGTAGCTGAGCTTGCTTACCAAGATATTCAACAAGCCACTTCAGAGCCGGATCTCTCTTCTTCACGGACAAGGGAAGAAGATCCCATTATGCTTCCCATGCGTGCAGTCGACCTATCTTGTTCACATGATTTCCTCGATGGTATTCTACCTTCAGATGAAGTTTTTATTGAGGCCATGAATGGTAATGACAAGCCTTGTGAGGATTCTTATCATCAATTTTATTTCCTTCCTACCCTTGATCTTATTGAACGAGATGAGCCTCGAGTACAACATTCCATGCATTTGGATTTTGATCCAGGCATAGTTTTGTCTAGCCCCGGTTTGACATTAAAGTCTAATCTCCCTAGTGATGAGTCTGTAGACTCTCCTATAGATCTGCAAATCGGTGATCCTAATGAGTTCGATTCTACTTCTGGAATTTCCAACTCCTGTGATGATGAATTTGACACTGCAGATTCCTTCACATCATTCAACTTTGCTCTTCATTTTGAAGTTGATCATTTTGGTTCCTCAGGTGTTGGTACTATTGAACCTTCATTGGTTATCTCTCCCTGCATTATCTCTGAGGGTGATAATAGTGAAGTTGAAAAATTTTCTACCACATTGACCTGTATCAGATTTTTCTTTATGTACATTTTAGAGATGATCTTGGTACTTATGTTTCTTGGAGACAGGATTCTTAGCTGGACTTATACTTGGTTACCGGTCCTTTTCGACATTTGCTTCGGTCATGGCAGGCATATTCGAAACCTTGCATATAGGTTTAGGCCTCCCCATTTTTATGATGCATTTGAACCTATTACTATCCTAATTTGCAGACACCCCTTGAGTGTCCTTATCTTGCTCATGTTCCTTGCATTATGCACAGCTTTGTCCCATGCGCTTGGTCTCGCATGTCCCTGACACTCGTCTGCTCTCATTACGAGCATTCTTCCATCTCTCCTTTGAGCTCGTTAAAAAAAGTAAGGAGGTCACAAGTTTACTTTTTCGGGCTCGTTAAACCTTTACGAAAAAGAATTTTATAAAGTCTTTTTTAAGCCCTTGTTAGACTTTTTCAAATCAAACAAGATTGCCGAGTATACTTGTCATTTCAGACTCGTTAAAGGATTTGAAGCGACATTCACTTAGGTATAAGTTTACCCCTTTTCCGAAACTTTGTGGATTAATTACGAAAAAGGTATACTCTATTCATACATGACTAGAAGAGTTCTTCTCTCATTATTTTACACTTTTTCGGGTGAGGAGACTAACTTTACGAAAAAGGACTTCCCTTTTATGTCGAGTTGTGATTGCATTGCATTATCCTGCTTGCCACTTGAACCTTGTGCCGGCTCCCACTTACTCACTTATTAGCCATGTGCTTGAGCACTTTACCTTCCAAGCCAAGAAGAGCCTTAATTTATCGTTCGCATCTTGATGACCCTTTACCCTGAGGGAACATTCCCCCAAGTGTCCACATCCTGCATGCGCTTCCTTGCATTGATCATAGGTATGTTCCACTGCTTGGAACTAGTCTGCTCGCTATTTTACACTCGTTCCCTCACTTGTTGTACTATAAGCAATTTTATTCTTTTTCAAGCTTTCACCAAATATGAAAAAGACCAAAAAATCAAATATTCCAAAAAGCCGAACAGGATTATGGTTACTACTTCTTGTTGGCAGTTGTTATGTCACCTTTGAACAAAGCATTCATTCCACTCCATACATTATGAGTCGGGTCTATAGTTGGACCTTAGGAGTTGTACTTATTTCTCAGTTCTCTCCACCGATTGGTTAAGCTTCCAGTCATTATGGAGCCCTTTGTAATGCCTCCTGCATTGCACATTTTATGTCAAGTTTATGATACCTGAGTCTATCCATCTGCTCATGCTCTTGTTCAAAGGAAGTCCTGAACCAGTGTCAGCCACTCCTCAGATCTCTTGGCTATTACATGTCGGCCATCCTTATTGAGTCAGTCTGTTTCACCAGAGTTCTTCCAAATCTTTCAACGTAGGTGGTACCTCGTGCTGGTTGATGGGGGATGCCTTAATGCCCTCCTTCCAACAAGTCTCGTTCCGTCGACTTCAACCCATTTATTCCAGGACTTGATGCTTAGAGTTCGGTTGAGTACCTTGAGGCTTGTAGTCATTAGTGGAAGGTTCTCTCGCCATCAACAGTTTTGGGAATACATTAATGTCCCCTGATCGATGGATTCATCCTAGTGTTCGACTTCAACTCATTTATTCACACTCCGATGATTGTACTCTGTGCCTTGATGCCCATTTTCATTATTGGTAGGTTATCTCGCGTCTGTTAACGGTATACATCATTGACCGGTAATCAGACGATGTCACATCAGGTTCGACCCCAACTCCTTTATTCACTTGATGGGACTTGCACCATCGAAGACTTGTGTAGAAGACCCCAGGCGATAGTGGCATTCAGTATGCTACTTATGACTTTGACTTTACATATGAGATATCACCTCTCAGATGTCAGCAGTTTGCACCAGTTGTTTCCTTTTCAGCAGGAGACCATATCTTACTGTAGAGGGATCATGGCTATGATCACTTATGACATGTATTCATTATGTATTGCCTATTCATGGCCATTGTATCAGAGTGTTGTACTATTACATGTATTCAAGGATACTATTGTATTATGACGAGTGAGCTTCTATTTCCACTTGTGTCTCCATCACTCCACTTTTGAGTTTTATAATGTATTTCGGCCATCGTAGCATCAGTCTCTGACCTCACACATTAGGGGGCATCTGTTACAACATAATATTCCACCCTGTGAGCATCAGCATTCTTTGGCATGTAGGATCCATTTCACTGAATCATATCCACTTATATCCTTCAGAGATATTTTTCCTCATTTTTCCTCTAACCCGCATGTTGCATCACTATAGCATGCATACCCATGAGTTGCATCACTATAGCCCGCAGGTATCAAGTAAAATGGTAAAAATCACTAGTTTATTACTTTTTACTCCCAAAAAGCGGTCATTGGGTGACCTTTGGCTCTCCATCTGCCCAAGTAACATCTCGATGTGTCCTTTCATTTACCTTTGAGAGGACTATATATTGAGCACATATGGCTTATGGACGGGAGGAGAAAGAAGAGCAAGAAAACTCTAGCGGATTTTTTCCCTATCTTGAGTCTACACTCATTGATCCTTGTAGTTGTGAACCCTTTATGTTCACCTTCCAAACTCCTATCTAGTTTGAGTTTGCCTTTCATGGAGGATTGAAGTGGTGGAGGCACAAGTGGATTGATCCAGATCTTGGTTCAGATTGGTTGCTGGCAACAGGTCGTATCACTTTGTACTTCTTCTTGTTTATTAATAGAAATACTCATATTCTCGTCCATTAATGTTGTAAATGTTGTTTATCTTACATTGGGTTACATTTACTTGTTATATCATGGGCCATTGCTATTGATGATGTTAATTCCATTTATATATTATATGTACCTGTTGTATATTGGCTGTCAAGACTAATTTGTAGATTCAAGTGCACGGATTGAAAATCTCCAACGGGGATCTACATCAAACGTTTGGATTGAGGTTGGTTATCTTCTTCATTAACTTAGCATTGTCATTTATATAGCATAGTTCTGAGAATTGAGTTGATTTCTAGTAGTCATCTGTATGTTGTGGTACACCCCAAGCCATAGTGAGTTTTCTCCAACACAAACGATTTTTCTTTTATAGGGTGCACCAACTAGTATAGGTTTAGAGTCTTGGAATAGATCATTGTGAGTTAACAATCCAAGACTACTAGACGAAACATTATGTGTCTGACCAGGGAGTGGTGAATTCCATAGTATACATAAGTGTTCACAGGAAGCTCTACTCAGACTAGAGTTAAGCACGAGGTCACGGGAGGTTGGTTGCAAAGATAACCCTCCAATACTAACTGAATGTGGGAGATATTTCCAGTATTTGTTCGTGTACGGGGGCTATTGAGGGATCTGTACCTCTTGATTTTTGGGCTTTGCTACCCTTCCCATATGACGGATCCCACCTGCGACTGTGCACCTGAGCATTGGTTATATTGTGGTGACCTTAGTTTCCTTACCTAGGTATCACATAGGGCATTCGTAGTGGTTATACTGCGATTCTCCTGAGTCAGATAGGGTTTGGAAAACACAGTTTCCTGTTGTATAGGGATTTGATCATGTGCACGTAGTGATTTCTAGGATCCTTTATAACTGATTCTGTTACCTCCGGTTATAGTTTGGGAGTCTCAAGCCTCTCCTAGGAGAGACATACCGGCTATAGTGTCGGGAGGTCCCTTGAGCCAAGCCTGTTTGTGTGCATTTGGTTGTAGTTTCTTAGGTGTGTGATCTTTGATCGTTAGTTTGTCCGTTAGGGGATGCTTTGATTTATTGAAATTTTAGAGGTATCGTGGCACGACGCCCACCTCTCCATCGTTCTCTTCATTTTGTTGTTTACTGACCGACGAAGTTACACGTCTTTTGCATAGGATACACCGGAGAGTCCCCTCCGGTTCTTTTGATTCTTTTGAAGAGCTTCAATCATACATTATGACTGCTCATACTGGAACGAGAGAAATCCCTACGACTCCATCGGGTAGAGTTGAAGATGTTTCTACACCTCTTACTCCTAGAGAGGAATGGGGGGGCGATCCACCAACATCTGGGACCCAACCTTTTCGGTTTGGGACAAATCCATCCGATGACGACCCATTCGATCCTTCAGATCCACATGGTTTCCGATATGGTATGCCAGAGTCACATGTTAACATAGGCCCTACGACCACCACGAACACTACTCGGTTCTCTTATGGTATGCCTAGTCTGAACACAGTTAATACCTCCACTACGTTAGGTAGTCATGCTAGCACTAATCATGGTGTTGGAAACACTGCACTCACTAGGGGCACTACCCTCGCTGGGGGCACTACACTTTCTATTCACACACATCAGTATGGGACGGCTATATCCCTCCAAACATTTCAAATTTTGGAGGAAGGCCGCCTCCTAGGACTACCCCTCCTAGTGGGAACACTGTTCACAATACGGCTGACGTTTCACAGTATAATACACATGCCTCTACACGTCAACCCGTGACCACGTTCGCTAATGTTAACAATCCTCCTAATACCGGGAGTGGATACATACCGTATACTTATACGACTACTCCTGCTACTAATAGTACTTATGTAGGGGGTGGGAACATACCTTACAACTATGGTCATTACAATACGGTTCCCGCTACGAGTAATACTTATATGCCCCATAATTATGGTGGTAACCCTTACTATAATACAGATGGTTCTGGCCATTATTACAGCCCACCTCATTATGGTGCTCATAATACATATATACCTACTTACCCTCACACGGGTCAGGTTGGAGGAGGTTATCAGCCTTATGGTCATGGTCATCGTCATGGTACATTCTATCCTTTGGGTCCATACAATCAACCTTTTATGGGAGCTTATAATCAAGCTTCACAGCCGTAGCTCCCGTTCCTTGCCTGTTTGAATCTTCCAGATCTTTCGAAGCTCACGAATGATTCTGTGTGTCACGATCCTACCTGGACTCTAGTCCCTACCAAGCTCCCTTCAAACATTCCCAAGTTTGAGGGGAAGGCTGGTGAGGATCCGAGTGATCATGATACGACTTTTCACCTTTGGTGCTCATCAAACTCGTTAAATCATGATTCCATTTGTTTGAGACTATTTCAATGCACCTTCACGGGAGCAGCCGCGAAGTGGTATGTCAAGTTTCCTGGGGGCACTTATAGAGGTTTTAATGAGATAGCTTTGGTTTTCTTGGATCATTTCCAGTTGCCGGTTTGCTATGATACTGGCACTGAAATCTTGTCTACCTTCTGCCAGAATAAGGCCACACACATATCCAACCACGTTCAAGAGTGGCGTCGATGGAAGAGGCTAGTGAAAGCCAAAATTCCTCCAAATTTTCTGTTGGAATGGTTTCTCAAGTCTTTGCTTCCATACATTTCTAAGGATGTTTCGATGTCTGGCATTACGACTAAGGAACAATCTATAAACAAAGTCCAGTGGTTAGATTTACTCTATGCTCAATCTGGCATCCTGTATGACATTATTCCTGATGCACCGCGATCACAACATGAGCCCAAGCCAGTTCCTAGACCATATGCTAATGGCATTGTTGGATCAGCAAGTACTCGACTCGTATATTTGGTTACCAATCAAATGCAAAATTTGTCACTTAACCAATATACTCCCGCACAGGTTCAAACCTTTTCCACTTCCACCCCATCGTCGATGTACATGCTACGTAATCGGCGAACCCATCGGGTAACCAACAGACTAGTGGTAAGAAGAAGGGGAGATATAATCGTAAGGGTGGAAATAATGGAAATGCTGGTGGAGACCGTAATCCTAGACGTAAGGTGAAATTCCCTTGCAAACTTTGTGGGGAGGATCATCTTACTCACTTGTGTCCTCGAATTGAAGAAGCAACGAACCATCTTGCATAGATCCCAGCTATGTTGAAATATCCCCTTTCGCATCATCAAAATATGGCTTCGAATGCTCCCATCACTACCTATGGGACTAATGAGACTTCAATGTCTTCTTCTCATGCCGGTGGCTACGGATGCGTGAACATGTTTAAATTTGAGGTTAGTGTTGCTACTCATGAACACGATTATGGTGCACCACAACCAAATATGGGGAATGAGCCTCCTCCTCCCAACTCTTCTCTGCATATCGAGAATCCCACTACTATGTCGCGGATACTGAAAGGTGTTCTTAAGCACTCTACGCATAATACCAATGCTCGCGCCGCCCAAAACTACTCTATTGTGGAATATTTGGGCCAAACTCCGTGTGCTATGTCGGCTCTTGAGTTTTTATATGCATGTCTTTCTCAGAAGAACGCCCTTTTATCTACTTTGGGAGTCCAGGATGAGTGTAGCCCTAACATCATTAAGTTCGACGCTACTGATATTCAACCTCGCTTTCCTTATCATGTGGCTTTTCAAATCCATGTGAGGTGCTTGGATAAGTTTGTTAAACGTACGGTGGTTGAAGAAGGTGCTTCCACTTCAATAATGTCATTGGATTGTTGGAAGGCTCTTGGCTCTCCTCCCTTTTTAAAGTCTATGACCATGCTTACTGCATTCGATGGTTGGTCATTTAGGCCACACGGTATTCTCCCTTCCCTTGAGGTCCACTTGGAAGGGAAATCAGTGCCTATTGAAGTCGAGGTGGTTGATGCGCCCATCGGCTACAACCTTCTTCAAGGTAGGAATTGGATCTACACTATGAAAGTGATTATATCGTATGTGTTTAGGATTATTTGCTTTCCACACGAAGGTAGAATTGTGATGGTCGATCTGCTAGAATTCCCTAGTTCCAATTTTGCAGCATCACCGGGAACTGTTGTTCCCCAGATCAAAGATTCTCAACCGGCAACTGGGAACATTGGTGTAGGATTGTACCCTTCTTTGATGGGATATTTCGACTTCCCTACACCAATATCCTTTTCAGGAACCATCTCCATTGATGCTCCTTCCTCGCTAAATCATATACCTTTCCAAACATCGTATTTCAGTGATCCATGGAATCTACCTTCCATGAGTTCCCCGTCTGGAGATGTTTTGCACATTGGGATGGATATGCCCTTATCTACAGTCAAGCTTGCTCATCATGTTCAACAAGCCATTGCAGATTCGGATCTCTCTTCTTCATGGACAGGAGAGGAAGATCCCGTTATGCTTCCCGCACAGGCAGTCGACCCATCTTGTTCACACAGATGCCTTGATGATACTCTACCTTCAGATGAAGATTTTATCACGTCCATGCATGTTAATGACGAGCCTTGGGGGGATTCCTATCATAGATCTCATTCCTTTCCCCCCTCGGTCTTATTGAACAAGATGAGCCTATAATACAATCTGCCACCCATTTGGATTTGGATCCAGTCACAATCTCATCCAGCCCTGGTTTGACGTTTGATTGTGATGAGTCTTTGAGCTCTGCTATAGATCTGCAAATCAACTCTCCTGAAGAGTTTGATTCTATTTCTAGAATTTCCAACTCTCGTGATGATGAATCTGCTCTTTCAGATTCTTGCACATCCTTCATCTTTTCTCTTCATTTTGAAGATGATCATTTTGATCCCTCAGGTATTGGTACTATGGCACCTTCAGTGGTTAGCTCGACCTGCATGTTGTTCCATGCGCTTGGAACTAGTCTTGCATGTCCCTGACACTCGTCTGCCCCCATTACGAGGATTCTTCCCTCTCTCCTTTGAGCTCGTTAAAAACAATACGGAGGTCACGAGTTTACTTTTCAAGCTCGTTAAACCTTTACGGAAAATATTTTTATAAAGTCTTTTTTAAGCCCTTGTTAGACTTTTTCAAATCAAACAAGATTGCTGAGTCTACTTGTCATTTCAGACTCGTTAAAGGATGTGAAGCGACATCCACTTAGGTATAAGTTTACCCATTTTCCGGACCTTTGTGGATTAATTACGAAAAAGGTATACTCTAGTCATATGTGACTAGAAGAGTTCTTCTCTCATTGTTTTACAGTTTTTCAGGTGAGAAGACTAACTTTACAAAAAAGGACCCCCCTTGTATATCGAGTTGTGACTGCAATGCATCATCCTGCTTGCCTCTTGAGCCTTGTACCGGCTCCCACTTACTCACTTATTAGCCATGTGCCTGAGCACTTTACCTTCCGAGCCAAGCAGAGCCTTGATTTATCTTTCACAGCTTGATGACCCTTTACCCTGAGGGAACATTCCCCCGAGTGTCCACATCCTGTACATGCTTCCTTGCATTGATCATAGGTATGTTCCACTACTTAAGACTACTTTGCTTGCTACTTGACACTCGTTCCCTCACTTATTGTACTATAAGCAATTTTATTCTTTTTCAAGCTTTTCCAAATATGAAAAAGACCAAAAAAATTAAAAAACTGAAAAAGCCGGATGGGATTATGGTTACTACTTCTAGTTGGCAGTTTTTGTGTCGCCTTTGAACAGAGCATTCACTCCACTCCATTCATTATGATTTGAGACTATAGTAGGACCTTAGGAGTTGGACTCATTTCTCAATTGTTACTCCACCAGCTGGTTAATATTCTAGTCATTATGGAGCCCTTTGTTGATGCCTCTTGCATCGCATATTGTCATTATCACCAAGTATTTGAGTCTATGCTTCCTGAGTCTATCCATCTTCTCATGCTCTTGTTCAAAGGAAGTCCTGAAACCAGAGTCGGCCACTCCTCAGATCTCTTGATTATTGCATGTCGGCCATCCTTATTAAGTTAGCTCGTTTCATTTGAGTTCTTCCAAATCTTTCAGTGTAGCTGTTACCTCGTGTTGGTTGATGGGGGATGCCTTAATTCCCTCCTTCTAGCGAGTTTCAATCCATCAACTTCAACTTATTTATTTCAGAATTTGAGACTTAGAGTTTGGTTGATTACCTTGAGGCTTGCAGTCATTAGTGGTAGGTTCTCTCGCCATCGACAGTTTTGGGAATACATCAATGTCCCCTAATCGATGGATTCATCCTAGTGTTCGACTTCAACACATCTATTCGCACTTTGATGATTGTACTGTATGCCTTGATGCCCATTTTCATTATCGATGGGTTATCTCGCGTATGTTAACGGTATACATCATTGACCAATAATCAGACGATGTCTGTTAGGAAGCATTTCAACCCTTCTATTTACTTTGTTAGTATATTGTTGTTGGACGCATATGATTTGTAAGTCGTCACGTAGTATTTGTTGATCCATAGTTTGTCTTATTGTTTTTGGACGCATATGCTTTGTAAGTCGTCCCGTAGTAATTGTTGATCCATATTTTGTATTGGCCCATGGTTTGTATTGACACATGGTATTGACCTATGGTATTGGTGCTTAGACTTAGTATATAAGTTTGTGTTGATACCAATGAAGGTACCATGAAGTTATTTGTATTGAGCTTGCTCAAAGGAGGTTGCCCCCTCGAAGTGGCCTGCGATCAATAAAAGCGTTTCTGAGTTCTATTATTTCTGCTATCTCACATATTCTCATTAATTAATTGTTGCAGGTTCTTCACATATGGCATCAGAGCACTTTCTTGGGCTTGTTGGGTGAAATTTCTGCCAAATTTTTTTTTGGCATCTGTTGCAGCTTCGGATCAGGGAATAATCCCTATCCGCTTAACTGTGGGAAGTACTTGGGCATAAGCCCTAAAACGCATTATGAGGAGTACCAAAGGAACCCCAAAGTAGTTGGCCCATTGAGAGGACCTACCAACGAAAAGGGAAACGACCCCTACCTAATTGACTAGTTCGCACCCGTGAGGTAAACCAAGAGTTGTCGTTTGTGGCAAAGAGGTTATCAATTTTGCTTGAGCCATGGAGTGAGGGGTACTGCCCCAATACACAAGCTGTCAGACCTCATTGATGGCCAAGTGAATCCCCTGAACCAATAGGAAGCCGAACATACCTGGGGTCCATATCTATTTTCAGTTGAACTATTTTCGATCACTTCCGCGCCATTGCATATCCATCTGTTTCCGATCACTTCCACGTTGTTGCAGATCCATTCTAAAAGTCAGTTTAGATCCATTCTAAAATTCGTTTCAGATCCATCCGCTTCTGATCCATTTTGAGCCGTTCCAGATCCTACCGCTTCCGATCCATTCCGAAAGCCGTTTCAGATCCATTCTGGAAAAAAAAAGAGTATAAATTTCTATTTTTTCGCCATATTTCCCTTGTTTTAACTTTGTTTTCCCTGAAACTTCAGTGACACACCTGCAATCCCATTATGCATATTTCATTCCTGAGGACCCTATCCCAAATTCAACTTCCCAAAGCCAGAAATATCACATTTGTCTATTTTTAGGGTTTGCATAACTTCTTCAATTTTCACCCACTCACCTCCAAATTTTGCCACCGTGTTCATTCCCTATTTCTGCTTCTTTGTCCCTCTTTGACAAATTTTCTCATTCTTTAACCCTGCTTCTGAAATCTCCATTTTTTGCTTCTTTGTCTATCAGAAAGTGTCCAAAACCTAGTCAAACCCCAATTACCCCTCTGAGTTTTTCCCAAATCCAAATTTCCCTTTACTAAATAAGCTTTTGTTTGTGTTTTTCTATCCATTCCAAAAAAAAAAAAAAACTCCTGGTTATGGTTGTCACCCGCGCAGGAGAAAAAACCATGGAGGAAGCACTTGCAGCCATCCACACCAAAATCCAAGATCTGAATGAAAAATTTCTCAGCCTCCGTCTTCAGCATTCATCCATGAACAATAACCAACAGCAAGAATCTTCTGTAGCCTATGGGTTCTCTTCTTCCAGCAATTTCCGTGGTCCAAAGCTTGAATTTCCTTACTTCAATGGTATTGATCCAACGGGATGGATCTATAGTGCAGAATAGTATTTCAGTCTGCATAATACTTTTGATGTCCAAAAAGTTCCACTTGCATCCTTTCATTTGGAATAGGAAGCCCTTCAATGGTACCGTTGGTACATCAAGGCTCATGACGATCCAAAATGGACATATTTTTGCCTTCTCCTTTTGCAACGATTTGGTCCTAGTGCTTTTGATGACTTCACCGGATCACTCACTAAACTTCGTCAAAGTGGCACTGTGAGAGAGTATCAGACAGAATTTGAGAAACTAGCCAATCACACAGAAGGATTGTGTGATGAATTCTACAGGAGTTGTTTTATCAGTGGTCTTAAGGATGAAATCCGGTCATAGGTTAAAATTTTATGTCCCAACACAATTATGGAAGTCATAGGGTTGGCTAAGTTCACAAATGACAAGATTGCATCCCAACAGTGCTCCAAACCCACTTTTGTTCCCTTTCGAAATATGGGTTCTCAACGACCTCCCATACCACCAGCTCCTCGACCAACTCCTATCAAGCATTTGTTTGAAACAGAGATGCAGGCACGCAGAGAAAAAGGGATTTGTTATAATTGTGATGAGAAATTCACTCGGGGACATAGATGTGTTCAACAAAAGCTCTATCTCTTGGATATGGATTCTCCGCCTGCCTCTACAATTGGTCAAGAAACTCCAGATACAATGGATGATCAGGTCGACATTCGGGAGCCGCCTATTGACCCCCCATCTCAGGATGAACAACTAGAGATATCTCTCCATGCTTTATCCGGCCTCACCACCCCCCAAACAATGCGGGTCAGGGGTTACTTCAAGAAGCTTCCTCTTACAATACTCATTGATTCTGGTAGCACTCATAACTTCATTGACCCTCGGATTGCCAAACATGCTGATTGTTTTTTCCATCCTTGCTCCAACTTTGAAGTCATGGTTGCTAATGGGGGCACCTTACCTTGCAAGGGTAAGTGTCATAATGTGCGTATCTCTCTGGAAGATTATAACCTGCGCTCTGACATTGTTGCCCTGTCCCTAGGCAGATGTGATGTGGTTTTGGACGTTCAATGGTTACGCACACTTGGCCCGATATTATGGGATTTTGCTGAACTTTGGATGAAGTTTTCAGTCAATGGGAAACAACACAAATTTAAGGGATTACAACAACAGTCTCTACGCATCATTAGTTCACATCGCCTAGAAAAGATCCTTAAGAAGAATTCACATGGTGTCATCGCTCAGCTCCATTCCATTCAGATGCAGCCATCAACGGTCTTCCCTACTTCCTTGGATAGATATGCAGGTGTCCTTGTAGAACCAGTGGGCTTGTCACCTTCAGGAGAACTTTCTATTAAGAATTTAGCCTTATCTACATGTCAGCAGGAAATGATGACTATTTTGCATGCAGTACATAAGTGGCAGCCATACCTATTAGAGAATTATTTCTACATCAAGACTGATCTTCAGAGTCTGGAAAATTTCCTGGAACAATGGGTCTCCTCCCCAACACACCTGAAATGGGTTATCCAACTCATGGGTTATGCCTATGCGATCACTTACAAGAAGGGTAAGGACAATATGATGGCAGATGCTCCTTCTCGCACATTTGATGACCCAGTTTCTCTTACAGCTATTTCTCTGTTTGTTCCAAATTGGTTGCAATCTGTTCAACAGGGTTATCTCTTCTATGAACTCCATGCTTCTTCATCAGCAGGGAACTCTAGGTTCCTCAAAATGTATGACCGGGAACAATGTAACTTTTTTTGGCAGGGACTGAAAATGACAATTAAACAGATGGTGGCTAACTATGATACTTTTCAGGTCGGCAAGGTTGAAATGACACTCCTTTCAAGACTACTCAAACCCTTTCTTATCCCTACACAAATTTGGAGAACTATTTCTATGGATTTCCTAGAAGCACTCTAGTGGTACAATACCACATCTAAAAGGACACCATATGAAGTACTCTATGGACAGGCACTGCCATTCTTCCATACACCCTTGGTATCTCCCCAGTTTAGGAAATTGACTCGGTTCTTCGAAACCGCGATCAGATTCTTCTCATTCTGCCAGACAATATTCACATGGCAAGAATTCGACTGAAACAACAAGCCGATCAACTCCATTTTGAGTGCACTTTTCATGCAGCTGATATGGTTATTCTTCGTCTACAGCCTTCCAAGCAACCCTCCCTGAAACTCACAGGTCGTTAGTGGCCCAGACTGCAACCCGAGGATGCTACAGGGGAACCACTCCTTCAGATTCTGCATCAATTTCCACATCTAAAGCTTTGAGGACAAAGCTTTTTCTAAGGGAGAGGGGATGTTAGGAACCCATGTCAACCCTTCTATTTACTTTGTTAGTATATTGTTGTTGGACGCATATGATTTGTAAGTCGTCCCGTAGTATTTGTTGATCCATAGTTTGTCTTATTGTTGTTGGACGCATATGCTTTGTAAGTCAGCCCGTAGTAATTGTTGATCCACATTTTGTATTAGCCCATGGTTTGTATTGACACATGGTATTGACCCATGGTATTGGCGCCTAGACTTAGTATATAAGTTTGTGTTGAGACCAATTAAGGTACCGTGAAGTTATTTTTATTGAGCTTGCTCAAAGGAGTTTGCCCCCTCGAAGTGGACTACGATCAATAAAAGCGATTCTGAGTTCTGTTATTTCTGCTATCTCGCATATTCTCATTAATTCATTGTTGCAGGTTCTTCACAATGTCACATCAGGTTCAACTTCAACACCTTTATTCACTTGATGGGACATGCACCATAGATGATTTGTGTAGAAGACCCCAAGCGATAGTGGCATTCAGTATGCTACTTATGATCGTGACTGTACTTATGAGATATCACTTCTCATACATCAGCAGTTTGTACCTCCAGTTTGCACCAATTGTTTCGTTTTTAGCATGAAACCATATTCTACTGTAGATGGATCATGGCTATGATAAATTATGATATGTATTCACTATGTATTGCCTATTCATGGCCATTGTATCATATTGTTGTATTGTACCGACATGTACTCAGAGATATTGTTGTATTATGACGAGTGAGTTGTTCCTTCCAGTTGTGTCTCCATCACTCCACTTCTAAGATTTATAATGTATTTTGGCCATCGTAGAACCATTCTATGACCTCACACATTAGGGGGCATCTGTTACAACGTATTTTTCCACCCTATGAGCATTAGTAGCTTTTGGCCTTCAGTATCCATTGTTTGTCTCAGATTCATGATCTTCCCTTCAGGAACTTAATTTTCCTATTTTTGTTCCTGTACGCGAGTTGTTCCATTATAGCCCGTGTACACGTAAGCTGCACTACATTAGCCCGCGTACACCAAGTTTCATGGTAAAAAGTAATTAAAATTCACTTTTACTCCCAAAAAGCGGTCTTAGGGTGACCTTTGGCACTCCATATGCCCCGAAATGACTCGACTTGTCTTTTCACCTACCTTGAGAAGACTATAATATGAGCTCTTA